>LS488267.1:119495-131375 GCA_900490705.1 Pristionchus arcanus | reverse complement strand
CGACCCCTTCCCCTCCCCCTACTGGGCGAGAGAGCATGGGAAAGGAAGAGAGTCCCAAGCCCTCTGCACTCTCTTCCTTTCCCCTTATCTCTCGCCTTAGCAATGAAAACGCGTTGGAACAAGGTCAGGATGATCTTCAGAGGAATATTGGAGACAGCTGAATTTTACAGTATTTCATTATTTCAATCGATATTTATTTTGTTATTCACTCTTCATGTTCAGACCTGTTTCGAACTGCAAATGGAGTATCTGGATGGACCACTGGCTCATTCTTCACTCCTCATCCCGGTGATTTCTTTCCATTTTTTCTGTCGTTTTGTTGTCGTGATTTTTTTGTCTTTCTGATTTTTTCAGATGTCAGAAGTCTCTTGTGTGTTCGACGTTATCGCTCCTTCCTTTGATACGCCCAAGGAGTTAAAATGCGAATGCGGAGGACCCATGACGATGTGAGTGTATCTGAATCTGCATCTTGTTTAATTTATTCTTGTAGGCTCAGCAAGCTTCTCAAATTTGAAAGACCTGCTTATGGTACTCTTCATGCAGTTGATGCTTTATTGATGCGTGGAGGTTTCTTCATCGATTGGTCAGACAGTGAAAAGGTGAGGAATATTCAATTGTTTCCTCTTTCATCCATATTTGTTGTAGGCCTCGGAAATTCTTTCGATGAGTGTCTGCTCTAATCACCAGAAGAATCTGCTTATCAATTGGAAGCTACACCCATTTGGCAACAAATATACTCATGGGAAGCTGTTGACATGCTCTCTTCCTCAGGTTCGTGTTTTTTTTATCCGAACATCAATTGATACTTCAGGTTGTGCATGAGAATACTATTCGTTCGAAGATCCGCAACGAGAGACCTTGCACGAAAAACCGATTGAACAAGGAGGATACTATCGCCTTCATTGAATCAACTGGGAGATTTTGTATGGTCGGGACCGGTTAGTCTATTTTTTTCAAAATTCTCGGTTGTTATATTATGAGAACATTGTTTGTAGGTGTGTGCTCCTCGCATCAGAAAGCGATCCGCGAAGGAAATTGGGGAGCTATCCACTTTGAGAATGATCAGATGGAACGGGTCAGTGATTGTGTGTAACAAATATCCAGATTGTCAGTTTTTTCCTATTTAGAATGATTCGGAATGTGGTGCTAATATCGAGGACAGAATTGACGACAACGGGAATGAGCTGGATGATCAGGTTTGTCATTGTGATATTACAATAGTATCCATTCGTCCTAGTTCGATGAGATGGAAAGTCGTGAGATGGACGATAATTCCTCTATCTTCTCAATCTCTAATGAAGTGGACGACTCTCAAGACACGGAAAGTGTAATCGAAGAGGTTCCTGAGAAGACTACGGAAATGAAGGTGAGATATTTCATATTGGAGCTTTGCTTACACTTTGTTGCTCAGAAAATTGACGCTATCCGATCTCTCTGTTCGCTCTATGGATTCACCCGTCTCAATAGTGAGCGCAAATGGGATCATTTACGTCCGGAATCGCAGAGAAAAAAGGTTGGCAACATTCAGGTTCAAAAACGTTTTGCTTGTAATTTAGATCGCTGTGATGATACAGCTGCAAGACGAGCTGTACAAAGTCTGCGCAGGCGACAATTGGAGATCAATGAAGGAATCATGTCTGAGAAAGGTAAGTTCTATTTCCTACTTTTGCATATTATCTACAATAGAACGTTAGAATTAATTTGATGTGTCATCGTTGAAAATGTGTGATCTTTCATTTGTAGATGACGATAGTGGAGAAGGATTCGAGAGTGGAATCAATAATGGATGGAATCGGTCAATGTCTCGAGGATTGCAATGACAAAGCTGTTCGAATCAAAGTAGTGAAACTGCTAACCGGACTATTCTCGGAAAAGGAGGTGATCTGTGTTGTGCTTCACCAGTTATTTTCTTCTTTCAAGATTCGAGCAGGAACCGGCGCTAGCAGATATCTCATCCGCCAGGCCAAATTATCGTCATTCGAAGAAGTTCGCCTTTTGAAGTTGTTCAGGAGGGAACGGTACGATGAGGCCAAGATCGAACTTTTCCTTCGTTTTCTTGCTAGGTTAGTTTTTCTTTCGAATTTGTTTTCAATTTTGTTTCGTTCGATGATGGATCGTATCGCTTCCTTCTCAACGAATGCTTCTCGGAAACCCAGATCAAGAGCCAAATCACTCGAATTCTCAATCTCAAGAAGAAGGAGAAGGATGATGAGGAGAGTGGCCGAACAATTCAAAAGGTTTTCTGAAAACAGCAATAATTTGATGTGAATGAGATTAAGATTGCTGAGCTAAAGACAAGAGGAAGGAAGAGGAAGGAGCCACAGCCATCGAAGGAAACTCAGGTTGTTCATCGGATCCCCCCTCACGATCAAAACCAGTATTTACAGAAGAAAAAAGGAAGATCATCAACGAAATCTCTTGAGAAGATGACAGAAGATGTGAGTGATTCGGATGATTCGGATGAGAAAGAATATCCAGTGGATGAATCAGATGAAGAAACATGCAAGGAGATCATTGAACGAGCTGTCAAAGAAAATTTCTCTGAGATTTTCACTAATGAAGATTCCGATGAATACGAGGAGGAATTATAGAATCCCTATTTCTTTGTTACATTGTTGTTTCCTTACGTTAAATGATTTTGACTCTGAAATCTACAGAACACGAAACAGAGTCTGCAAAAGAAGAAGTATCGATTAAAATGGAAAATTCCGGCAAAATTATATTGTCTCCATTTATCACGGGTCTTCTGTAAAAGTGTAGGAACACTTGCCACTAGAAAATATTTTATCTCACCGATTTCGATGAAAGTTGGTTGGTACATAGTATTGGGGTACTAGAAGAGATATATTTAGTTGTTTTTGTCAAATATCGATTTTATCGATTTTTTTTATCTACAACTTCAAATGACCATAACTAGCTTCATTTTTATCGTACAGCGATCTAATTTCTACCATTGTTTTCGTATTACCGAGCTCTACAAATAAGTCACGACGTCCACATGTCGGAAACACCGATTTCCATATGAAAACATCGAAAAACCGTTTTTCCGGACCCAAATGTAAATTTTTCTCGAAAAAATAACCTTGAACCACTCGGGATTAATTCACCAATCGATTCTACGCCCCCAAATTACTATAGCCACATATTTCTTTTAACATAACTCTGTCCTCCTACCCTCGATTTACTACAGTGGTTTCCCGGACATAGCCGATTTTTAATGAAAACCTTTTTTGATCATATTTCTTTTCAGAGTGGTCCGATCGAAAAGTCGATAAGATAACATTTGTAGCTCTCAGTGAGCTTAATAAATCTGGTTTAGTAAACAATTTCGATAGGTCTACCCGTTTTCTAGATAATTGCGAAAAACATCAATTTACAGTGTTAATTCGCTGATTTTCGTGTATACACTGAATATTTTCGATAAAATCATTCACTCTGACTTCCATTGAGTAGTTCTCATCATTTTGACATAATTCTCAACAGCCTTTTCCGGGTACGCCTTTCCAACTCATCCTGTTGTTCAATCAAAAACAGGGGGAGTGGTGGCGGTCACCACAACGAGTGTGCGCTTGTGAAGCGAGTGTGAATGGCTGTTGAGAATTATGTCAAAATGATGAGAACTACTCAATGGAAGTCAGAGTGAATGATTTTATCGAAAATATTCAGTGTATACACGAAAATCAGCGAATTAACACTGTAAATTGATGTTTTTCGCAATTATCTAGAAAACGGGTAGACCTATCGAAATTGTTTACTAAACCAGATTTATTAAGCTCACTGAGAGCTACAAATGTTATCTTATCGACTTTTCGATCGGACCACTCTGAAAAGAAATATGATCAAAAAAGGTTTTCATTAAAAATCGGCTATGTCCGGGAAACCACTGTAGTAAATCGAGGGTAGGAGGACAGAGTTATGTTAAAAGAAATATGTG
Source organism: Pristionchus arcanus (assembly GCA_900490705.1). NCBI lineage: Eukaryota > Metazoa > Nematoda > Chromadorea > Rhabditida > Neodiplogasteridae > Pristionchus > Pristionchus arcanus. Next base: position 127,441 of record LS488267.1, on the reverse strand, counting down.
GCTATAGTAATTTGGGGGCGTAGAATCGATTGGTGAATTAATCCCGAGTGGTTCAAGGTTATTTTTTCGAGAAAAATTTACATTTGGGTCCGGAAAAACGGTTTTTCGATGTTTTCATATGGAAATCGGTGTTTCCGACATGTGGACGTCGTGACTTATTTGTAGAGCTCGGTAATACGAAAACAATGGTAGAAATTAGATCGCTGTACGATAAAAATGAAGCTAGTTATGGTCATTTGAAGTTGTAGATCAAAAAAATCGATAAAATCGATATTTGACAAAAACAACTAAATATATCTTTTCTAGTACCCCAATACTATGTACCAACCAACTTTCATCGAAATCGGTGAGATAAAATATTTTATAGTGGCAAAATGTGCTGAATTTCCTACACTGTTACAGAAGATCCGTGTTATCCACAGGACCACTGATCTGGTTCAAACACGTTTTCAGATCGCCCCATGCGAGAGATAAGGGGAAAGGAAGAGAGTGCAGAGGGCTTGGGACTCTCTTCCTTTCCCATGCTCTCTCGCCCAGTAGGGGGAGGGGAAGGGGTCGATGGGGAGGAGAGACTCACCTGTTTACAGCCTCCGATCGGGGTAGATCAAGGCTGTAAGAGGCGGAAAGATGGCAAATTTTACTTACAAGAACGTGTACTATCTATTTCATAAAACCTTATCTGCACGTTGCAATGAATAGTGAAAAGCATTTTTGGAATCCTTGCATCATTCCCGTCCGATCTAGGGTAGTCTCCCCGTGCCCAATTAGCTCCCTGAGAACTTCCATTTTGCATAATTATTTTCGTAATTCGTAAAAAATAAAGTTGAGAGCCTTAATCAGCGTTGAATTCTACATCGGGAGCCAAACTCGCGTAATTTTGGCTTTCATGGAAACAGAGTAAATCGAGAAAAACCGTTTTCGACGTCATGTCATCTGGAGTCAACGGGACGTCGACATGAAAAATGAATATCAGTGCGTTCGCCTAAGAATCGCACCCCGTCCGGTACAGCAAAAAGTGACCCTATGAGACAAACATAGATTATGGTACCCCTAGGTGCCCTACATCGATTTTTGATATTGTCATGATCCTATCGATCTGATTTGCATAATTACATGCATCCAAAGTTTGACTATTTTTCTTCATTTTATTGTGTAACATCGCGGAAACACTTCCGATTCGGCTGAAATTTTAGCTGTAGACCAAACTCGAGGTGCTGCATCCGCCTATCTTTTCAGATTATGCAAATTCAGAATTTGAATTTTATCACTTAATTTCAAACCAGAATTTCTCAGAGATAAGGCCGAACACCTCTCTAAATTTTTGATATGTTATGTGAATTGGTGTTGTCTACCCGTAAAAAAATTTTCAGCCACTTTCGAGGTGATCCTGAGGAGTTATGACCTAAAATCCACTAAGCTCTTTGTCAGTGAAACCCCTCATTTCGACCCATTCTCCCGCTCGCGCGGCGTAAAATGAACTCTTACAGAATGAAACGCATTCGATTTCCTTCAATTATTGTTCATTTCACGCCGCACGGGTGGGTGAATGGGGTGAAATGAGGTGGTTTCTCTCTTAAAGAAAGTGTTGGGTTTAAGGTCATAACTCCTCAGGATCACCTCGAAATTGGCTGAAAATTTTTTTACGGGTAGACAACATCAATTCAAATAACATATCAAAAATTTAGAGAGGTTTTCGGCCTTATCTCTGAGAAATTCTGGTTTGAAATTAAGTGATAAAATTCAAATTCTGAATTTGCATAATCTGAAAAGATAGGCGGATGCAGCACCTCGAGTTTGGTCTACAGCTAAAATTTCAGCCGAATCGGAAGTGTTTCCGCGATGTTACACAATGAAATGTGGAAAAATAGTCAAACTTTGGATGCATGCAATTATGCAAATCAGATCGATAGGATCATGACAATAACAAAAATCGATGTAGGGCACCTAGGGGTACCATAATATATGTTTGTCTCATAGGGTCAGTTTTTGCTGTACCGGAATTCTCAGGAAAAGTGCGATTCTTACGCGAACGCACTGATATGGCCATCGTCATCAGCACCCTCAAGAACCCCAAAACGCAAAGTTACAGAGAATTGAAATTTTTGGGCTGTGCCAAGTCCTGTCCGACTCTCTCGCAAACGGCCTCATATGTGATATAACGAAAATAACTCAAATATATCAATGAAAATATATCAATAATCATTTGCGAATACCGAGCATACCGTATTGTCGCTGAAACTCATGAGAAAGTGCAGAGCAACATTTTCCATTTGGTTGTAGGCAAGGTTGAACGATGTCCTACAAAAACCCAAGAATAAAAAAAGATTTATCGTTTTTTTGTAAAATAATTTTGAAAATAAATTTCAAAAATATAGCATACAATGTTTCTCAAGTACCCCATACTCCCTTGATGGTTATTGTCTGTCCAACTTCGAGTGTATCGGGGAAATTCATAGTCAGAGGCATTTTCTGAATTTGTAACTGTATTATTACAGTAATTCAAATTATTATTTGTTACTAAATATACAATACTCAAAATTAATTTCAGGCTCAAACTTACAATGCGTGTTGTGAGATTCAATCCTTGATAAATGGTTGCTTTGGCACCGTTTGAGGTTGTCGAAGTGAATCGATTTTCTACGAAACACTTAGGCATATTCGAATTTCATCGGAAACATACCGTAGATGCACATGGCCATTGTCTTTCCCTTCGAATCAGCATCGCTTATAAATGATGATTTCTACATTTCAAATAATTAGAGTAAATGGTAACCGAGGTCGACGTACATCGACGAACAGCCAATTCCACACTTCATCCGGTACTTTTTTCGGTTGAGCAACTTTCCCCCCAACTAATGCACTAGAACATCGCTTGGTGGTGGTGGAAACGTCACTGAATGTGAATAAATAAGATAGGAGAACAGAAATCTCACATCTGCGTCTATGACGAAATAACAGTTTCGCTCGAAATAATTTGTGCGAAATGGAAGAGCATCACACTTGATCTTGAGTGCATCGGCTGGGAATATTTTTAATTTAATGAACAAAGCCCTTAGAAGACCTACAATAATGCGACGAGGGTTTCGAAACGATTTCTCCCAAAGTTGAGTATAGAAACAGTGCCAACAGCACTATCGATCGAATCATCTTCCAAGCGATAGAGAAAGAGCTTGGATTCGCTCTTTTATACACGCTATCTGCGAGGTTGTCAAGGAATTTAATAGAGGTAGTAAAAACATCTTATCCAAAAGAAGAGTCCCAAATTGCCTTGTGGATTGATCATTTACGATGCACTCGGCAAGAAAAAAATATAATTTTTTTTAAAAAACCATTTTGCGTAATTCAAAACCCGCTGACATTGTTGTTTTGTTCAATACAATATCCAGAGTCCATTAAAAATAAGTAATCTAACCATTTGAAAAGCAAAATGTCACATATTTCGGACAAGACAGGCGAATGAATGAGAATGCATTTATCAAGTATAGCAATTTGGGAAATTATTCTTTTCGGTTACTTTAGTTGTATTTGGAGGTCGTATACATTGCCTATTTCGACTGAGTTAATGTCGTTGGCGCACATTCGATGCTCGAATGTAGTGAAGTATTCTCCATTCACAAAGATCTGTAATTGTAAAATTCACATTTGGTTTTTGAAATACGGTCTTACCTCGAAACCGTTAACACCGTTTGTGATGGCCATTTCGAATTTTACTCCCATTTTGAACGGTTGCTTCCACACTTGTACTTCGGCCTGCCATCCTCCCCAAACGGATAAATCGACCGAGTTGAGAACAACATTCTGTGAGAAAAATCAATAAATCAGTCTGTATTGCGAACAGCTTTCAAACATTTGTATTCCAGCGGGGATTGAAGTGGAGAGGAACATATCCGTTTGTGCGGAATAGGTTGATGTGAAATCTGAACTTATCGTGTCACTCCACTTTTTATTTTCTCAATACCCTCCTTGTTGAGGAGTTCCAGTGATTAAAAGCGTTTTGCAGTCCGCATTACTCACATTTCTTGAATACCTGAAACGAATACTTTGATAATGATCTAAATAAAATTGGTAGATGTTGATGATGAAAATATATTTTTAAAAAATAAATCATTCCCCAACGTTTCTCGTTTAGCAGAACACGTTGCCTTGCCGCACACCGGGAATCCGTTTGCGAAGACCTCTTTGGCGGGCTGAGGCAATATGAAATTTGTTAGTCCCCCTGAGCAAATCTCACCAATAGACTCTTCTCATCTTCTTTCCAAAGAGTCGCACTATCCGTAATTGTGTTGTTTAGAATTGGCGGAAATGGTATTTGTTCATTGGCGGTTCTTTAGCTCACCAACTCACTTCGTATTGTTCTCCAAGCTGCACAAATGTAACCACGCCAATACCAAGAATGCCGAGGTAGTTAATCGTTGACAGTGGGATCCGGAACTTGTAGTTATCAAATAACATTTGTTCGTTAGCGAGTACCTATTTTTTTCAGAATTTGGCTAAATTTCAAGAATAATACTCACTTGAAAATAACCATCTCGGATTCGGAATTGAACGTCGAATGGTTTTCCGATTCCGAAAGGATGTTTCTGGCAACCTCCGGGAGCAGTATAAGCTCTATCCCAATTTCCATTCTGCGTTCGCAAAGTGTCCAAGCAGGCCTAAAATGGATATGACCAGATTGTCTCGATAGTGAATACCGTGTCGCCGTCAGTGCCGAACAGAAAGTGAATGGCCACAGATTCCATATCATTGTGTTGCAAATTGAAACTCATTCTGTAAAATATGTGTATTCCTCGTCATCTTTCAGCCTGTACTTGCGTATTTAAATCTTTCAGTTCAACATTACGCACAGCGATTTGATAGAACCGACGAATCCTTTGACTGTTATTGTTTGTCCAACCTCGACCGGTTCTGGGAACTTGAATTTGACAGGCATCACCTAAATTTTGTTGAAATTTTAAAAAAAAATCTTACAAAGTTTGAGTGCTTGTTTTTTCGGCACTTTTAATTTCTTTCTCATTTTTTTTCAAAAAAAAAAACAAACGTACCATTCGCGCAGCTGGCTTATTAACAACTTTTAGGCTGGGAGTGTAAGGAACAGGCTAAATTAAACCTTACTTTGTTCTTGATTGATCAAACTGGCTTACATCATATTTTTCTCCTAGTCGCACATATGTAACGATCCCGCCGACACCATATATAATCAGTTGATTTACTGAGGAAAGTGGGAGACGGAACTTGTAGTTGTCAAAATGTTGTTCGTTGACGAATACCTTAAATAGAGGTGACCTTTTTCTTAAAAGAGCAATAAGGATAATGGGTTTGTATATAAGTGATCTTTTATAAATCATTTTGTATACCCAAATTTTGCACGAATTGCGATTATTCTGCTTTCTTTTTGATAACAAGAGCTTCTAACGCGACGTATATGTGAAAATAAGCTAAGCTCACTTGAAAATGATCTTCGTGAACGCGGAAATGAAAGATGAAAGGCTCTCCTCGTCTGTATGGATGTGGTCTAGTTCCGATCTCTGCTGCATTTTCCCATCGGCCACCGTTCCAGCGAGTAGCCATAATGCACTAAAATGATAGAACGCGAAAAATTTATCAGTAATCATTTGCAGTACCGTGTTATCTCCGAAGCCCATGAGAAAGTGAAGAGCAACCATTTCCATTTGGTTGTAGGCGAGGTTGAATGATGTCCTACAAACTCCCAAGAATAAAATAGTTTTATTGTTTATTTGTGAAATAATTTTGAAAATACATTTCGAAAATATAACATACAATGTTTCTGAAGTACCCCATACTCCTTTGATAGTTATTGTCTGTCCAACTTCGAGTGTATCGGGGAAATTCATAGTCAGAGGCATTTTCTGAATTTGTTACTGTAATTTAACAGTAATTCAAATTATTATTTGTTACTAAATGTACAATACTCAAAACTAATTTCAGGCTCAAACTTACAATGCGTGTTGTGAGATTCAATCCTTGATAAATGGTTGCTTTGGCACCGTTTGAGGTTGTTGAAGTGAATCGATTTTCTACGAAACACTTAGGCATATTCGAATTTCATCGGAAACATACCGTAGATGCACATGGCCATTGTCTTTCCCTTCGAATCAGCATCGCTTATAAATGATGATTTCTACATTTCAAATAATTAGAGTAAATGGTAACCGAGGTCGACGTACATCGACGAACAGCCAATTCCACACTTCATCCGGTACTTTTTTCGGTTGAGCAACTTTCCCCCCAACTAATGCACTAGAACATCGCTTGGTGGTGGTGGAAACGTCACTGAATGTGAATAAATAAGATAGGAGAACAGAAATCTCACATCTGCGTCTATGACGAAATAACAGTTTCGCTCGAAATAATTTGTGCGAAATGGAAGAGCATCACACTTGATCTTGAGTGCATCGGCTGGGAATATTTTTAATTTGATGAACAAAGTACTTAGAAGACTTACAATAATGAGAAGAAGGGTTCGAAACAATTTGTCCCAAAGTTGTGTGTAGAAACAGTGCCGAAAGCACTATCGATCGAATCATCTTTCGACTGATAGAGAAATAGTTTGGATTCGCTTTTTTATACATACTTTACAGAAGGTTGTTAAGGCATTGATAATGGTTGTTAAAATCTCTATCCAAAGGAACAGCCCCCCTTTTTTTCGGCTTTTTTTATTAGCAAGAACGCTGCTCCAAGAATGAACGAAGAGTCTTCAGATTTTGAATTTGAATTTTTTTTCGCTGACAAGAGAGAATTTAATCATAGCGAAAATTATTTAACCTCTTCCTGGTTTCCGAGACGAAGTGGTGTAGCGGTCTATGGCTCGCCCTCCCATTCCATTTTGCCTGGCCTCGTTTCCCGGTCACCGTCTCCGCCTCACCAAGGCACACGTAAGGGAAATTTGAAGTGACTAGATCACGCGGTAAAGTAGGTCCGAAGAAGAGATTTGGCCCCCGGACTGAATTGGCATCATAATCATTGGCCTAGCAGTGATCTCACATAGGACACAAGTGCCTTGATTAACGAGAAGACCTTTATATTTTACGTTACCTGTTTTCCGAATGGAATATTTTTAGAAAAAAATTTACAATCAAGTTTCATTTTTTTTTTCGATGTATTATTTCGTAATAATTATATTTTATATATGCAGACGAGTAAGATGTAATCATTTATCCAGTGAAATATATTTTTGCCCGTTCTACTGTAATTCAATTGCAAGGTTGAGTACATGTGACGAAACTTCGACTTCAGCAATATCAAATGGACACATTCGATGTTCGAATGTAGTGAAGAACTCTTCATTTACAAATATCTGAATTGTTTAAGAGGCCGATCGCCTAAGAATCGGTAAAATTTGGAAGGGTTTGGCACAGCTCAAAAATCTCGATTCTCTGAAACTTTGGGATTCGGGGTTCTTGATGGTGCTGATGACGATGGGCATACTCATTTCGCTCATAGTTCTTCCGTTGGCTCCAGATGACGTCACGTCGAAAACAGTTTTTCGAGATTTTCTCAGTTATCAGAAAAGCTAAAATTAAGCGAGTTTGGCTCCCGAGGTAGAATCGCATGCTGATCACAGCTGACTACATTATTTTTCATGAATTACAAAAATAATTTTGTAAAAAGGAAGTTCTCGCGGAGTTAATTGGGCACGGGGAGAGTATCATAGATCGGACCGGAATGTCGCAAGGATTCCAAAACTATTTTAAAATTCTCATAAAAGCGTCTGCCAAAGGTTTTACGCTAAATATAGTTATCCTTCTTGTAAGTAAATTTTGCCTTCTTTCCTCTTGTTGACAGCCTTTGATCTACCTTGAGTCTCTCCATCCGATTGATCGCTTCCCTTCCCCTACGTTCCGTTCCCCCATGGCGAGAGATAAGGGGAAAGGAAGAGAGTGCAGAGATCGGAGGGGAGGAGGAAGGGGCTGTCTGGGAAGAGGGAA
>LS488267.1:30597-117533 GCA_900490705.1 Pristionchus arcanus | reverse complement strand
AAAGAAGGCAAAATTTACTTACAAGAAGGATAACTATATTTAGCGTAAAACCTTTGGCGAACGCTTTTATGAGAATTTTAAAATAGTTTTGGAATCCTTGCGACATTCCGGTCCGATCTATGATACTCTCCCCGTGCCCAATTAACTCCGCGAGAACTTCCTTTTTACAAAATTATTTTTGTAATTCATGAAAAGTAATGTAGTCAGCTGTGATCAGCATGCGATTCTACCTCGGGAGCCAAACTCGCTTAATTTTATCTTTTCTGATAACTGAGAAAATCTCGAAAAACTGTTTTCGAAGTGACGTCATCTGGAGCCAACGGAAGAACTATGAGCGAAATGAGTATGCCCATCGTCATCAGCACCCTCAAGAACCCCGAATCCCAAAGTTTTAAGGAATTTATATTTTTGGTCTGTGCCAGCCCTTGTTCGATTCGTACGCAAACGGCCTCATAATTGTATATTTCCTACAGCAAAACGTCACCACTAAGCTCTTTTTATCTTTTTCCCTGAGAGAAGCACCGTCAGTATTTAGAATAGGCTGAAAATATATTTCCTTTTTTTCAAATTTCTTAAAAATTCCTACTTCATACTTTTCACCCAACTGTACAAAAGAGACAAGACCATAACCATCCGCTCCGAAATGGGTTATCGAGGAAAGTGGGAGTCGGAAATTGTACTTTTTAAATTCTTTTCCATCGACAAATACCTATAAACAAGTAAAATTATCTGCAAAAACTAGGTAAGTTACTAGAAAATGATCTTTCTGAACAATGAATTCAACATCGAACGGTTCGCCTCTTTTGAAGGGCAAGGGCTTGATCCCTTCTACCTTGTGAACTTGGTCCCAATAGTTACCAACACGCATAGTATCAAATCCTGTCTGCAAAGTTGATTTGGCCAGATTGTTTGATCTGAGATAGAGCTGATAGATAGAGACTTCCGTACGTTGCCCGCATTAAAATCTGTGCCGAAAAGAATCGCACAAGACTCCATCTCAGCATTTCCGAATGCGAGAATGAACCCAGCCCTAAAGTGTTGATGACTGGCATTCATTCAGGCATTCATAACGCACCGACTTTCCGTACGACAGAAAAGAAGGAATCCTCCCCTACAAAAATATTGGTAATTAAGGTGGTATTCTTCAGTTATTTCCGTATAACACACCGAGATTCCTGTCCAAAAACTCCTTTCATAGTTATCTTCTGTCCGATTTCGAGAGGCTCTGGGAACTTGAAATTCGTATGCATCATCTGAATTGATTATGATATAATGAAAAAAAGACCGCAAAAAATCTCGAAACTGTCTTCCTAGGTTTGACGGACGGAAATAATGGAAGTATGTATGCACTAGACTCTTTTGATTGCATAGTAGAAGGCTATCATTGCGCACAACGTTCTTGCATTATTGTTCAAAAAAATATTATCATACTGTGTTCTAAACATACCCTTCGCTCGGGAATTTCCTTTACGTGGTTGTTGCTGTTTTCAGAGATTTGGGAACGGGCTAAAAAAATTTAATTTTCTATTTTAAATGCTATACCTCACTTACATCATACTTTTCTCCCAGCTGAACGTATGTTACTGAGAAAAGGCCTTCCATCCAAAGATAGTTAATCACTGATAAATTGAACCGGTACTTATACGTATCAAACGATTCTCCGTTAGCAAATACCTATAATAAAGACAACAATGCACAAAAATATTCAACTTACCTGAAAATGGTCATCATGTACGCGAAAACGAATATCAAATGGTTCGCCTCGTTTGAAGGGATTTGGCATGAATCCTTGGATATTATAAGAACCGTCCCAGTAATTTCCTCCACGCCACGTCTCGAAGTTTGTCTGCAAAATGAATGTTTTCAGATAAATGTTAATTCACAATCAGAAACTGAATGATACTAAATACCGTACACGGCGCGAATTGAAATCTGCGTTGAAAATGAAAGGGGAATATTCGAGATTGTGGCCTAAGGTAAACGTTGCCCTGCAAATGTTCATTAAAATATTTATAATTGTTACAATAATTTGAAAATTTATTGTTAAAATAATAAAAAATTGAACGTACGCCGGTTCTTGAGGACTCCAAACTCCCTTGATAATTATTGTTTGCCCAACCTCCAGTGGATCGGGGAATTTCATAAATATTGGCGCCATCTAAATATATTTTTGGCAATCAAAGATTCTATCGTAGAAGGTATTCTAAAGTGTTGTGACGACATAAAACACGATGACATAAGCAAACCATTCGCGCAGTCAGATTTACTCCGAATGTACTGCGAACTTTTGAAGTAAGAACTTCGGTTGACGAAGGGAAGCGGTTTTCTGAGAATTAAAAAAAGGAAAATGGAGTTATTTCATGAGCATACCGGAGATGCACATTGACTTTGTCTTTCCTTTCGATTCGGCATCACTTATAAATGAAGTTTTCTAAAAGCGTCCAGAAAATTGAAATATATTGAGATAACAAAATCTGACGTCAACGAAGAGCCAACTCCACACTTCATCCGGAACTTTTCCAGGTTGAGCGACTTTCGCATCGGTTAATGCACTAGAGCATCGCTTGGTGGAGGTGGAAACGTCTCCCTGAATAAGTGAATTAAAATAAATTTCGCAAATTAAACCTGAACTAATTGGAAAATTGATTCAAATTCTCACATCAACATCAATGACGAAATAGCAGGTTCTCTCAAAGTAAACTGTGCGATATGGAAGGGTATCACACTTGATTTTGAGAGCATCGGCTGAGAGTAATTCAAAGTAGATCAAGGAAAACATTCTAAGACCAACAGTAATGCGAGGAGGGTTTGGAAACGATGTGTCCCAAAGTTGTGTGTAGAAACAGTGCCAACAGCACTATCGATCGATTCATTTTCCAAGCGATAGAGAAATTGCTTGGATTCGCTGTTTTATACATGCCTTTTAGGAGGTTGTAAAGGAACTGAAAAGGGTTGTAAAACATCTACTTCGAACGAAGAGACCGAAATTGTTTTTTTTTCGTTTTTTTATGTTTTTATTTGCAAGATAGCTTCGAGAAAGCGAAAAATGTTGAGCTATTATACTATTTTGCATCATCCAATAAGCAGTACTTCTGAGTAAACGGAATCATGTCATCATGGAAATAATACTTTTTTGGTAAAAAAATTGTTTCGGATAGTTTCGGATCGGAACACAAGTGGTTTCTATGCGTAATATTTTCAGAATATTTTTTTACCCAGGTATTTTTTTAGAATTTATACAAAATAAATATTCCATTATTTTCGATGTATAGTTTCATAGTAATCATACTTTGTGCGAAAAAGATACAATCATTTATCAAGGGAAATACATTTGTTCCCATGCTACTGTAGTTCCATTCCGAGGTTGAATATATGTGATGAAACTTCGATTTCAGCAATATCATATGGACACATTCGATGTTCAAATGTAGTGAAGAATTCTTCATTGACAAATATCTGAATTATCAAAATCACGTTGCGTTTGATATAAAAAGGGACCTGAAATCCGTGGACATCGTTTGTGATGGCGATTTTGAACGTTTCCCCTGTCTTCATTGGAAGTTTGTTGAAAATCGAATCAGTCTGCCATTGACCTCCCTTGACAGAATTGAGAATAACATTCTGCAATAAATATTATTAATTATAAAATATCATTAAGAAAATAAACTAACATTTGTATTAAAGCGAGGATTGAATTGCAGCGCGATATCACCGTTTTTTCGTTTCAGGTTAATGTGGAATCTAAAATTGATTATTGAGTCTTCGTTTGATAACGGGAAAATAACTTGTCTGGCTTGTTCGTTAGAGCGCCAAGTCCGTATGCATATCCCATATATGGTGTGAAGGATCCAGAGATGACAAGAGATTTGCAATCAGCCCTGCTCACGTTGCTCGAATACCTGTATTTTTTTTCTTTTCTTCCATTTTCCTTCTGATATTCAGTCTCTAATGCAATGATGGGAGACTGCAAAACAGCCTTATGAATGTTATGTTAAATGTAACATACATTTTGGTAGCCGAGCACATGGAGGTTTTGCCACACACCGGAAAACCGTTTGCGAAAACTTCCACTGCGGGCTGAGACAAAATGAGATTTGTAAGTTACCAATTGCGAAAACCACACCACTAAGCTCTTCTTATCTTCCTCCATGAGAGATGCACCATCCGTTTTTAGAATAGGCTTAATATATTTCTTTTTTTTGAATTTCTTGAAATTTCCTACTTCATATTTTTCACTCAGCTGTACAAAAGAGACAAGACCATAACCATCCACACCGAAATGACTAATCGAGGAAAGTGGAAGCCGGAAATTGTACTTTCCAAATTCTTTTCCGTCGACAAATATCTATAAGCATATACAATTTTCCGTGAAAAATACGAAAGTTACTTGAAAATGATCCTTCTGGACGCGAAATTCGACATCGAACGGTTCGCCTTTTTTGAAGGGCATGGGCCTTAACCCTCCATCTGTCTTCCAAGCAGTGTCCCAGTTACCTACCCAACGCATAGTATCAAAAGCGGTCTGAAAATGTAATTTGACCAGGTAGTTCGATCAACGATGGCAAATGAGTGATCGTACATGGCCTTGATCGAAATCGGTGACAAAAGCGTACGCGCACGATTCCATCTGTCCATGACCGAGAATAAACGGTACCCTGCAAATATATTAATAGCTCGAAGTTATTCTGGTAAACATTATATATTTCTCAAACGAACAGATTTTTCGGAAGACGGAAAAGGGTGAATCCTCCTCTGGAAAAAATATTTTTAATTAATGAGGCATTCTTCGATAATTTCGCACCGATGTTCAATCCGACCAAAAATTCCTTTCATAGTTATCTTCTGACCGACTTCGAGAGGTTCTGGGAACTTGAAATTCGCATGCATCATCTGAATTTATTATTAAATCATGGAAGAACAACATTGTATGCGTAAAAATGTGGCCTCAACAAACCCGTCGCTCCGAAATTTCCACTTTACGAATTGTTGTTGTTTTCAGAGATTTGGGAACGGGCTAAAACATTTAATGTTAATTTGAAATAGCTATAGCTCACTTACATCATATTTTTCACCCAATTGAAAATATGTGACCGAGAAAAGGCCTTCCATCCAGAACTGATTAATGGTGGTTAAGTTATACCGGAACTTATAGTTGTAAAATGCTTCTCCGTTGACAAATACCTTTAATCAAGTTCAACATTGCGCACAATACTCAAACTTACCTGAAAATGGTCTACATGGACGCGAAACCGAAGATCGAATGGTTCGCCTCGTTTGAAGGGATTGGGCATGTATAATGCTGTATTAGCTGGGTCCCAATGAGTTCCCCTCCATGTCGCGAAGTTTGACTGATAATTGATAGAATTAACGCTAGTTCATAATCTAAAACTGAATGAGGCTGTAAACCGTACAAAGGCCTTATTGAAGTCTATCCAAAATAAGAATGGGGAATATTCGAGATTGTGGCTGAAGCTAAACGAGGGCCTGCAAAAAACCATTAATTGTGGAATTTTTTTTTTAAATGACTAATAAAAATTTACAAAAAATTCGAACGTACAAAAGTTCTTGAGCACTCCAAACTCCCTTGATAATTATTGTCTGCCCAACCTCGAGTGGGTCTGGGAGCTTCATAAACATTGGCGCCATCTAAAGTTGAATTTAAAGTTGAAAATGATTCCTACGTAACTCCTTGTGCACAATGCAATTTTCATTTTTCCACTTCGTCGCTAAATTATGACGCAAACAAACCAATCGTGCAGTGAGATTCGCTCCAGATGTACTCCGAACTTTTGATGTAAGAATTTCGGTTGATGAAGGGAAGCGGTTTTCTGAAAATAACAGTAATGGTAAAGATGCGAGCAATGGTATATTAGTAAACATACCAGAGATGCACATTGCCTTAGTCTTGCCTTTTGACTCGGCATCGCTTATGAAAGAAGTTTTCTGAAAGTTTTGAAGTGATCATTGAAATTATTTGAAATCAAAAGATCTTACATCAACGAAGAGCCAACTCCATACTTCATCTGGCACTTTACTCGGTTGAGCAACTTTCGCTTCGCATAACGCAATAGAGCATCTCTTCACTGCGGTGGAAACGTCTCCCTGATTTTAAACGCTTTTTTTTTTAAATTAAAAAAAAATTTCTCGAATTCTCACATCAGCATCTATGACTAAATAGCAGTTTCTGTCGAAGTAAACTGTGCGAAATGGAAGAGCATCGCATTTGATCTTGAGAGCATCGGCTAAAAATATTGTGGTTAGATTAATTAAGGCTTTTGAAGACCCTACAGTAATGCGCAGAAGGTTTGGAAACGATTTGTCCCGCAGTTGAGTGTAGAAACAGTGCCAACAGCACTATCGATTGAATCATCTTCCGAATGATGGAGAAATAGTATGGATCCTCGTTTTTATACGCGCTCTCTATGAAGTTGTTAAGGAATCGAAAAGCGTTGTAAAAACATCTCATCCGAAGAAAGAGCCAGAAAGCTTTGCGAATTTTAAACGCTGGTGGAATCTACAGCGTAGCTGATGCGTTGCTTTCGACATTTTTTTCTCTCGAACCTTACGCAAGCGCATGAACTGTCAGGAAAATAGTTCACCCTTCCAAAAATTGCGCGATTTTTCGATTTTTGGGCGTTGTTTAACCCATGGACTCAAATATGGCTCATAAAATAAGTGCTTTATCAAGAATTCAAAAGTGGAAACGGTGAAAACAATTAGAGTTGAATATTGAGCTCGAAGACGTGATGAGAAACTTCGACTGCAGCAATGTCGAACGGGCACATGCGATGTTCGAATGTGGTGAAGAACTCCCCATTCACAAATATCTGCAATACTCAAATTATTACGATTCGTTTAAATAAGTTGTTATTATTTTTAGCTTGGAATCACAATAACCTGAAAGCCATGAGCATCGTTTGTAATGACGATTTCGAACTTTTCTCCAGACTTTATTGGAAGTCGGTTGACGATAATTTCCTTTTGCCATTGGCCTCCCACCATGGAGTTGAGAATCACATTCTGTAAGAAAAGTAAACAACTTGAACTGTATCTCATTCAGCAGTCAATAATAACCAACATTAGTGGACCAGCGAGGATTAAAGTACAGAGCGATATCTCCGTTTTTGCGTTTCAAATTGATGTCGAATCTACAATCATCGTTTGCACATATTTGAATCAGATTCACAATACTTGTCTGGAACGCCTAGACCGTAGATCAACGACACAAGAGGCGTGAATTTTCCAGTGATAACCAGGGATTTGCAGTCACTTCTGCTGACGTTGCTGGCGTATCTGTCATATTTTTCAGTCTAGGGTGCAAAATTGATGATTAGGCATACTGTTTAATTGCAGAGCATGTTGTTGTTGATTTTCCGCATACAGGAAAACCGTTTGCAAATACTTCTTGTGCGGGCTACGACAAAAATATCTTTGTTTATCAGTGTAAAATATCTCACCAATATAGTCTTCTGATCTTCTTTCCGGAGAGCCGCACTATCAGTTGTGGTGTTCAGAATTGGCTAAAATGGCATTCATATATTTGGCCTAACTGATTACCAACTTCATATTTTTCTCCCAGTTGCACAAATGTAACGATGCCCACACCATACACGCCGAGAGTGTTGATCGTTGAGAGCGGGATTCGGAACTCATAGTTTTCGATTATGATTTCTTCGTTGGCGAGCACCCAAAGAGTGACTTCATCAATTTTAAAAAGTTTAAAAAATACTTGAAAATGATCTTTTCGAATGCGGAATCGAAGGTCGAATGGTTGTCCACTTCTGAACGGTTGTTTTATGTTACATTTTCCGGCCTCTTTATATGCATGATCCCATTGATTGCGCGAGCGTGAAGTGTCCGAGCAAGCCTTAAAATGGAACTAATAGATATCAAAGATCAAATCCCGAGAACATCTTACAAGGTCATTATTGAAGTCTACGGCGAAATGGATCGCAACGGATTCCATATCATTCAGTTGCAGTTGGAAAACAGCTCTGTGAAAATATAGAAATATGTTCGAAAATATAGAAATACAGAAAAGCAGATTACATTCATGCAAACCACACAACCTACCGAGTTTTATGAGGCCTGAAAAATCCTTTGACAATAATTGTTTGATCAGTTTCGACCGCTTCTGGAAACTTGAACATCACTGGCATCATCTGAAATTCCCATTAATTATAGTTTAATAATAGTTATCATGCAGTTGTTTTTTAGTTTATCATCCGAAATTGCTTTGATGTATTGTTTTTTGCTGTCTAGATTATTGTTTCATGTGACGCAAGCATACCATTCGTGGAGCTGGTTTCTCAACTTTGGTTGCTCTTTTCACCCTGGAAGAGTTGGGAACTGGCTGAAATGAAGTGAATTTTATTAGCACTTTTGAGTAAAAATGAAGAAAATCAAGCACACAAACATCGTTCCTCTCTCCAAATTGCACATATGTAACGATGCCAGCTCCGGAGATCCACAGAGTGTTTATCGAGGAAAGTGGAAGACGGTACTTGTAGTTACCGAACTGTTCTCCATTGGTAAATATCTATAAAAAAACACTTTGATTGTATTAGTTAAACTTTGCTTTAAAAGTGAGCGCGCACAACTACACTACACGGCCTTTAAAAATCATTTTCACATTTTCCTATTTACAATCGAATATTAAATAAGATCACCTGAACCTACCCTACCCTAGAAGCATTGGACCGCAGGGTAGTGTAGTCCGTCTAACAGCTGGCCTTACCGGCGGGTCCCACCTAGCGTTGTCTTACGACTGTAAAATCGCTTGACGTGGATACACCTTTTTTTTACCTGAAAATGGTCTTCGTGCAGTCGGACGCGAAGGTCAAATGGTCCTCCTTTTTTGAATGGCTGCTCATTACAACCGTCAAAATCTTTCCAAGCTTGCTCCCATTTCAAGCCGGGATGCATAGTGTCCAAACAGGCCTAAAAAGGATTCGATAAGATCATTGCGACATGAGAATGCCTTACAACTGGCTGGTCGCCCGTATTGAAATCAATTGCAAGATGCAGCGCAATCGACGCGGAATGGTTATTTTGGAGATTGAAACATGGGCTGCAAAGCTGAGGATAATTCATTACATCCAGTAAAGAAAATCTCGGAAATGACGGAAAAGTATCGAGCCATACATAAGCCATACATATCTTACCGATCGCCATTAGGACTGAAAATTCCCTTGATTGTTATTGTTTGTCCGACCTCGAGTGCTTGTGGAATCTCCATCAAAAAGGGCATCATCTGAAATTAATATCGTAAATTAGATGTGATTCCCGATCTGACGATGTTTACATTTTTACGGTACTGAGTCATACACTAAAACGAACCATTCGTGCGGTGACATTTGCTCCAGGATGAATAGTTGTTTTAGGCGGAATAGGGGTTGAAGAAGGAAATCGGTTTTCTAAATTTTTCAAACAATTAAATGGTTTTGATAAAAAAATACCAAAGATGCACATTGCCTTTGTCTTGCCCTTCGAAACTGCATCATTTACAAATGATGATTTCTGAAGAAGTGAATTGAAGGAAATAAATATTGAAATTCTTACATCAACGAACAGCCAATTCCACACTTCATCAGGTACTTTATCCGGTTGAGCAACTTTCGCATCCGATAGTACACTAGAGCATCGCTTGGTGGTAGTAGGAACGTCCGTCTGAATTTCAATGAGCTGGAAACTCAAATCGATATCTCACGTCAGCGTCTATGACGAAATAGCAGTATCGCTCAAAGTAAACTGTGCGAAATGGGAGAGCATCGCACTTGATCTTGAGAGCATCGGCTGGAAATAATTAGTATTTGTTCAGCAAAAGCTATAGATGACCTACTGTAGTGCGAATACGGTTTCGAAACGATTTCTCCTGAAATAGAATGCAGGAACAGTGCCAACAGCACTATCGATCGAATCATCCTCGTACGATAGGAAAATTGTTTGGACCGCTGTTTTATACACGCCTTCTATGAAGTTGTTAAAGGAGTGATAAGTGTTGTAAAAGTATCTCTTTGAAAAGAAGAATCCGAAACGGCTTGCATTTCGATCTACATACAAGATAGAAGGAGTATTCAAATCACTTTTTCTATTTTTTCTTATCGGGGTGCGCGCGAAATTGTTATATAATTATTGTGATTCCGTTATGTTATGTAGGGGAAATTCATCAACAATATTTGTATTCGTATTTATTGTGAAATTTAAAAGAAAAAAACGAGAAAAATTATCGATCATCTGCGTTGGTCTCGTCGCGCTTCAGTGTTTCGACTTGGACTCGACTGAAATTAAAATTTTAAAGTTAGGAATAAATTTAATATATATTTTAAATAACTTAAATACATTTTATTTTATGAAAATATTCACTTATAACAGACGTGGTCGTTGGTGCGAGTGAACTCCGCTTCCTGATGTTCTCACGCAGACGACCCGAGTGGAATAGGCACATAATAAAACTGGAAGAATCGGGATTTTTCTTTTTCTCACTCCCACTCGATATCCCGAATTTAAGGAGTCAAATGTCCTTTCTCAAAATTCGTGGCTTTTACTGAGAAACTCGCGCGGATTGAAATAAACGAGACGAGGTACGTTTTGGGACGCTTTAACAAGACTCGCTCTCACGCCCGACCCTCTCACGATCATGAATCTAGAGCAGCCAGCTGATCTTTTTTGTTGCGTAACGCCCAGGAACTTCGCACTTTTTACGCCTGCCGCAAAAGTTACACGGGGAAACGGAACAATCGGTCGCAAGTTTCTCAGAAAAGGCCACGAAACAGCCAGTTTCGACTTTGTCTTCTGACTCAAAGAGTGAGAAACGCACCCATCGGTAGCGTGGCAGGCCACCCACGCGAATGAAGTGGAGATAAACATCTGAAACTAGATTACTACAGCTGTGCGATTTCAAAGAATCATTTACTGCGGTCAGGACAGAGAGTCAAAGCCTGAGACCCGTAGAAACTAGCATAAAATCCAGCTGACCTCCCACTGCGTGACAGCGTACGTGCAAATGACATAGAAGCATAAGATCTCCATCCCGAATGTCGCCGATTGACAGATCGCCTTGAAACACGTTTCAAATTATTTCATTTTTGGTTACGAAGAAGTTTTATAAACAATATTTCATGGCAAGCGACCTTGCATTACAGAAAGGATGTTTGGTCAACCTGAATGAAGAACCGTGTCTCCATCTTTCTCTTGGCATGCATCTCTCGAGTGCCAGTGAGTGAGGCGTTCTTCTGTAATTATACGCATGCATTACAAAAGTTTACTATTTTTCTTGAAAAAATTCTTGGAAAAACCCCATACATTATTCATCAGTCTCAACTTCAGTGCAGTCGATAAATCAAAGAATGTCATCAGCACGAAAACTGTCATTGAAGTGTAGAAATCGAAGAAAGTCGAAATGTACAAACTGGAATGAGCTAGACTGAATTCATAGCATTCTGTTCCATAAGTAATTGTTTTTTTCGTTTCTGATCAGACTCAAGCCAGATTATTTTAAAGTCAAACTTGTCTATTTCTCGTAGTATGAGACAAGTACCCACGTTTCTCATCGTTTTCACCCTCTGCAGATTGTTCTCATGAGGCCACAAACACAAAAGAGGCGAGTTAGGTGCACAAATCTGATGCCAGACAGCACAGATCAAAAGATAGATTTGAGTCTAGCACAATAGTTGTAAAAGTAGCTTCAAAATTCAAGAAAAAATAAATACAATACACGAATAAATACTCACACGCACGGTCCCTCGGTGAACGTCCATACCCACGTAATCGGTTCGTAATAAACGAAGCAGTCATTGACTGCAAAGTAATACGACTTCATCGACTATGATCACCCTGATTGTTGACTAATTTTACTCAGGATTCGTTGCTCGAGCTCTTGATATTTTTCTATAAAAAACGGACTCACCCCAGAAGTACGGGGTGATATGGCAGAGGGCGATCACCCAGGGTGTGCAAAAGAACGCGCCGATTACGCGTGGTGTGAATACTTTCTTCGCCTGAGTTGTTTTTTTTAAATTTTATTTTATGAGCGCAGGTGAAAAGAATAACCAATTCGTAGGTTAGCATTGGTTTATGGAATTCGTGTGAAACATACTATTGTTTCAATTACAAAAATAACCAATCACGAACCTGCAGTGGAAAAGTAATGCAAATGAATCGATTGACAGAGATAGAAAGATGCGAGTACACAGTAGCATTCCAGAAAAGGAAGTTGATCTGACCGACTCGCTTGCCCTCGACTGTTTCCGTCAGGGCGGAATTCTGCCTGAATTTTTTATTACTAATCATATTTTTTACAGGACGAATCCGGGAAACCGGTTTGATATTAGCACCAGGAAACGTCACCCTACTCACCACACCGTCGTCGGCGCGCACCACGCCGCGAATGTGAAGCACACGCCAAAGTTAGCGATGCAGTGCGAGAGGCAGAGGAAACCGAATGAGTTGTGGAGATGACGACCTGTACAACACAAATGTAGCAATTTCAAACATTTTCATTGTGGGCAAAAACAACAACAATAACATTCCCTCGAGGGGATAATGAAAAAAGAACGAACACTTGTACACAGTGAAAATTGCCAGTCCGTTGGAACAAATGCCGAAGAGACCCGCCTACATAGAAGTGTTTTGTAAAAAAATTGGAAAAAAAATAAAATAATTAAAACTCACCACAAACATGACGATCCCCGCCCACATGTTATTTATTGCATCCATGCTTGAAATGAAAATGAAAATTCAGGCGAATCGAGAAATGTGGCTCAAAATAGCTCAAAATCAGCAACAATCAGCAGGAGGGTGGGTCGTTTATCAAGTGGAGTTATTCTAAAACTTCATTCATAACGTAGCCCTCGTGCATTCACGAAGACTAATCTCGCTGTTTCTGCCTTTCTTTGGTTGTCAGCCGCTTGTGACATCGTGCGAATTGCTCCATTTTTTGTCCCTCTATGTGATTTTCGGTCGCTCTGATGCTCGAGAGTTCAACACATCTGGGAACTATCTATCGCCCACGAGAAATGTGTATGATTCACTATCAAGATTCTGATGGGTGAGAGAGTATTTTCAAATGAGGGATCCATTTCCAATGCTTTTCGATGCTCACGGAAGCTCTCCACACCAGCCTATTCTCTTTGTCTCCTCAATCAGAGTCCGCTCTCGCATGTCAGACAGGGATAGAGAGCATTGCGGATTGAGCGAGTCAGATCATCAATAGACAGCTCATGGAGGCCCTTTCTTCGATAATAGCAGAGAAAACGGAAGCTCAGCTGGTTAAACAGCGCATGATTTCCACCTCGCAAATCCCGACGGTAGGAAAGTGGTGACACTTCCTCTCACCCACCGATCGGAGTCGACGACTATATCGTAAGATTTTCATTTTTCAACTGTCTTTTTTACCTGTTTATGGCCACATTACGAAGCTATTTCTTCTCATTTCTAGAATACAACTGAATAGTAGGAATAGGAATAACAAGCGGGACAATTTATTCATTATCAGATAACAATGATGATCGTGGCCCTCATCCTCATCGTCTCTCTCACTTCTGGAGCCGACGCCGTAAAGTGCTACAAGTGCTCCAACACGCCCACCAATGTGAGCTTGTATTTTTTATTGATTTTTTAAAGCCCTGTTCGAACGGTTCGACAACTCCGTCCACCTACTTCGAGCAAATTAAATAAAAAGTGAAACGCATTCCGTTATGAAACCGATTGGGATGATTTCGATTACTGAATCATTGTGAAATTGCAGGTGCCCTGTGACGACAGCAACCAGTGCGATGGCACCAGCTGCTATATCGGTAATATTTTATTATTATTATTTTATTTAGAAAAAATAACCATTAAAATCGACAGACTCGTTGACAGGAATTTATGACAAACAAACGCCGTGAGGAACTGATGACGCATCAATGATTGCGAAATTGTCGAAATGTCCGAAATTTGAAGCATTGTTTACGTCACAGGATCTTTTGAGAAAGGAACTACGATAGAAAATGTTGCAAAATATCAGATGATTTTTCTAAATTGCAGCGATGCTGAACAATTCGCTGTTCTATTCTGGCTGTGCGGATGACGATGCGTCAACGGCTTCATGCTTCACGCAAGGACAACGGTTATTTAAACAAATAATTAAATTAAACGATCTAAAGATAGGCGGAAAATTGTCCAAAAAAACTGTAAGAACAATTCGCAATCTAAAGGCGTTACTTATGCGAGAATATTTGATTGCTAACAGTCTTCTCAGTTTAAAAAATAAATAAAACAAATAATAAAATAATTCAGTCGCATCTGCTCGTGCTCCACTCCTCTCTGCAACTTCGTCAATGGACTGGGCTCCCAAAAATTTCAGCTCGCAAAAATCATGTCGCCAGTGATGGGCATTGACCTGAACACATTCTTCGAGGTGAGAAATTACTCAAAAAAAAGTTTAGATTCGTATTTTGTCCTAGCGACCAACACGCCTAGTGAAAATAATGATATTGAGGAGAAATATGAAATAAAAATTTCATTTTTATCACACATCCTCGATTCAGAATCTTTCTGCCATCGTCCCTGCTGCGCCAGTGGCCGTAGCGTCCACTGAGAAAGTGCCTGCGTCAACTGTTGAGGCTGCCAAGGAGCAGACTGTAAGAATACTCCTTCCATATTATGGCATTGCCGAACTTCAAACATTAGCAGAAAATGCTCCTATTGTTACATTCAGTATCCCTCAGACCAATCATTAAAGTAAGGATTCAATTGCAGTCCGCAGCTCCGTCCGACGTGGTCGCTTCCTCGACTGCGACGGACGATTCATCCGGTACCACTTTTCGCTTTTCCATTGTACATTATCCCTCCTACCGTAATCCGCAAATATCCATACCGTAACCAACCTACCGTAATCCACCATTATGTCTTCCAGAAGAGTCCTCTGACTCCCCATCCATCGACACCAACTCCACTACGCCCAAGCCGAACAGCGGATCCGCCGCGCCGTTCCTAATTGCTGCGGGTATTTTCATTCAACTGTATTTATGCACGTTCACTCTTTGCATGTTCACTCTTGAATAGAGTTTCGAAAACGAGCGATTGCGCGAAAACGAGTACTCGTTTAGAGAGAGGAAACGAGTACTCGTTCTCGACGAGCATCATTCTATGCTCGTTACGAGTACTCGCGCGGTCGGTGAAATGAGAAATGATTGGGGAGAAATTGATTCTGATCGAAAAGTTGAGTTGGCGGATATGTTTCACTTGAACATCCGAGTTCCCACCGCCCTAGTAACGTAATATTAATAGGAATGAGGCGAGTACTCGCGAAACGCACGTGCTCGCGAGTGACGAGTACTCGATTTCTATTCGACGACCACTCGGCGAGCAAAACGAGTACTCGAATGGCTCGGAAAACGAGTACTCGTTTCAATTTTTCGACGAGTACTCGCTCGTTTTCGAAGCTCTACTCTTGAAGAAGTCACTTAGGCAGATCACGAAACTGTAAACGACTGTAAACTTGTCGCGCGCCCTTACAATGTTGCGAGATGAATGAAAGGCTGACCGCCGAATAGCGGATCCGCCGCGCCGTTTTATAAGTGTCGCTTTCTGGGCGCTGAGCAAGATGGGGGTATCAGAAGGCCGGGTTTCGGGCCAGTACTGCGGGTATTTTTAGTTATTATATTAATTAATTTAATTTAATTATTTTTAGCATTCTTCGGCACTGCTCTTCTCTTCTGACTAGCACACGTCAAGAAGAACTACAAGTACCGACTCATGTCCGATTTCGAGACCATGTACCATCGATTTTGAACTATCTATTTACACTGTGTTTTTGAATGATAAACCATTCAGTTGTGAGGACTAGAGTCTTTTTGATTGATGTCCTTATTATACAACCATGACCGGCCCAGCTTGTTTACAGACATATTTTCCCGGCCGGCTGCGGATTCTATTTCAGCCGCCAGAATGTCGTCCCATTCTTTCTAGTCTCGTCTCAGCTTTCCAGGGACGGACGGGCAATGTTCCCTTCTCCATATTCCGCATGCTCCATCGAATGGATGTTTTCCCATTCTGTCCACTACATTTTCTTCGAATTCGAAATTTTTTCAACTGAATATAGAGCATGAATGGCGAATAATCGCCCCACTCCCCCCCCCCTCTTTCACAATTTCCACGTTGCTCCACACACGCAAACGGCCACACAACTTCTTCGGTGCTGTCCACCCCATCAACAAACGGCAGCTTCCGTTTCTATTTCCTGCTACCGGCTCTCCGTTCAAATTACTTTTCCCTTCGCCTGCCTGACTCTCTCACTTCTCCCTGCTCCCTCCTCATCTCTGATGGGTTCTACACACGTAACACGCACACATTTTCACAGGCCCTCGGTCTCTCGATTCAGCGTGCTCTCTCGTCTGCCTCCCTCTTATCCCCTCTGGCACCCTCGTCGTCTCTCACCCGGCACTGCCTGACGCTAGGCGAGCGAGGGGGCCCGAGGCGCCTGAGGAGGAGCGAGAGAGAGTGTGGTGCCAGGCGAGAGTGGGCAGACGACGAGAGACAGGCGAGAGATCAGGCAGAATGGAGAGACGAGCGCTCCTCCGACCGAGCAGTGAAAAGTACTGGCACTGCACTTTGTGTAGAGAAGGATGGAGAGGAGGGAAGGGGAAAGGGGGGAAAAGAGGGGTGAAAAGAGCCCCAGTCGACTGACTAGAGGCAACATGTTGCCTGTCCGCGCTCGCGTTGACCCCTTTGACCTACCGTAACCATACCGTATCTGTCGAAGCCAACCTTACCGTTCCTTTCAGTTTCTTGGGTGCGATACTTCTTTCCATTTTTGCCCCCTCTGATCTACCGTTCTCCTACCGTAACCCTACCGTATCCCTTTGTTCCGGCCAGACCACAGGCGTGACCCCTGACCCAATTTCACGGTGCTGCTGCATGTTGCGTGGCGCGCTATTCGACTCGAATCAAGGTCGGGATGCGAAGAAGGAGTGGGTGTAGGTAATTTATGGTGATTAGCAAGCAGCACCGAGCGACACCGTGAATGGTTCCACGGTCCAGAACAGTTTTCGTTTGATACGGGAGTACGGTGGGACTACTGTAGCATTGTACGGTATCGATCCATCCACGCGTCTCGCCTTGGTGTTGACATTCTTTCCCCGTGCAAGGATGGTAAGGCACAAAACGAACTGCAATAGTAAGGGGGTAAGGAGGGGAGAGTGTTGGGGACAGGCAATGTTTGAGAGGCGAGGAGGGAAGAAGGAGGAAGAGAGGAGCGCATTTTCTCGTGTATTGTAGTACTACTACGCGTCTAGGGTAGGTCAGCGATGGAATTTAGCTGATATTTTCGGCTGAGAATTGAGGAGAGGTTGATAATTGGCGTCCTTCTTCCTGTTTCTGTCCGCCAGACCAGGTTATTTCACCCTCAATGCAAGAAATGAATCGGTTATGCGTCACACGGCGCTAATTAACGTCAGCGCATGTAGTAGAATCGATGCCGATCAGTTTTTGTTGTCGTAAATTACTAATTGTTCGCTCAATATTTGCGCGTGTACTGTCGTCCTTCACAAGCGTTGGGTATGCCAGAAACT
The DNA here is from genome assembly GCA_900490705.1 of Pristionchus arcanus. Classification (NCBI taxonomy): domain Eukaryota; kingdom Metazoa; phylum Nematoda; class Chromadorea; order Rhabditida; family Neodiplogasteridae; genus Pristionchus; species Pristionchus arcanus. The sequence goes on along the minus strand of LS488267.1, from coordinate 99,978 downwards.
ATTTTTTTTGGGGAGGGGGGGGGGCGATTCTGCTCAGTCATTCTGCACACTTTGCAAGAAATCGATCGGTTATGCTTCACACTGCGCTCATTAGCTTGGGTGCACGTTGCGGAATCGATATTAGGTCAATCCCGATTGCATCAATAGCCTATTGTACGCTCAATATTTCCTTTCTTCTATTGCTCTTCTTGTGGCTAAGTAGACTAGGGTTGCGCATTCGAGTTCGAGTTCGAGTTACTCGCACCCTCTTCCCCACCCTCTTCCCTGGCCGCGAGTTACTCGCGAGAGGAGGGAGTGAGATGGGAAGGGGGTGCGAGTAACTCGCACTCGAGCGAGTTACTCGACCGCTGGCAAATATTTCGGAAGGGACGAACTCTCCCCAAGGGTCAGCACTTGCGCTTTATTTGTATTGCTTGGAGGAAAGTTATGTTCTTTGTCCTAGCACCACACATTGTCAAAATTAGAGGAGAAAGAAGACCGGGAGATGGAATTGGAGGGTGAAGTTGGTGTGGTGTGAGAAACGAAGAGGATAATGAGAGAAGTTTGAATGATTGTGAGATCCTAGAGGATAACGATTCATCTGTTATTCACTAGATCGCTTACATTTAGCTCGGTTTTCTTATTTTTTGTTGTTGTATTTGTTCTTCGAGTACAATATTGTTTTCTTCATTATTGGGACAAACAAAATGGAAAGTCTTGTACTAATTATATGGTATTGACAGTGTGTGATGCTAGGACAAAAAACATAACTTTCCTCCAAGCAATAAAAATAAAGCGCAAGTGCTGACCCTTGGGGAGAGGTCGTCCCTTCCGAAATATTCGCCAGCGGTCGAGTAACTCGCTCAAGTGCGAGTTACTCGCACCCCCTTCCCATCTCACTCCCTCCTCTCGCGAGTAACTCGCGGCCAGGGAAGAGGGTGCGAGTAACTCGAACTCGAATATGCAACCCTAAAGTACACCCCCGCCGTGCTCAATATCATGCATTGGCATGGTGAACACTCTCGATCGCCAGACTGCCCTTTCTGATTCACCGTGATCTTTATCCCTCTCTGACCTCAAGAGAGCATTCGTCATCGAGAGATCATGCCTAGACTAGACTCGGCATTCAAATGTCCGCATTGCCTAGACAGACCATGTTTTTCTTTGTTTGTGATGTTGCAAAGGTCAGCGCGCCTGACAGCAGAAATCGCCATGTCCTTTGGAAGAAAGGAAGAAGAAAGAAAGAGACCCCAATCAATCAGTCACCAGAGCAGGGCTGTCATTCCTTCTTTCTCTGTATTGATATCCTTTTTTCGCGTGTTCTTCCTCTGGTCAATCAGATAGAGAGACAATACGGAATAGAGAGAGTCACCCCTTAACCTCCGGTTCCTCCTCTGCTCACAGTGCAAACCGCCTGGACTACGCTGCTGCGAGTCAAAGAAGAGAGAGATCAGGGGTTCCGAGGAGAGTAACCGATGGTCTTTCTTCTGCCTTGCGCAGCACTTGGTTCTGGAAGGGCAGAGGGCAAAGTTTGTCTCCTCATTCTGCCCAATATCTCTTCTCTCTGACCCCGAGGGAGAATGAGTAACGAAGAGAGGCTATCGATCACGGGATTAGGAGATGGTCCTCTGACGCTGGAATGCTCTCTTGCTCTACCATGATATGATCTCTCAAGCAGGGAAAACGAGAGACAAGGCGAAATGGAGAGAGTCTCTGCTCCGCTCACGAGTCCTTGCACTGTGTCCCACACAACTGTCAGTCAGCCGTCTTCCGCCGGTCGCGAGGGCTGTTTTTGTTTCTCCTCTCTTCGCCTTTCACAACCATCATCTGCTGGACCCGTGATAGTCAGTTCCCATACTGCTCCTTGTGTTTCTTTCTCTTTTCAGCGGTGTTTGTGTGTTGCTATTTTTGCGCATGGATACGGTAGGTTTGGCCGTCAACATGTTTCCCACCGCAGGCACTAGTGCACTAGTGACTGTTCATTCCTTCAGAATAGCCCCTTTGTCTACTCTACACTTGGATTTAGATCCTGGTTTTTGAGCTTTCCGATTATCAAATTGTACTTCTTCGATAGCGATTGCCCTTCAGTCTGACCCTGATGCACTATCCGCTCTTTGAAACAAGCGGTGCACTTTCCAGCGGGGCGGCTAGACTGCGGCCTTCCTCGCTGTTGATTTATTACCGTTCCCCGCGGTCACTGAAAGGCTCGCGGAAACTCGCCATATGGCTCGTTTCACCTCGTAATTCTCGTAATGGAGTAACGTTATCGTCTCTTCATTTTGCCTTGTCTCTCGCCTGTCAGAGAGGCGAGAGAGCATGGCGAAATGGTAGAGACAGATACGTTCTTCTAATGGACTCCCCGAGCTCCGCGGTTATTACAGCAGCGAGAGGCCGGCGTAGTTATCTACGATCTCTCAAATCTGCTTAATTTCTTTTTCTGAGTACGAAGTGGGGAATTGCGTCTTAGTTCCTCACACGTTTTTCCCTACTTTTTAAGAATTTTTTTTTAATTTCTTCGATCTCTAGAACCCGCTCCATTTTTTCACATCACACGTGTCTCTACTGTAGCATCATATGATCAGTATCTGATTGACGGGTTGATTACAGTAATCACCATTGAAGGATCCGTCTATTCTCGCTCAAACCATTCTTAAGAATGTACCGGTCAGCTTCTCCTCTCTCACTCGTTTATCCTGTACAGTTCGCCTAGAGTGCAAACAGCACAGAATCGGCGCAGTTTTTCTGTCCATCTCTCAGCTTATAACTATCCCCATGATTCCTCGTTCATCCTGAAGAAAACACTTATCCTCCCTCAAAAAAGTGAAGTTCTCTTCAGGGAAGCGGCTTGAGAGTATGTCTCCTCCTTCCACGTAAGGTCTCACAGATCAGGGAGACGAGAGAGCACGCGGAATGAGGAGAGTCGAGCCATCCCTTGCTTGAAAGAAGCTGGCGAGAAGAAGTGTTTCTCGCCCCTCTTCGGTCCTCCTCGTGAATTCGGAATGAGCCACGGAATGCCTCTTGCTCAGGGAGAAACGTTGTGCTCTCTGGCGCTTTCCCTTCTCGATTTGTTCGCTCGACGCTCGGGCACTCTCATTTTCCGCCGCACTCGATTCGATTACGTTTCACGCGTGGCGCATAAGCACGCCCGTGACTCTCACATCACTAACTTCTTGGTTATCTCAAAAAAAAATCTAAAGGTCTCTGATAAGCTACTTACCGTACCGGGATGGGTCGGACACGCTTTCGAAAGTAGCACACTTTTTGCATCTCCGCCATCAACTCTCCGTCACCCCCATTAAAAGTTGTTGCGCGCGCTAGGTCGTTCTCAAAGAGGTCAATCGCAACACCCCATTAGCTACGATGATGCCCAATGCAACCTTGCACGTTCAAACCGATTACGGTAGTGGCGATCAGTTATCAGTTTGCGATTCGCTGGCCTACAGTACGCCCATCATAGGTACTCAAATTCAGTATTGTTCTTGGAGTGACGCATTCTCTGCCTTCTCGAATTTCACTTTGTGATCGATGTCTGATCACCTACCGTACCCACGCCATTTCACACACCGGTCAATTCTCCCGTTCTCCCCTCCTCCACACAAAACTGTTTGCGTCCGATGCTCAATATGTGTGTGTGGAAAACTGTTCACTCGAGAGTAGAGAGAGGGGTCGAGAGAAGAGAAGAGAGAGGGATAGATGCAACCGCCTTCCTTCCTTCCTCTTCCCCCTCGCTCCCTCCCTCCCGTCCCGACACCGCCTAGCACTGACTAGGCAGAGCGGGGATAGGGGGAGGGGGGGGGGGCTCCCCCTCCCCGCGACCCCTGCAGAGAAGTGAGCGCTAGTAGGCGCTAGCGCAGTTCTCTCGCACTCTCTCACTTTCCCACGATCTCTCATCATGCCGAGTAGTAGAGAAAATGGCTATAATGATGATGATGAAGAGGACTGAAAATGGACTGGCCAAGGCAGGCATAATTGGCCTAATAGCCCTTAGAGATCGATCGATCTGTGATGTGACAGCTAATTATGTCGGGCAAGGACAATAATAATTGTGGTCAGCAGTTTTCTCCGCCACGCAAAGGCACGCGGATACTATACTGCTTACAGATACTACTGGCGCCGGTCTGATAAGTAAGCATCAGACTCTCCTTATCTTCATCGATCTCTCGTCAGTTAGAGTAGGCGAGATAGCATGTGAAAAGGAGAGACGCAGACAGGATGGGCGAAAGTGGTACACAAAATGGTGCCTGGGCGTTCTTTTCACTCTAACTCTCTGGACTCTCTCCATTCCCCTTGGTCCCTAGCCGCTCTGTCTACTCTGCTCTCCCATATCTCTACTTTTTCCTCCCTGTAAACCCTCGAGTGAACCCCATCACCACTTCGCACAAATCGGAGATGTGATAACCGCATTTAGCATCGCATCTTTTTTTTCCAGAGATCTGCTGTGGATAGAGATTTCTGGGATTGACCCCGAGATAGCAACCAAGAGACGCGCGTTCCCCACATTGACCAGTCTCGAGAGTAGAGGGAGTGGAGGGACCTCAGGGCCGCGAACCCTCCTCCACCCTGCCTCACTCCCTCCTTATGCTAGCCCTCCATTGAGTCCTACTCTGCCTGCCTTTTCTCTTCTTTTCTCCCTTTTCGGGATGACTAATCGCTGACCCGCTTTTTTGCCAGAGAGTATCCGTTCTGTTAGTATGCTGACACCGGCTGATTCCCCACTCAGCTGATTGCTTTTTTCCCGATAGATATCAACAGACGTTCGCATGACTCTTGTTGACCCCACCTCCCTCGTCTCGAGGTTTGGCGTATTTCTCAATCTCTTCCTCGAGCCGTTCAGTACTGACCATGACTAATTGATCCGTCTGACCTGGCACAGGCTACGTTTCCCAACTGTCAGTGCCGCCTGGGGCGGTCTTTACTCGTTTCTCAACCACAAACCTCACTCACTATTCATTCATACACCCTGAGCCATTAGCTTTATGCATCCTTCTCTGATACTGACCATTCATACAGTCTGAGCTCTGATTTCATACAGTACCCGGGGCATCCGATATCCGCATGACTAACCCCCTGACCCCATCCTTCTCACTCTCCCCGTTCGACGCAACGATTGGCGTAGTATTTGCGTTTGGTTTGCCCCTCTGCACCGTTCTTCTTCTCGCAAGGTAGGCACCGAGAGTCACCACACTGTGGCCATCGGAAGAGAGATGCCACAACAACAGGGCCATTCACGCGACATTTTTTGGAGACCTAACACCGCTTAGAATGTGCGTTTTCTTGACCCGGTATAGACTTTTTCAATCACTGAAATGAGCAGCAGATTTCACAAACACTTGATTCCGTACCTTCGATGTAAGGACCTGTACCCATTCTGTTGTCGTAATCACCACATTATTATTCACGCGACTTGAAGTGATTCCATCGTTGTTTTGACCGCATTCTGATTCCTCCCCGTGAACGTTATGATAGGTTCCAGCTTAGCCCGTCGCGCCTGATCCTGATCCATTTGCTAGATGATCAGGCGGATGGCTTAGAAACCCCTTGATTCCAATGATTCATTCTCGTTCCCTGAATCGCCGTCGCTATTTTCTTGACCAGCCAACCAGCCAACTCGATCCATCACATCCCATCGCCCGTTACACCCTCTCAACTCTCTCTTTCTTCTCCCTGTGACGTTGCTTGCTCTCCCCATTCCTCTAGCACTATCGTCGGTTAGGCAAAGTGATGCAACGTGGGCATCTAAGAGAGGCACAACCCTCATCTTTCTGTTGCAATAGCGTCGCTTCAACTCGTCAAGCGAATGGAATTGCCTGCGTCTGGCCCGCGGGCGGTGGTCACTTTTGCAATGATTTGACTCCCGTTTTCCCACAATCATGCAAATCTAATCTATGTATTCCCAGTTAGACGCCCGCTAGAGGAAATGATCCAAATAGCCGGAAGCCCTAAATCAATCATCCGCGTGTCTAAGAGTGTCTGGCCCGTCATTTTGTAGCCAGTGGGCTTATTGTTAGAATAATGAACCAAATCAATTTTTTGGACGCCTTTTTGTACCCTTTGGGCTGCCTGGACCACATTACGTGTTTGACGTACTTGCCCTTGTCGGGCGCTTGCCATTTCGTAGCCTTGCGGCGCCAGCGAATCAGACTTTTTCGAGCACTACTTGTACTTTCCGAGCCCTTTTTTTGCCTAAACTCACCATTTTGTAGTCGTGCGGGGCGGGGATGGACTCAAGTAGGGGCATAAATACTGCAGTTGCCGACACTGTGCTAGATCTCGTGTCTCGATCTCCCTTGATTGCAATCTCGCAAGCAAGCAACGCACTGAATTGCGCTGTCTATCGCAATGATCAAATGTCCTCGAACGCTGTTTGCAAAACTTTCCTTTTTATGATCATATGCACCTGAATCGAATTGTTTCTAAGACCATCCCCAACTTTTACCGTCTTTCTGAAGCACAACTCATTGTATTAGCCAGGAATTTGTGAAACCCAATTACCCGGAGCTCAAAATTCTCGAGAACCGGGAGGTGGCCATCCTTTCGAGACAGAGTCAGGCAGATGGAGTATCCCCTTTCTCTCTTCCTCTCCACTCCTTCTCTTCCTCCCGAATTGTTGTTTGTTTCGAGACCTCCATTCAGTGTGGCCAGTAGCAGTGCCCATTGCAGTCCCCATGACAGCATTCCCATTCTTCCATTCTTCTTTTTACCCCAACTTCTTTTGGGAGAGGCTTTGAGAATGCTGTGGCACCGGGCCGACTTGCTGATCATTTCTCATATCAATTCCTCTTTTCAGCTCGTGAATCATGATGATCAACAGTATTGAGCCCCAAGGGACCGTCAGGGCTTCCTTCGTACAGCAATAGTGCAGATTGATCACTGATCCCTTCGCCTTATCACTTTATCATTCCCATGTAAATATTAGTGCACTGTTCCAGTGACTCTATTCGCATGCATAATTTCCTTGCTAATATCACTGCTCCGGGCATAGCGATAGTCAGTTTATGGCGCCTAGTCTCTTCGAACCCTTCCATATCAACTCGCCAACAGTATCACTGCACTGTTCAACTCTATTCACGTACAGTCTCTGTATAGCAGTGCTCGAAGTGATAGTCCGTTTATGATGTCGAATCACACGGATTGTACGTCCTGGCCCCACTAAACCTCCCCTTCCTTATCATTGCTCCTTTGGTTAGTATCCGTGTACTTGGTGACACTGCCCGGCACGGGCAGCTGAGGAGATAAGATTATCCCACTCGAATCGTCATAACCTTTCCCCCAATTCACCTCTTCAGGTGAATCCGATATTGTCTCTGGGGTCCACCACCTTAGTTGTACCAGTACCGGCACATGGAAAAGTGATTATTTTTCACAGTTGCCATAACTTTGCCTCAATTCACTTCACCTTGTGATCTGGGTAGTCTACTCTATGACCGTAACCCAGCTACGTCTTATTCTATTTATTTTCTGTGAGGATTTTTCTACAAGTGCAGCAATCTGGGAAAGATGGAAGCTTGTTCAGAAGTGTGAAACGGTGATCTGACTGGTCCTGCGTATTTCAAGCCCCCTGAAATTTCACCTTTCGTGCCAGTCAAGCAGTTAGCCCGGCACGAGATTTCCATTACATTTTCCATTTTCACCTGTCGCCCGGTTGTGCTTCAGTCTCGCGCTAAGAGTCGGCCGGGATGCCTCGCATCAATATGTGTCGCGGTCTTTGTTCTAAACACAATAAACACATACCAGTGAGACTTTTTGGATTGTTAGCTGTTATTTCGAGGAATCTCGGGGTGTTTGAATACGTGATAATCCTCAGATCAATCGATCGATCTCTATCACAATCTCGAGACCTTTGCCTAGCTGACCTATAGGGTAGATAGATAGGATCACTGCACAGGCCGCAAATGCCATATGCATCATCCCTTCTCTCGTGTGTTCGACACCAATCGTGTCTGACTCTCTCATTTCGCCCTGCTCTCTCGCTTTCTCTGACGTGCGAGAGACAGCGCAAATTGTGTAGACACATCACCCCATCTCTCTCTCTCTCCCCCCCTGTTCGATTCCCCCTCTCATTCATCATAAAAGCTCTGGCTCGCTCGCTGTCTGGATCAATACCAAGCTGTGTTCGTTTCCCCATCTCGCATATTCGATAGCCCCTGGGTCAAAGCTCCGCCCCGCGGTCATAAAGGCAATAATCCTCCACATACTGCCCCCAGATTGACTCGCACTGCGCTCTGAATTGAGAGAGATTGGGCTAGGGACAGGGACTCTTCCCTCCCTATTCACTCGAGTAGTCTCTGACCGACGAGATAGGGGGCGATCGGGGAGAGAGCACTAGCCTAGTAGCCGACACACACTCTCCGATACTTTGACCTTGACCCTCATGTCGACCCCTCCTCTTCCTCCCTTCTTCGTGTTCGCTACGCTGCTTCTCCCGGTACTATCCAGGAACCGGGAATCAAACCGGGAAATAGCGTCTCATGATCTTGAGGACATTCCCAGCGATAACTAGTAGTTTCTCTGGAAATTGTAATTCTTCCACCGGTCTGACCGGTCAGAGAGGTTGTAAATCATCCTAACCATGAACACGGGCTTCTCGATACAGCCTACCGTACCGAGTTGCTAGGCAACAAAGTGGTTTTGGGACTTCGGGGGAAAGCAGCTGTCGGCGTGGTTTCCGGACCGAAATAGGCCCCGAAATAGAGTGGACCATCTCGATTCAATAATTTGCACCTGCCGAGCGCGGTTGTGTTTCACAGATGAGATATGAGTCTGCGTAACTCACCTTTGCTGATTCACGAAAGAGAACAAAAATCGAGCAATTGAGATGAAATTTTGCGAATTTGTCGTTGTTTTCGCCATCCCGCTCACGGTTCTACAGTAAATAGTGACCATAGCAACCAACCGACTGTCGTTCCATTTCCATTTTACTCTCAATTCACTCCACTCCTTCCCCTTGATCACCCCTAGCCTCCCGCCTTTGCCTGACCCCACTGCGTCTCTCCAATCCCCACACTCTCTCATCTTCTCTGACCAGCGAGAGATCACTCTAATAGAGGAGAGTGCTGCTCCAATTGCCCCTGAAATCCATTGGATCTATCCCTTCCTCTCTCCCTTCTCTACTGTCCAATCGGCCTGACCCCATAGCCTTGAACTAAAATCCTTCCTTCCCTCTCGTTCGTTCTCTCCCCATTGCATTTCGCCCCTTTTCCCTCCTTTCCCCGTTCCAATTCCACCTACTACTTGCTACTACAACTACGCGTGTTTTCGCGCGTTTTCTTTGTTCTGACCTACCGTATAACCTACCATACTCCCGTTACAGTATGCCGTCATTGCTGCGGTGGTGGTCTGTGGGCGGGGCCGCGACCGACCCGGTGAAGGAGCCTGCAGCGCCTGCAACCACAGCCCTGCAACCCCCCGTCTCGACTGTTGAGATGGAGACGCAAACGATGCCCCTGCACAAGAGAATGCGGCAGATTATCGTTAATCAGGTGAGAATCATTTTCATTTGAGTTCGGTTATGCTTCACAAGATTTCTAAAAGAAGGAATTGTTTCGAATCATGATTTTGAGAAGATTACTTCTATAATAGACATATTTAAAATATTCCTTCGCCAGTCGATCATTTTCGCTAAAATCAAAGCTCAAATATCATACTTATTGAATTTCAGTCGATCCTCGCTCAGTTCTTCAAGCTGATCGTCCTCTTTATCATCGCTCTTATTCACGTCTTCTACGCCCGAGACTTCCTCAATGTATTTAGGTACTGGGAAATATTTGCGGAACGTTTTATTAGCTAGATAGTATTCGATTATGATTAAAAATCCTGATTTTCTCAGTGGCCCACGATCAACGTCTGATTGACAAGACATAATTAGAGATCAAAGATCAACCCCCGTCCATTCCAGGGAAATGGAGATGTTCATCGAGTTGGCGCACACACGGGCACCGGAAGCGAGAGAGATCTACCGGGCGACATTCTTGCTCGATCTCCTGGTTGACGTGAGTTATCGACGTGCATTGGGTCAGATACATGAATCGAGATTCTGATCTGCCGAACTAGTATTATATTCCCCAGCTAGGCTAGATACTACAGGTACCTTCCTGATGTACCTCCTTGTTGAATCAGACATCTGACTCACCGAACTCTATACCGTAATACAATAGATACTGTATTTTCTCAAAAAATTGTTGAATTTGATTCAACAATTTTCTCAAAAAATTGTTGAATTTGATTCAACATCTCCTGAGGGCAACTGTCATCGAGTTGTTGCAGTGTACGATTAGTCGTAGAAACCATAATCACTGATCTGACCAGCCCAAACCCTCCAGATTACCGTAATCTCCTTGCTTTGCAGTACAAGAAGAACCTGTGGATGTCCGTGTCCGCGATGTGCGCCTGTCTCTCCTCCGCCTGCTTCTTCCTCCTCCTCATCAGAGAGGAGGCATACAAGCCGTACTTGCTCGTCATGGTCAGTACGGTATATGAGGGACACGGTAGCTGGGGCTCCACGGGATGGCACTTTGGGCACGAGAAAGATACGGTAGTTGTTGATACTGAAAAACACTCTTGGTTACGGTAGTTTCAAACCGCTTCAATCTTCAATTTACTGGGATATGATAGAATTAATTCGCAAAGTGATTCACGATCTTCTTTTCAGATGCGCGTAATCGACGCTTTCCTCTTCATGACGCTGCCCGTGCTGCTGTACGCGAGGAGCATGCTGGTTGGAGCCATTATTAGACACTCGGGTAAGAATTATGAGCTATTCACAAGCGCAAATGGTGATCCTGAACGCGGGTTACGTTAGAATGCGCATGCTTAGCGACTAAGCGAGGAGCATGCTGGTTGCAGCGATCATTAGACACTCGGGTGAGTGGTGGATTACAGTAGTTGGGAGATTACGGTAGCCTAGGCTTACGATAATGTTTGCAAATGTATGATTAATAACGATCATTAGACACGCGGGTGAGATAATATGAATTTATTGTGGTGGCAAGACCTGCAGCGCATCAGAGGATTATGTTTACGATTTAATATATGGAATCAACTATCTTAAAAATAATTTGAACCGTGACACCTTAGTAAGGATGAAAGGTTTCTAAAATTGTTTTGAATGAACATTCGATAATTATAATTATCTACAGACGACGCACTCGTGCAAGCCTCGAAGCAGGCCAATCCCTCCCACATGATGAACACCCTTCACTGCTCCGTTACCATGAGGCTAGAGATTTATATTTGTATTCAATAGAAGAAAATGTGATGTCGAAAACGTACTCGCGGACAGACTCAAGTCCATTCTTAGGTGAGAGGCGCGGTATGCAATCTCTTAGATATTGGTGATGTATTCATCCCAATCAGGTGTAGAAAAGTAGCGAAAAAAGAAAGAGTAGTTTGTCAGTTCGAAATTTTTTTTTCACTTCTAAGAGATCAATTTTCCAGAGAGAACGTTCCCCTTTGCTCGGCCCTCATCGAACGCGCCATCTTTCCCGTCGTCCTGCTTGAGTGAGTTGATTGATCTTTGATCTTTGATCTCTGACCTTGATTTTTTCGTATTGTTTTAGAAGACAAGCAACGACGAAATCAATTACCTATACTGTTGGCCATTCTTGAACAAAACGTGAAACTCATTCAACTCTCATTGTCATTTCGCCACCACGCTTTTTCTCGTGAACGTGCAGAATGAGACTTGAATGTGTTTCACATTTTGCTCATAAGTCGTAACGCGCAAGGATTCACAATATTAGACTCTTAGACGTTATAAAACAACTAAAACTCTATTGATCCAATAATAATCGATAATAATCCCTAATCATTCCAGGTACCTCGTCGTCCTCTGCATTATCACTGCGGCGTACGTCGGTCTCGCCTACCTCATCGTGTACTGCATCAAGCACTGGTTAGTATCTTGAGTAGTTGATCTTTGATCTTTGAGAGACTGAGAGATCAAAGAAGATTTGGAGGATCACTTTTCAATTTGGTCTACACGCACTTTTTAGCAGATTGTATTCTTTTGACGACTAGATATTTCAAAATGTTTGTGTACTTGCTATTTCACAGCGTGGATACTGTGCTTCGAGATAGAATGAATACATACTAGGAAGACGTCCTCACTGAGTTCTGAACAGAAGCCGAAATTGAGCTCCCTGACACATCTCTGATCTTTGATCTCTACAGGTTCCCCCATGAGACGGAAATGTTCGAGAAGCGGCCGTGCCACGAGTGCGCCAAGGCGTGCAGGTACTGCATTTATTATTATTTGTATTATTTTGCTTTGCAATCGGGTGTCCCGGAAGAATCATCCCATTCCCACTACGTCGAGCTTTACAACAAGAGTGAAGCATAAGCCAGTAAACAATCAAAAAGATTTTGAGTACGATGCCTATTGAAATGGTCAAGAGTTTTTGCAGAGGTTCCAAATATAAATAAATTTTGCTTTTGCAGCTGCAGCCACCCCGACCTCCGTCGGCTGCAGAATCTTCGTGTGCCGACGCTCCGGCCGCTCGTCCACCCATCCTACGCGCCCCTTCCCACCACCAGCCAGGCCTAAGACCTAAGGCTAATGCTAAGACTACTACCAAAGCCCCCAACAGCTTTACTCTATCTTTATCCTAAGTTATTACCTTCTCGCCCCCTTCCCCTTTCACCCCCTCGCCCATGACTTGTTCCCGATTCTACGACTACATGTTGCCCACCTTGTATGATAGAGTTTGAAATATGGATAATGGTCTCATCATTTCACACGATCTCGAGAGATTGTGCTGATTGAAGGGACGATTACCCATATTTCGAACATTATTGCACAGGTATTTCACGGCTGCTTCCCCCTTTCCGTCTATTCCCTGCCTAAAAGGCGCTTGTTAGCTGCTCGAAGTGAAACCTACTAGAGAGCCTATCAGAGATTTCACACAGCTACCGTATCCCCCACACTTCCTTTCAACTGACATTCTGCAATAATCCGTTCCCCTCCTCTCGAAGAGACGCACACACCGTATCAAAGACTACTACCGTACACCCCGAACACACACCACACACCAAGAGAGTGCAAGCCCTGTCTTTCTGTTGTTTTCAACCCGTCGACTACTTTCACTGCACACGCGCAGCACTATCGTGTACCTACCGTATGACAGCACACTACGTTTCCACCCGGCCTCTTCTCCCCGATACTTCTTTCAACTGTATCTCTTCTTACGATTCTAAACGATGTAACTTGTTTTCTTCCAACTTGCTCGTCATTTCTTTTCTCTTCCGTAATTTCTTTCAATCTCGTCCATTTCTCTTAGTCCTACCGTATTCCCACGGGCTCCCCAATTGTATTATTCTGACCTACCTACCGTAACCCCCGGCTCCCACACAAGTTCTTTCCACCACCCACCGACAGTTGCAATCAACCCACCCCAGTCAAACGACGATTCTATCGCGAACTGATTCGATAGGATGCGAGAGGGCAAATGTGTAATACAAATATTATTTCATATATATAAATATTTATATAAATATGAAAAAAGCGCATACATAATTGGACAAAAACCGCCGACTCTCCTCCGTATTCCAAGTTTGCCATGTACATTGTCGTATTTTTTCAAACACAATTGTAGAAACTAGTCCTCACAATTACAATCTCGATTCTTATTATTAATATCTTTCTTTCTGTTTGTATAATACACGATAATTTATATCGTTTCGATTTCCTCGAAGATTTGTTGAGAACGATTGCAATAAAAACTACTATCAGAGTAATCTTGTCGTGGTTCGAACATGTGAGATCAAATTAACAGGGACAGATGAACAAGATCTAGGGCAGATTACGAAAACATTTCATAAGGGCCAAAAAGCTCATTTCATGAAGTTGTCGAGTGTTTTCGAAAGCCTCGCAAGTGGCGTGGGTGAAACATTCAAAGCACAGGTGAAATTCACTAATTCATCGTTCATCTCAAGGGAATTCTTCGGCTCGCGAGTCTGACAACGAAAGACCAAAAATTCATCACTCTAATTGATCTTCTAGGCTAGATCACGAGTCGAGTATGTCTTCATCTGTAAAGTCACAATCCAGTCAGACATCTTGATGTTAGTTTCCCTGGTCTCAATAATGAAGCGGGGAATTCATAGATCGCCCATTTCACAAGCCGTTTCGTTCTCTCAGCGCACTTTATCTAGGCAATCAGACTGCCAAGTTCATCATGATTGGCTTCGCACGGTCTAACAACATAATCAAGCTTTCGCGCGATCACTAAATTCAAAATTGTATTTCATTACTGTCTACATTTTTAATCGTGGGGTTTGAGATTGCGATATTTGTCTTTGGGAATAATATTGTCTAGTCACATTTGTTATTTGTATGATATATTATACTGAACTCGTATTATTTCCTGCTTGCGAGACCTCATTCTCGGGGGCTAAATCTACCCTCTCTCCCATCTTCTTCATTCTAATACTCGCTCCCGTTTCCCATAGCGGCAGCCCGTCCGTCTTTCATTCATCGCCCTCGCCTCTTCATTCCGAATGAAAAGGAGGAAAATGGGCGTGAGAATTTTGCTCACTTTTCGACGGTGATCGGAGAATTCATTCGGAAAAGGGGAAGTCAGGCTAGGGGCTCCGCCCACTTTCCGAGGGGGAGGAAGCTGTGAAAGTAGTTGAGAAGGCTTCAGTCTGCCGCGATTCGCTATCATAGCATAGGGAGTAGATATGAACCAGAAGCGATTGTAATCTCGACGCGATTCAATCTGAAGCATTGCAATGCTTCAAACCGGCGTTGATGAGCTGAATTTAGCAGGCTTCAGTGGCAAATATCGTGTATCACTTTGTGTCAATCGTGTACACTTCTATTACTAGTGCTGCCCGAACCCGGATTTGCGTGGGCCCATCCAATCTTAGTTCCCTTCTTTGCCATTTTTCCATCTGAGAAAGGGTAGTCGAATCGAATTCGCATCCAATTTCGGCCAGTAATACCCTACCTCATTCAGTTTCCGTTCCTGTTCACTCGTTCCTTCCTTTCTTATTTGATATTAGGCTTTATTTTTGTACTTATTTAAATATTTAAAGGTAATAAAATGATGCGGTTTGTCGTTCTGCTTCTGGCGCTCATCGCCTGCACCCTCGCAATGAACGGTCAAGAGGTCAAAAGGGTAAGCGATTTGATCTGACCCATCGATAACTCAACTGAAAACTCTCGAAAATCACTACTTTTTGCACTAGATCAACAATCAGTTCACGCTTCTGACCTTACTCCATTTTTCATCGTTTTTAGACATTTTTCCATTACAGGACGACATGATGGGCTTCGGGGACATCTCGGCCATCGACACGCTCGGAGGCATCGGTCTGGGCAAGCGATCGATGGGCATGGATGAGGTTTGATCTTTGATCTTTCAAGAGAACTATCCTGTCTCACCCACGTAATTCAAGTGAGGCGGTAGACAGTGATGATTATAGCCAATGAATTGCTCGTTAGACAATATGTGATTTTTCCGATCTTTAAAAATATTGCATTAACAAAGGATACAATTCAGGGCAAGCAACTCCTGGCTCGCTATCGTGCCCTTCTGCGAGAAAGGAACGCCATGTACTGAGGAGGCACCCAGAGACCGGACACGGAGATCAAAGATCAAAGATCATCCTATTCTAGCACTTCTTCTTTCTTCTTCACTTCTTCCCCACATTTCCCCCACTATTACTTGCGATGTCTGAACGAAGAGATGGTTGATAAATAAACACGTTGAAAATGGCTACGAATTGATTTTGCTTCTGTACAGATACAGATAATGGTACAGATACAAATTTGTCCTGACACCAGGCAAATGCCCTGGATAGGATATTATTTGGAAGACTATTAGGGAATTTACACAAATTTTTATTTTTTTATTTATTCTGGAAGATGACGTTTTCACGCAACTCTAGTGACAAGTGGTAGTAGGAAATGATTGCCAGGAGCTCCTTTGTTTCACCGAGCGTAAACGCTTCCAGCCACTTTTAACTCCACAGAGATTAGACCCGAATTGTGCAGAGTTTCTAGTCTAGAGTGATGTAGTAAGATTTCGGGCAGGATCTAATAGCTTAAATGTGATTGAATACATGGTTTCGAAAATACACGGTTTCTCTGTTCTAATCATGTGTTTCCTCAAATCACCTCAATCAAAGCAAAGCAAAAGGGAGAAATTCTGGTCAAGAGGTGACCTTAGGGCTCTCGCTTTTCTCGTCTGCACTCATCTCTTTCCTTTTCTGCTTTTACTCCTCCATTTCCAAGGAATGGAAATGGTGTCATTTCTTGCGTGAAGCTGACTCAGTGTTCTCCCTTTCATAGATACGTGTCCATACTACTGGGTTATTGACAGGCGGCCTTATCGTTTACATTGGAGCGAAACGTAGTCTGACTCTACCATTTCGTAATGTTCCCTCGCACCGATTGACAGGTGATAGAGTATTAGGCTGATCAGACTTTGCCTGGTTAGATTACCCGTCGAGGGAAGAATCTGCCTCTTCACTAGGGCACGAATTGCAGTTTGACAGCCGCGTCTCGGATTCGCGTCTTCCCTCCACATGTTTTTCAGTATCTGTTCCACATGTTTCTCCCACAAGTTCCCTGTGAATACATGGACACGTCGGCCTACGCAATTTCTAAATCGTATTCAATTGTGGGAAGCAAGAGATCGTGTGAATTTGAGAGAGCACTGAGATCGGAGGAGCCCGCGAGCTCACTCACTTTGCATACAACCGATTTGTTTATGCGATAGGCGTTCAATCGATCCTGAGCGCGTGCGCGTTCATTTCACTTTCGTTTACACTCGGTAGTGCTCCTTCTAGTTCGCGCGCGCGACACCGTGTTTGAAGTTGTTTATGTTGTATTGGCGCTTGAATGATAATATTACTGCCCAGCTTGAACTCTTACTCTCATTCACCTATGCTGAGGCGCTACACACTCCAGTAATCCGCTTGTTTTGCGCCTTGTCACTTCCCCAATTGCAGTTGTTGTATGGTTGTTCGGTTGCTCCGCTATCACCACCGCCTATTGATTTACTCTTCCACATTGCTACTAGCTTAGGAGCATGGGATTACTATACCATTAGTGATACGAGCTATTGTCAGATTTCCTTACTGATCACCCACTTGTCATCGTGGATAGTCATTCTTTCCACTGTTTCGCCTTGGTCATTTTCGAAGATAGCTCGTTCCAGAATGCTCCTCTTACTCCTCTCCCCCATTCTCCTGGCCGTCCTCTCCTCTGCCACCACCTCCAAATACGCGTCCGAGTGCGTGGACGGCGTGCACAACCGACTGAAGATGCACGACATGTTCAAGGGTCAGTCGGAATTTATCCATCTCTATTCCCCTTTTATTTCCTCCCTCGTGCCCCCAAAAATCTACATTTGGATTGAATACTTGCATTCAGAAAACTTAGTTTTGCACGTCCATGAATTCATTTCGCGGTCTTTCGAACTTTCAATGATCCCACTCATTAGCGCTTCCCTCGTGTGTGAATACTTAATCAACGATTGTCGGGGATTCTATTTTCATAGTTAGTTCTCACGGTAAACCAGTGAGTGCACACTGGAAAACACACTGGCATTTAGACCTTTCTTATAAAGGAAACATTCCATAGATCTAGTTCGAATTCTTGATTTTAGACTTGATTTGTACCAGGAAGTCTGGCTAAATTTCCCGCGGACTTCGGCTATGCATTGGGAAGTTCGTAGGCACTCAGAAGCCACAAAATCCAGAGGTGGATTGTCTGACTACGAATTGCAATGACTAGGACTTCCTGATTCCTGATCAGTCAAAAGATCACAGATCAGATAAGGAAGATCTTTAAGAGCAAGTGAAAGATCAAAGATCACCATTAGGAATAGGGTTAGTATAAAAAATGAAAAGCGAAAAAAAATAAAATGAAAATTTGAGACTAAGTGAAAGATCAAAGATCAAAGATCAACTTTGCAGGCAAGAAGGACGTGGTCTTCGAGGATTTCGTCATGCTCACCTATGACAATCTGAAGCGGCCATCGTGCACGACGAAGGGAGTGGGCAAAGTGGTCCTGCCCGGGTACTACAAGTTCGCGTCTGGTTAGTTCGATCAACTTTTTTTTCGATCAACCTCATCCTTCTTTTGCTGATACCACGTTTTCAATAGCTCGGATGCGAAAAATAGTACTACTGTAGGGGTTCGCGTCTGGTTAGTTGTTTTCGCTTCTCACTGTTAGTAGTCTTATGACATGTTAGCTAATTATGTACGAAGGATAGGAGGATGTTCGGATATTTCTTAGTATCAGAAAAGCGCCAGATCGAGGATGTTGCTGGTTTCGTTGAAATTCGTCTCTAGATTTTTGAAATGTGTTTGTGAGCACAACTTTGATGGTTTTTTAAAGGGTACGATGAAAGTTTCTGCACTTTTAGTTCATTGTCGAGCAGTTTCGTTGAGTTGTTGGCTGACGTGGGGCCTACTTTTAGAAATCGTGAGAAATTGTCCTCATATTTCCCAAACTATTGCGCGGGGGTTTCAACGCGGAAGTTTATGCCCTACGTGAAAAGTTGAAACTTCGCATAATTTTCCCAGCTTTTGAATAACCGTGGGTGAGATCATTGTTTTGACGTGACCATGACTTCTCCATGAAACACGAGAAACATGATGTCAGTTTGTGCTGAATAAAAGCTGTCATGAAATGTATTTATATATTAAACTAGTATTAATAATTTAATTAACTAATCACAGGCAAGATCCGGGTGAAGAAGCAGGGCTCGATCGTGGGCGCCGCGCATCTCCACTTCAATCTCGAGAAAAACTCCATGTTTGTAGGCACGGTAAGGATTTTTCGTTGAAAAAAAGGTGTGATACTATTTTGAAAGGAGTATTTTCGAAATCAAAAAATTAATTGCAGGTGTGTTTGAACGGCAAGAGCGCCAACGCGTTCGTCGGAGACGAGTTGTGGTTAGTTTTTACTCTCCTTTCTTGATTGAAAGGTCGTTAATAGTGCATTGAGGGTTGCTTTTGTAGTTTTCCAGAATTCTGAAGAAAAAAGAAAGAAAGAATGCTCTTGGCACATGTTAGATATTCGCCCCTGAATCAGTGTGTCAAATTGTTCCATCCCCAATGTAAAATGTTCAATGGTTCATTTCTTATCAGCACAAACCCACTACTAGGTCGTTTTGTTTTCGCACTGTGCTCTGGCAATCCGGAACAACAACAGAAGTGAAACTACGTGTGCAATGAAAAGGGCAAAACACCTAAAAAATCGTTTGGATTCTGTTCATTTTCATACTCTATCGTGTCTCTAACAGGCGAGATAGCATGGGAAATGGGGAGCAAGTGCATAAACATGGCAATTCCAGCAATGTGGACCTCTTCTCGCTCGCATCGCCCGCCGCCTTCAAACAATTCCAGCGAGTTGGAGTCACTGATATCATGTACGCTGGTTTATTATTCTTCCATGCAGAGAATTCTCTTATTTTTAATTATGTGATCGATCTTTGATCTCTTCACATGATTGAGTGGCTGTAGGAAAAAAGGAAAATTTTCATTGAATGATCTTTGATCTTTATTCAGGGACCTCCCGGGCGATTGGGCCGATATGAAGCCAATGATCCGCCAGGACAACCCATACATTGAGGTATGTTACAGAATATTGCTTTGTATTAGCACGAGATTACTCAGTTATAGGTTCGAATATGAACTCATATACTTATTTTCACGATTTGTTCAAGAAAAATCGGAAACTTTTCTGTTTTCTTATGATATCTTCCATAAACTTCCCTCTGAATGATTGGATACTCTAGGCATTTTTCTCTAAAGCAGATATTTTCAGGGCGAATGGAAGGTGTCCGTAGCCCTTGCGATGGCTGGCTCATCCTTTGCCGGAGTGACCATTGGTGACGGATGGATCGAGGTGTCCACCATCGATCACGCCAAACACGGCGAGTTCTAGATATTAGGAATTCGTCTTTTGCCGTCACTCTGACCGATGAGGGAGTCCGACCATTGTCTTATTTATCATATCTATTTACAACGAGTACCCTCTTTCTATTATCTGTGATTTGCTTCGCTTTGTTATCCCGTTATTGAATCGTTTGGCCGTCAATAAACTATGTCTGTTTTCCGGAATGTTCTGTTTGGGCAGCTGTGCTTACTCATTGAGGGCTGACTCGAATAATCTCGTTGCGATCGGTTCCTGAGAGGGGGATTCTTATCAGATTAGCGAAGGTGAGGGGTGAGTAGGAAGAAGAAGAGGACAATAACAGTGTCATCGAGAGTTATGTTCCCACTGGAGACGTGTAGTGTACTGTGATAATGGAAGAAATAAAAGAATGGGTTTTTAGCATTTGCAGAAGCCCGATTTCTGATAAATCAGATAACCTTCTGAGGGAAGAGGTGAGTAGGAAGAATAGGAGGACAATAAAAAAAAAATCGAAACAGAATCTTCATAACATGGGACAAAGTTTGTAGTGAGAACTGATTGCAAGGGCAATGCGAGTTCGGGTTGACAGATTCTGTGCTGTTATGTGTGAGAAATCGAGCCCAAATTTTATATCCACCGTCTTGTTATTTGAGGGCGATTCCTTTGCTTTCGTGAATGCTTCTGGCTGTCAGAATGAAGAGCCCGTATAATCATTCTGCATACTATCGTATCTCTGGGTGAGCACAAAGAATCAAGAGACAGAATAATAATTTCAGCACTGGATTGAATCATCTTTAAAAGTTTTTTTCGTAAATTTATTGCGGTCTTCTGAACAAATCAGTGGCATTTTCTGACTGCAGTCTCTCTAACTTTATTCAGACACACCTTCACTCTGACTGGTAATAGAACATTCGAAATCGAGACAGCAAACTGTGGCTAAAATGGGGTGTCACTCTCTTTTCAGACAGCCGTCAAAATATGCCCTCTGCCCCTCTTCTCTCTGTTTATTGTAGTGCTATCCACTAGCCAAATATAAGAGGACGAACCGCCCCTGAAGTGTCGGTATCGGTACCGTTCTCATCAGCATCAGTACGGTAGGTGACGGAGCTACAGTAATAATATCGATTTAGTGCAAATTACAGTAACCCTATTTATTGATTACGCTAGAGCTACAGTAACCCCATCGATCGAATACAGTAATCCTTCAGATGAAGTTAATCGCCCTCATCGTCACTTCTTTACTACTCACACAACCAGTCAACGCGCAAGCCGAGGGCATTTTCGGCTTTGTTGGTGAGTCAACTTAAATATTTTAAAATTGTTTTAATAATTATATTTTTAATTATTTAAATTCAGAGGACGTCTTTCAATTTCTGTGCAATCGCTGCAAAGACATCATCACTACGCTGGACAATGTGATTGAGAATGAACCATTCAAGAAGGTGAGAGATTGTGATTTTATTCCAATTTGATGTTCCCATTCTCAATCCATTATTGAACTTTGTCAATTCCGACTGATATTTCGGTTGTGCTTCACCGCTAGGCGGTAAGCGGCGGCTAGCAAAATGATATACTGAAGTCCACGTTCTCTCTTCAAAAAATTCTAAAAACTTTCAGGAATTGGACAATCTCTGTCGGACGTTTATCCCGGAGCCGACACTGCAAGCGATCTGTGTGAATATCGCTGATACTATCCTAGGAGGAGTCTACGATCAACTGAAGAGACTCGAACCGAGACCCGAGGTACGTCTCCCCCTGCACGTTTTGTTTTGTGTATTCTGTACAGCACCGAGTTGAGAAGTGCTAACGACGTTTACAACGACGTTAACGACCAAAAAAGGAATTGGTTGAGAGTGCTATTTCAGATCTGCACATCCCTTCGGCTCTGCTTGGAATGTGGAGTGCCTCAGCAAACTTTTAACGTGAGTTTTATCTACTTATTCTGATATTGATATTTCATCTGCTTTTTTTCCGCTTATCTTGCTGGGATAGGATATCTCTGTGATTAGGCTGATAGTGCCGTAGTCGCGATGAGCACTGCAGCTTCCCCCTTACACCGAGATCCGCGCACATCAGAGGCGGTCCCGTCGCACAGTCGTGCCCTCCAGCATCATGGGCATTAACGGGGTCTCCTTTGTTAGGATCAATCGGAGTACGAGAGCGGATGATAATGGAATGGTGCGTCGTAGGAATAGTAGCCAAACATTCTGAGGAGTTTTGCCAGTGCTCCCTAGGGATCATGGAATGTTACGTAATTCAAGTAGTAAAATAGGATTCTTCCAAAAACAACAGCGTTAGATAAGCAATATTTGCTTTCGAAATCGTTTAGTTTTGCCCACATCAGAGAGTGCGCCGCACCGTCCTACCAAGCGTAACGATCCTGAACGGGGTCACTTTCGTGGGACTGGATCCCAAGAAGAAAGTCAGTACCGTAACCCGCCCTGATTATCGATTGGTAACTTCAGATCCCCACTTCGGCGCCGTTCCCTGCTAAGCCGACGCTGCCCAGCGACCTCTTCTCGCAGTTTGACCTGAACAAGATCAATGCTGGTGAGCTATTGATCTGTCTCCTTTCTATTTATTTATGTTTTATATTAAAAAAAATATGACATGGCTTGCTATGACCTATTTTCAATGTTTTTTCGAAAATACAACAGTTTGAAACCCTTGATTTGGAAGTGTTTTTTATTAGTTTCATTCGTCATTGAGTGAGAGTGATACGTGAGTATGATAAGTGCTATCAATAGCGCAAATTCCGTGCTGCCTAAACAACAAGACCCTTCCGATTAAAAGTGACACAACATTCATCTTCAGTGTACCCTTTGCCTTACTTGACTCCTTGATGGTATCATTCACAATCATCGCAGTTGCTATGAAAACAAATCTTGCTCGCTGCACAAATACAGATAATAATGAGAGACAAATATAATGAGAGACTGAAACGAAGAGACACTCTGGTAAAAGTTTCCTAGTAGGATCACAGTTGGGAGGCCCCCTCAGGCCTCTTCCTAGTAGTTTCACAGCTAAATCCTAGCAGGAACACAGTAGCAGGATCCTAGTAGGATCACAGTTGGATTTCCTACCAGGATCACAAGAGGACAGCCTTTTTCCTACCCGTCGCGTCTAGCACATGTCTAGCCTAAAAGGGCCTATTTTTTACTCCCGTCGGACGGCGCTCGAACTGGGCTGCCGTCTACTGCTATCCCGCTAGGGATTGCCTTTTGGATGTGACTACCGTACATGGACGTTCCATGTGTAGTTTAGTTACGGTATGAGGCTAACTCGTACAATATCAATCAATAATACCGTATCTCCCCGTATTGAGATTCCTACTAGGATCACAGTTGCAGAGGCCACTTTCCTAGCAGGAACACAGTTGACTTCCTACTAGGAAACCTGCAAGATACCCACTAGGAAGTCAACTGTGATCCTACTAGGAAACTTTTACCAGAGCATATCTAGCCCTGCAGAAAACACTATCTAGTGCAGAAACATGCGAGATAATGCGAGGAATTCAGAGAGTATCCTCTCTATTTTGAAACGTTCATCATAGATTCCTCGTCATTCCGACATCGACGAGCAACGGATGACGAAGAGAAGGAGGACAAGAAGGAAGAGCACGGAGCAAAGGAGACCGAGGCTGGTGTGCAGGTGGGGCGTGGTTGTCTATTTGACGACTATACTTGAAGCTAATTCGCAAACCAAAATTTTGAACAAGATAAGGAAGTATATATGAGCAAAAGCATTGTGATAGTGATGTTTCAGCTCGAGCCTCACGAGCATTCGACCGCTCCCTCACCGACTCTCCGATCAAAGAATGCGAGCGAGCCATTCGATCCGATTCAGTTCTATGGAAAGGTGAACAAATATCTATTTTTTAGGTTTCAAATGTGCTTCCATGGTTCTATAGCAGGTGTAGGAATCAGGGCTCAACGATACGGCTAGCAATCGGAGTTGAAATAAACTAAAAGCAAATATTCAGTGACAACAAGTTAGATAATTTCAAATTGACCATCTGTATCGAAGGGAGAGGGGGAGGAAAGCCAGGAAAAGGAAAAGTCTCCTTGTTTTTGACGAGCTCTCGAAACTGTTGCCAGTATAATTCTGAATCTCAGGTAGCCGAACTCGCAACGACCGTCGCTCGATTGAGGAGAATGGCCGAGGACCATCAAGAGAACGACCAGAAGGAAAATTGAAGAAGGAAAACATTGAGCTAGCCTCGAAATTATCAATAACTGTCTCGTGTAAATAATCGATAATAACCATGCATAAATTGAAGAATTGTGAACTTTACCTATACTCTACCTGCTCCTAAACCGTGAAACCATTGAAACAACTAGCTGTTCGATCGGGGCTTCCCTTGTGGGGTCTAAATTGCCGTCTCTATCCACATTCACTGCTCTCTCAAACTGTCTGCTCGCCCAGAAAGTGAGCGCATTAGAGAACACGACATCCCGGGATGAGACACGCTCCAAACTTGTTGCAGAGGGAGAGTGAAGAGGGGAGAGAATGGGCGAATGTAAGAGGGCGCAGTGAATAAAAGCGAAGAAAACGATCCGAGATGGGCAGAAAAAGCTCAGGTGAAAGTGGGGAGAGGTAGGAGAGGAGGGGGCAAAAGCTAGTTGAGACATCCCCCTATCGACAGGTTAGATTTCACGTTGCTCTATTGGCATTGAGATAGGGGATACCGTTCGTACTTATTTTTAATTGATTTGTGCTGCGGTCAAATTACAAACATTGATTGAGTGCCATTTTTAGAGTTATCTGTGAGCATTCCCAAATATTTTGCCCGGAATTTCGGAGATTAGATGAGTTATGGGCCATTTATCGATGAGTGATCGTAGAAAAATATTTTAGGTATCGTCTTATTTTACTTTTGACCATGGAGTTGGTTCCTGGCAATGAGTCATGTCGTTATCCTTAGTGCGGTGTGATTTGCAAGGACATTATTATGCACTTTGCCATGTGACCTCTCGTCATTCACTGCACAACTCATCAGAATACTTGTTCATTCTCCAGATGCGATTATCCCTTGCCCTTCTCCTCTTTTCCGTTTCACTTGCAAGCGCCGATTTCTCCTACCACTTCGTGCGATGGCTCGAGACATACTACAATTTTGGAATAAAAGAGCAGTTGGAGAGGTGGGCTATCATTTTTATTCGAACCGACGGACTGCTCTAGCTTCTCCAAAGATCAAAGATCAGCCTACGTCCCGAGATCAAAGATCAATCTTCCAGGAAAGACCTCGGCGCAAAGGGAGCGTTCGGCGGGAAAGTGAACGATAACGATGTCATCAAACACCATCCCGTCGTATTCGTTCATG
Organism: Pristionchus arcanus; assembly: GCA_900490705.1. NCBI lineage: Eukaryota > Metazoa > Nematoda > Chromadorea > Rhabditida > Neodiplogasteridae > Pristionchus > Pristionchus arcanus. Next base: position 74,805 of record LS488267.1, on the reverse strand, counting down.
GAGTATCGGACACCGCGGGGCAAATCATGAAGAGAGCCGCGGACCATTTCAAGTAACCTTTTCTCTTTTACTTGCAATTTTTTATTACTCATCATCGAAGACATCGATGCAATCACTGAAAAAATATTGATGTGCTTGGAAGGAATTGCCTTTCTTTTCTTTATACGGTCTTTATCTGCCCTTTGCCATTCCCCCAATAAGCGAATGCCCTTGTGCGAACGCGTGACGATCTAATCCCATGGCGAACAGTGTAACCTCAATGGTTGTTTCAATGGAATTAGAGACGACATCGGCTTAGATATTGTCTCTTCACACACTCATCTTCGGGCCAGAGAAGCGAGAGATCAGATTCATTTCTTTCCTACGATCCTGATCCTCACCACTGACAATGAGCAGCTAAATGACACATTCCAATGGTATTCTTGCTCTTGCTCAATAGTCCGCGATGCGGCAATAGGGCAAGCGCGCGAGAGCCGGATAAAGAAGAAGGGCAGAGCCGGTTCTTAGATCATCCGAAAAGGCTATTGCATGATAGGGGAGATACCCGAAATATTGTGAAACACGTGATAGGAGTGAGAAAAAAATCGATAATTTCCAGGTCACAAGGGTACACGGACGCCGAGCTGTACGGTACGACGTATTTCAATGGCGCGCAGGTATCTAACGCTTTTTTTCCTTCTCCGGCGACGATATTTTATTACAAGTATCTGGACAGAGGGGTTGGCTCCGAAAATGTTAGGAGTGCTGATTGTGAGAAGAAACTGGAAAAAAACTAAAGTAAAATCTCCTTAGTTTTCCTGAGCGATCAAAATAAAGGAATAATTGATCTTTGATCTCTACTTTCTAAGGGCGATGCGCTCAAGTGGACGCAGTACACGATGAAGTGCGAGTACGTCAAGCAGGTTTGTTGAATTATTTTTAAACGATCAGTGAACGATACATTATAATAAGCGCTTTCCACCTTTATATCTGAAGCTGCTGAAACTCAATCAAACATTTTCACCTTTTCTTGCACGGGATGCTCTGAAAGTTGATGGAACACTGCAATGGAACCATTATGGAAGCAGGTTGAATGAACGGGATAATGAGCTCCCATTGCAGGTTCGAGCTCTGATCGTGTCCGTTCGTCTATACACTGGCCGGGCGGTGGACGTCATCTCCTACTCGCTGGGAGTGCCCATCTCGAGGAAGGCCATTCTGGGAGGTAAAAACGTTTTTATTGTTGTTATTGTTTTTGTTGGTTTTGTTTTGAATCTTAAATCTACGAACCGTTTTAACGTTTCGATACTGATTTTTTTAAATGCAACAACCTATACTAATCAATCATGACATCGTTGTGCTCTCCATTTCTCTCAACGATGAAACGTAACCAAATCGAAATTGCGCTCGCTTGAAACAGCTCACCGCATTCAATATTTTTCCTTCAACGCTTTGTGCTTCAGAATAAATTCATAATAAAATATTAATTAATATAATAATCAATCTCAGGTCGCTGCGTGGACACTGGCGAGGATCTCGGGGCGCCTCTTACTGGCATTGTAGATACCTACGTTGGTGTCGCCGGACCGAACCATGGTGTGGCACAGCAGGTATGGAACAGTTTCAAGGTGAAAATGAAGTATTAGATAAAAATCGATGCGATTCAGAGGTAAATCGTGTCTTCACAATTCTTTGGAAATAGTAGTGTAATAGTAATAGTGTAAATGTAATAGTAATAGTATAAATGTAATAGTGTAATTGTGTAATGGAAATAGTTAATGTCAGTTCCCTGGATCTCTGATCGATTGAAATAAATTGTACAATCTGATGACGCTGACGAATGACAGAAGAAATTCGAGTTCCATTCAATGCAATCAACCCCAACTAGAATTTCAAAAGTGAAAGGTTTATTGCAATCATCGTTAATTGTGGTAAATGGCGTAGAGAAGGGCCGCTCCTCCAATCAGCGTCCATGCCCCGTGACTGCTACTCGGGCCAGCGTGGTTGATCGCGTTTCGCAGCTGAAAAAACAATGGATTATTATTTCGAAAGCGGGTACGGTAGTCGATACGGTACTGCCAAGTCATGTGTATGCCCCAAGATCCAACAAACTCCCTGGGGTAGAAAAGTGCCTCTCCGATATACCAAGTCATGTATGTGACCCAAGAACAGGGAAGTGACCAGGCGAACTAGCTACGGTACTGTAAACCTACCGCTCGGTCCTGGTTCTCCTTCGAGTTGCACTCGCCCATCTTGCACTGGCACACCGCCTGATTTATTCAATTATTTTCGAAATAAAATAAATAATTAAAATATGCTAATCACCTTATGCTCGCCCTGGTACTTCCAGCATCCCGTCTCTCCGGAGTCAAGGCAGCTGCCTGAAATTGAATATTCTGCGATCGCAAAGATCAAATATCACCCGGATACTGTACCCGAGACGATCGCAAACTGAGCGCTAGACAACTAATTCCGTGCTAAAGATCAATGATCAAAGAGATCAAAGATCAACATCAGGAGATCAAAGATCAGCTTACCGGTCACCGATTTGATGTCGGTCAGCTTCATTCCCGCGTACTGGATCACCAGCTTGCACAAGCCGCCCTGACACTTTGGACTGGCTGAAAACGGTCAAAGATCAAAGATCAAAGATCAAACATGGTTGTTCAATGATCAGAGGAAACCTACAAGCAGTCCCTTTGCCGTCCTTGCCCAGGTCGCCATCGTAGCAGTTGAACGGCTTATTGTTGTCCTGAGGCTCGGCGTGAGTCTGACGGGCGCAGCCTGATAGAGATCAAAGATCAAAGATCAATAGGACCATTGACCAAAGGGGTGATAAGGCATAGTGCGGGGGTATCATCACAGAGTATGGGATTGCCTAGTGATGACGAAATTACATCAAAATAGGGGCATACCTATCAAGATGGAGAGGAGAAGAGTCGCCGCCAACCGTCCGCGCGCCGCCATTGAGGTAGAAATGAGGGAGGAAGAGGAGTGAGGAGAGGAATGGAAGAGAAGAATGGGTAATTTGAGGGATGCAAATTGCGAAATAAATAAATAAGAAAATAATTTAATTTATAATAACAAATTTGAACAATTTTTGAATAAATTAGTTTTTAACACATAAAAACAACGAATTTAAGGTTGGCGCGCTTGCAATTCCTGGATGCGCGATTCCCGGCATTCCCCTCTGCAATCAGGTAGGTTATTATTTTATTTTTAATATGTTTCAAATAATTTAAAACGATAAAAAAATATGATAATCTTCAGGTGAACGGGCTGTACTCGGGCAATTGCCCGCAGCAATCGACGTTTTTGAATGTGAGCTTATTTTTGCAGTTCAGATATGTTTCACAAGTCCTATTTGGATGTAATTACAGGGCCAAGGACGATGTTTTCGTGATCCGTTTCGGAAAAAAATCTTAACGAATTTCAGGACATCAACTCGGTGGCCCGGTACGAGGGCCGTCACATTTATACGATCGCATCGACTGCTGATCATATTGTGGGATACAATGTGTGCAATCAGGTAGTGAATTCTAAGAAATAAGTTAAGAAAAATAAGAATCAATTGGATACAGTCAGCATGTGAAACATGTAACGTTTTTATCATATAACAGATGCCCGGAACAAGATGATGATCTTTAGTCTTGACAACAATATTCCTTCTTCCAGCCCACCTCCCGGATCGCGTACGCCGACGGCGAGAAGGTGTACACGAACGGATGGAATCATGATGATGTGAGTTTATTTTCTTATTTTACAATAAAAGGATAATAAACAGGGGCTTATTGTTAGAAATATGCTTCATGAATGTGATCTTTGACCCTCGTAAGAAAAAGTCTCAAATTTCGCTCTGTCGTGAATAGTCTCAATTCACACTTTAGTGGAAGGCGTTTAATTGAGAACGTGCATCGATAAAGCTGCGTGGAGCTGAATACTAAATCTTGAGAGCTTGACCTTTTCAATTTCCATCCAGAAATGGAACTAGGAAGTCCTCTAGGAATCCCTAATCTCTTTCGTCGACGATCTTCACTAATTTCCCCTTACTACATCTCAAATTTCCCCTCTGCAGGTCTTCAAGAACTCCTACCATCAGCAGCTCCGGATGGTGCGCGACAACGTTATTGAGTAGAAAACAGCATTGCACTCTCTCAATTTCACACGCTCTCTCGCCCAGACAGTATCGTTATTGTAACAACCCCCTCAGGAATTCTCGTTTCCCATTTCCATTATTTATTTGCCTGCCCCGTTCACATTCCCTCGAAAGATGTAATTTTCATGCCAGTGTGCCTTTCCATTTCTCGTTTTTTCTCGGAATCGCCAGTCTGCTCATAGTACAGATGGACTAATGTCTCGCTTTTCCGTACTTCCTCGTCCCTTCTCGAAGCTTTACTCGTGTCCTGTCAGGATGAAGGATCTGTCTCTTCATTGTTCGTGCTCTTTCAGAAGTCAAAGTACCTACAGAGTACGTGTAATGAAGAGACAGATTCATTATTCTAACAGCCCCTACTCCCCCCCACGCTTCCCCACCGTAATAAAGTCTCTAAATTATGCACACATCCCGGCTCTCAATTTGCGTTATTGGATCCTCGCTTGCCTCGCGAATAAACAGCGGGTACTCGGGCAAATGAGTTCAGTAGTGTGAGAGGAAAGAACGAAGACCGAGGGGAAAGGGAGATGAAGTAAAATACGACCGACCATGTAGCAATCCCCATTTGGCTTGATCCCTCTTCAGCCTGAATAGAGGAGAGATTGGGAGGAATGAGGAGAGTCCTTTCCCTGCCTGTGTCGTTTCCCTGTCCCGTGCCTTTCTCTCCTCACTAGGTCCCATCGATTTGCGTAGAGAGCACGAAGAGGAAGTCAGAGGCAGAAGAAATAGCGTGCAGTCTCTCCCCTCCCCTCCCTCTGGGTTCCGAGGCCGCGGAATCTTAGCTAATTTTCAATGAGACTCTCCCCATTTCCCCCTAGTATCTTTCTTAGCTCTTCTTCCGTCTATTTCTCTCCTTTCTCCATGGAATCTAGGCAGTCATGCGAGAGTGGGCGTGTAAACCGTAGCCAATCTTCTGTAAACTATCCTTCCTTCCTTCCTCTTCTTTCCCTTCCCTCGCCCCCACTTCCCACTCGCCCCACGATATTGTATATATGACAGGACGCGATCGTTGAGTTCTGAGCGAGGTTGCGTAGTTAGATAGTTTATTTTAGTCCGCGCTATGTAGCACTGCACTTTGGGTGAAAGGGCGCGCGACTCTTCACTTCGCACTATCTGACCTCGGACGTTGACCGAAGATAAGTTTGAACGATCATATAGGACAGGTCGCGAGCGGTTTCCGAATCGCGCTAGAGGCTGGATAGTTTATACGATGACACTCCGCGGTCGGAGACTCTGCACTTTGGTTCAGAGGGCGCGTGCGTTGTCGGGATGAAGAATCCGTCTCTTCATTCATAGTAGTTACACACCGGTTTTACTTACAAGATAGGAATATAGGGCCAAATTCTCATCCTGCCAGCCCCATTCATGCTCGCTATCCGGCTTCGGAGTTTGGCCTTACTCGCTCTGTTGCAGCGGTAGTTGATGCATATTCGATGAGCGAGCAATGTTCTTTGTTTCTCCATTTTATGCACTATCTCGCCTACTGAAAAGAGTAAAACGTAGAGTCAAAGACTACTGCCTCCTATTCATGAGTTTGGCCATAGAGTAGTAGTAGTATCTAGAAGTTGGCCTTCTTTCATGCGACTATCTATTCACTAGGACTGCATCGCTAGAAATGGTTTCTTCATTTTCTCTTTCACTCTTTCACCGGTCAAAGTGGCAAGAGAGTGCACGAAATAAAGAGAACCATTTCTAGCCATGCCTTCCCTAGTATTCACGCTTACGGTAGTCACTCGTTTTCGCCGAATTCCCTTTGAAATCGCATTAATTATTCAGCGCTCAAACATAAAATATCAGGCTCTGCCACTCAAAAGATTATGAATAAATTATGGCCGATTCAGGGGGTGAATTGAGCGTTTGCCTCTTCCATCTTGTCGCTTATTCAACTAGAGAGACTGATGTTCCCGTAATGGGCTATTCATCGCTCGCCTAGCGTGAGCATATAAGGCACATAAATTGTAGCTGAACTACCTAGTTTGTCTATCCTTATTATTTATGATCCTGACATTATCTCGGCTGTAGTCGGATTTTTGCTCTTTCTTTTGTTCAAATAACGGTTTGAAACTTCATAGTTCGAACTATATTATTAATTCAAAGTAACTGCTTTACGTTATCACTGATTGACGCCTCGAATCTCAGCTTTCTTGTGAGAATCATCACACCAAATTGACACGCCGTACCGGTAATAATCGTCGTTGATTGACAACCTGCGATTTTTCAAGCGATTTCCAAATCTGTTAGGTGAGAGATCATGGGAAAGTGAGAGAGTCGAATCAAGGCATGCGTGTCTTTCGCCACTCTGACCGTTGAGAGAGTACGGTGAATGAAGAGAGGGATTCTAAACCCTAGTTGAATCACTGCTTCGATATTCTCCCTAAAGCATTCGCGTGACCATACCGAGAATTGCTCGGCATCTCCGCTCTGACTCTCTCAATTCCCCTCGCTCTCTCGTCGGTCAGAGCCACTCTCCGAATCATTTCTTATTCCACGCCCGATTGCGCTTCCGATTCGCGACTTCCGGTGTTTATCGTCCTTCGGCTCTGGAATCTCACGACAACGAGAGTAGTTGCAACTAGCAAGTCAGAGAATAGGGCTGTCGGGCAAAAAAATACTAAGAATCACGAATCTTTCGAATCGTGTGCGATTGTTTGCCATGCTTTCGATTTCCTTTAGACTAGATCTTTCATAGACAGTGGATTCAATTTGCAAATCCTATTTTGTCCGTCTGGTCAGACCGAGAATAATAGTTTGTTGCCGTTCCGGGTATGAATAACGCAAACACTTATTCGGGGCACTAAATGGAACGGATTCTTCTCGATTTCGGTGCAGAATCGCGTGATGTTGCAGTTCACCCCCCACTCAAATGGCGTATAATCCGCTTTTGTTTCCGATTCTTTCATTCGTTCTTGATCATGCACTGTTCCAAACCACTTCCGACACGCATTGCATATCATTTCTCCTTCTCACTGAACCTCGATTGGTCTTGAATACTGTGTTTCTCACCGATAGAGTAGTTCCTCGTACAATAATGGTTCTACCTAGTGGGCCAAACCCTTTTTACGTTGTTGATGCTATTTTGTTATTTCAATTTCACTATACAAATTAGGCTTTTAGGGATGAAGTGATCCCCTGCAGAGGAGGATCAGCCACACTATCAATCACGACTTCGATGCCAGTGTTCAACCCGCCGGATTACGTCACCCTTCGTAAGTTATTGTCAACCGATTTGACAAGTATCTATGTTTCAAGATGCCGTCAAGACTTCACACACTCAAACGAACTGATTCTTCTCTTATCCACTTTTAATAGAATATTAACAACATAAAAATATCAATAAATAAATTTAATTCAGGTATGGCACCGAATGAGAGCCAGATGCAGCTAATCAACATGGACGGCACTGAGCCGTCGCCTAGGTGAGATTTCGCACGATTAATCATATATATATCGTATGATATACGATTAATAATTGAGATTAAAGATATATCTAGATCACAGAATGAGCAATAGGCCTGCAGGGGAAACTCGATAAGTGAGGGGATTGGGATTTTTGTGTTCAGTGGCAAATGGTTGACGATTACTCCCCACGAAAATACAACTCGTTGAACAAGTACGTTTCACAATGTTTTCAAGACCTCTGGCAATCAGATGATTTGATTCGTCTTCGCTATCTCTGTCTAAAAAACACCAAAACGTTACGGTTGAGCCTTGGCACACTGAACATCCAGAATACTAATCTAATCCCTGCATTCAGTTCCAGCTCTCCCTGCTTCGATACGCCGTACGCCCCTACAACCACAGAGTGCCCGCCGGCGGGATCGTCCACGCTGGCAGGAGTGAAGTATCGCTCTGGAAAAGTTACCGCAGTGAGTTTGTTTTTGTTTTTGTTTTTTTAAATTTTTGTTATGAGCCTCTCAATCATCTCAAATTGCGCGCCGTGTAATTGCTGAAGCTATAGATCCTCTTATTGACTCTGTTAGATTCCATACAAATATTATAGAAGCAAATAGCTCTGTTATTGGTGCTTACACCCGTGGGAAACTGTCCAAAACGCTATGAGCAATCCCCGTTTCGACTTTTTTTTTCGGGAATTTACATTCCTTCCATATCGATATCTCTGCTAGTATTTGCGCGAGACGGTCGAAGGAGTGCCCGGGTGTTGTGAATGCTACTCTCCCTCGCTCGCTCGGACGGCAAATAAACGGCAAATAAATGGTCTGAATCTCCTCTATTTGAATGCTCTTTCGCCCACTCTGGCGTCTTGCCCGCTATCAGTGCCCAGTAGGTAGTAGTCACGTCAAACTGTTGCCGAGTCACTTCGATCCTGATTTCTTAATAGCCCCTGAATCAGTCTGATATGGGGTCACCTCGCGCCTGCTCGAGACTCATTACGCTATCGGCAGCGATGACGGAGAGTTGTTGTCTGACCAGGGTATCGTTTACTTTTTTAATATACCTGATGGAAATAACACAATTCCAACAATTCTCATCTTCATCAACACATCGTGAAACATAGATGACACAATCATTCTGAATTATATTTTTGGCGATTCTGTACTTGTATTGTGCGAAGGTGCGTTGCTGTCATCTCCACTTTATGAAACGACTATGATGGTCTCGGATCATACGAAAACGACACAATCTCTCCGTTCGTCGACCTCCCTTTAATCTCCTTCTCCTTTCGCTCCTGTCTCTCCATTCCGCGTGCTCTCTCGCTGGTCAAACAGCGCGAGAGAGTGTGGAAAATGGAGAGAATCAGACCGTCCCTCTTTTCGCGTTTTCCCCGCCGATTCATGCAGTATTCAGTAGGAAGCGATCATCACGATATTTTCGAGCGAGCGGAAAGAGGAAAAGTGGCCATCATCCCTTTCGCCTTCTCACCCCTCTTCTGTAGCCAGTTCGAAAAGGGGCAGCGATCTCTAACCGATACTCAATAATCGTATCTCTACCGTAGTCTACACTTTCAATCGATACTCAATTGGTGCTACCGTATCTCTACCGTAGCCCTCAGTAAAGATCAAAGATTGATCTCCTCGCTTCGTTTTCCATGCCCGCGCCGGTGGAGTCGAAGGTATTTTTTTGCGAAAATTCAGTGTGTCCTTTCAAGCGGTAAATTGTGGGCCTTTCTTCCATTGATGTGGGCTCGAATTTTCAAAAGATACCGTCTTTTTAAGCTCTCATTCGAGCATAACGCAGTATGAACGGTAGCTAAAGCGTAGTGAGAATAGGAGATTATTGGCAATTACAGTATAGTTTGTTCTTGATGACGCATCAGAGAAACCATTTTATTTATTTATATTCGATATCAAAATAATTTTTGCAGGGAATCTCTCAATGGTGGCGGATCCGCTCGTTCCTCGAGAAGTTCCTGCTCATCGTCATTCTCATTCTTCTCCTATGTGGAATCGTCATTATCGTGCTAATGGCGCAGTTTGCCGCAGGTGAAGAACCGAAAATATTGACAAATTTGCATTAGAGTGATAGTTGAGCAGATAGCCGCAAGTGACTAATGTCGAAATAGAGCAGCAACAAGCGGCGATTTTGCTATGCATTTCCAACTGGAGTACATACACGGAAGCAGTAAAATATTCATGAGAACCTGACTCATGATCGAGAATCCCAGGGAACCCCGTAGTATTGATAGTGCTACCATTCCTATTACTAGTAATGCAGTGGGCCGCAGGTAACTAATGCAAAATCTGGACAAAATTGCACTAGAGCAACACTTCCGCAGTGAGCCGCAGGTGACTAGAGCAGAGATCCTCCATTTGCACGTCCACAGTTTACGCTTCGACTAACTGACTCAGTCACACGGGAGAACTAGTAGAATAAACTGCCGGAAAAGCGAGCAACGTGATTTTAGTGCACACGTTTGCAAGTAGAGATGAAAACTAGAAAACGGTTTCGAGAATAGTCAAGGGTGAACTCGAGATTAACGAGAGAAGATTCGAGTTGGCAAACAGACAGAGAGCACAAAACTCGACTATCACAAGATCATTTTTCGGCTCGGTTCTGAATCCACAATCATAACTTTTTGCGAGAGCAGAATGAAGATCGACTGGGTTCAAAAGTAATGACTTGATCAAGCTGAAATTTCAAACAGATGCAAACTTTCGGAGATGATTTTCTAGTTAGCCGCATTCTAAGTTTGCTTTCCACCATTCGAGCTCAGCCGAGTAGCATAATCTGAAGTGCGGCTCTCTCGAAAACAATGGCTTGGCCAAACAGAAACACTGTGCAAAAACCGCTACCGCAAGTCAGATGAACTGACTTTTCGTTTTTCCGATTCGCGGGCAAGATTATTGCACACAGACTTACGCAAACAGAAAGCAAGTACAAAGCAGTAGTTTCGCTGCCCTTCCCGTCACTTTTGCACCAGTCGACACCTAACGAACGAATATGCGCTTACTTCTGTTTCTGTTGCCGTTGTATGCTTCTGCTCAGCGTATCACCACGCCGAGGCCTAGAGGTACCTGGTTCAGTTAGCTGAATAGGCATTTTCTTCAGACACATCTCGGTATAGCATGATGTAAAGTGATGAACACTAGAGAATGCACAATGTCGCTTCAGAAGCCAATGCCTCAAATGCCGCCCTTGCTGCCATGTCCACTACTACGGCTGCACCCGAGGCCGCCGATCCGACCACTGCAGCACCTGCAGCTGCGACTGACCCACCGACCACTCTTCCCCCGACAACTACTGCCAAACCGGAGCCCAAAGTGTGCACGACGGCCGGCTGTGTGAGGGCGGCGAACTATCTGGTGAGAATTACTAATTTAAAAATTATTTACATAATTAATATTAATTAATTAAGATGGACGCGATGAACACATCGGCGGATCCGTGTGAGAACTTCTTCGAGTACGCATGCGGTTCGTTTGTTATTTCAAACGAAATAATTCATATTTTTCGTTTTATTTCATCTTCTAAAAGGAAATCAAAGAAATGATTGAATTCAAACCCAGACCTGTTACTTGACGCACTCGTGAAGCATAACCGAACAACTGAGATTGGCCAACCAACACTAACCCTTGCTGCCTGTTGGAAACCCCTCAACTAGACAATAACTGCAGGTCAATGGAACTACGCTCACCCGATTCCCGATGACTCGGCCGTCTACGGCACCTTCACTTACGTGAGGGACATTGTGCGACAGCAACTGAGAGGTTCGCCTATTCATCTTTTACCAATATCCCTTCTATCGTAATCTCTTCATGATGACCACATCATTATGGTTAGACATCACCTTTCTTCCCTGTACACCACCAATAGTGACCGTTCCCTGACGACTGAACTCGCTTTGATTGTGGAGGCAACTTTACCCTTCTTCAGTCTCCCTCGAATCCGACGTCTCCCACCCTTCTCGCTCCGTTCGAATGGCCAAGACAGCCTACAAGATCTGCATGAACGTCACCGAATTGGAACAGATTCGATCCGCGTTAGTTTATTTATTTTGCAAGTTTATGGAGAGCACATATTGATCTCACCAGCGGATGAGTGATTTGGCGAACCGTTGAAGCATAACTCAACAACAAACAACATGTTCAATGCGATTTTGGATCGATATTTTTTAGACCCGTTTTGGGTGCTAATCTGACGGTTTCTTAAATAGATTGAAGGTTGGAATAGCGTAATTTCAGTCCGGTTCTCGAGGCGATCGCCTCTCTTGGTGGCTGGCCATTGATGAAGGGCGATGCGTGGAAGGCCGAGGGGCTGGATCTGACGGCGACTCTGGGCAAGGCGAGGTGAGAGCGTCTAATTATAAATTGAACAGAATATAGCCTGAATTTGAGATAGCTTGTCATGAAATAACTCCCCTCAATTCGAAAATAAATATAATTCAGACACGACTACGCGAACGAGGTCTTCTTCGGCACTTATGTGTACGCAGACGCCAAGAATACGACCAGAAATATTATCCAGGTATTGTGAAGTTCCTTTTTCGAGTTTGTCGTTGTCTTGCAATCGTTGTCCTTATTGTTACCGATTTTACTGTGCCCTGACACGCGTCAGAGGTAATACAGTACGCCTTTTTTCATGTTTTGATGACTCTTTGAACTTATGACTGTTGCTACTGAATTGCAAACTGTAGCCAATCAGTGAAACATCTTACCCACTCCCGCACGAGCACGAGTGACAGTCTTTTTGGGCATACTTCATTCAACATTATGAAAGTTTTGGAATTATTATCCTTCCTCACCTTATTAACCACGATCTCGATGAGTTGATTATAGAGAGCACTTGAAACATAAATTTTCATCCATTACTAGATTTGTGAATGTTCCGACAAAAGGCGAACTGAAACATCGTTTACACTAAAGAACTTGTGATTCCAGCTGGACCAGGGCTCCCTTTCCCTCGGTCGGGGCTCGCGTGACTACTATCTGAACAACACCATGTTCGGCACGCATATGGCTGCGTTCGAGAAGTTCTTCTACAAGGTACATCCGTTTTGTTACTCACAATAACAACAACAACGACAACAATATTAACTGGTAACAATACTCATCGAATAAAGAGTTGTTATCTTGAAGGATCTAAATCTAGAGATCTGTCGAAATAAATAATTAATTAATTCCAGACAGCGATGCTGATCGTAGGCGACGCTGGTCTCAACGGGACGGCCGCCATGAATGCTACGATTCAGAAGACGTTGGCCTTCGAGAAGAAGATGGCTGAGGTGAAGGAGTGTTCCGTCATGGATTCCACTTTTTACTGTACTGCATGAATAACTTATACGCAGAAGCTCGTTCAATGAAATGTGAAATGAGATGTGCGTTGAGAACCAGCATGCGGAATACGTTAACAAAAATTTATCTCTAGATGCTCACGCCCGAGGATGACAGACGCAATTCCACCAGGCAGTACAATAAGATGCGCATTGCCGATTTGTACACACTCGTGCCACAGGTATCCTCCACTTATTATTTGGCATGTCAGGGTGACGAATTTGTCTCTTCATTCTGCGTGATCTCTAGTATTTCGGACCGGCGTCTCGGAGAGTTTAACGAATGAAGAGACGAATTGCTCATCCTGACAGGCCTACTTATAATTCCCTAGAACGGTCATCAGACACCCCCTCTTGATGAAATCTGATTGATAAACGATAACAAGAACTTTTTCAGCTCGATTGGGTTCGGTACTTCAAGCTGATCGCTCCCGTCTCCGTCCACGATATTCTCTCCAATGACACGCAAATTATCGTCACGGAGGTGGAATACATGAAGAAGGTTCGTGCTATTTTTCCTTTTATTTTCTAACTATATTTTTGATGGAGTACTTGTGATATCGATACTGACAAACTGCTTCGTCAAGGCAATAAGTAGAGCGAGTGAAACATATCCAAGTTTTCATTCAAGCACCTGTTTGTGTTTATCTTCACTATTATTTTCTGAATAATGAAAAAAATTACAATTCCAGCTATCCGCCCTTCTCTCCATCACGGACACTCGCACGATCATTGACTATCTCTTCTGGCGTCTCGTCCACTCGATGACCAAGTATCTCGATGATAGATACGAGGATGTGCGACATGTGAGTTGATCTGCCTATTTACATATCCCCTCTGCCCGCGAAAAAAATCTCAGTTTCATAGTAGTCATGACATGACATTGAGTTATGACGAGCTAGGATAGCTCTCGACTATGACGCACGGTGACCTTTACCTAACTTACAAACTCTCTTCAGGAGCTGAACCGCGTCATGTCCGGGCAGCAGATGCAGTCGCCGAGGTGGAAGGAGTGCACACAGGTGAGAAGGAAATATACTTCCATTTAGGATTAAGAAGGGGTCTTAGATATCGGGAGGATAACGGATGGTTTGAATAACTAACAATTAGCCATGATCATTTGAAATAATCAGTTGTCGATAGAATGCCGTATCGAAAGAATACCGTTCCCAGGTCCCTTCCACCTTCTTCCCTCTTGCCGCGGGCGCCCTCTACGTCGGCGAGCACTTCAATAAGAACGACAAGAAGGAGGCACAGGTACGGTAATTGGAATGGAGTCAGTTATCGATCTATCCTTTAGTATCCCTCCCAATAACGTTATCAAATTGGTTACTTAGTTGTCGATCGACATCTAGTATTCATCCCTACAGTATCCCCTTACGGTAGAAAACTCAGAATAGTCAGTTATCGATTGCATACCGTATACCTCTTTCCTACCGTATCCTACCATAGGCGATGATCGCCAACATCCGCGCCTCATTCGCCTCTCTCGTCATGGAGAACGACTGGATGGACACGGACACGAAGCAGATCGCCATCGATAAGGTGAGCCATATCGATGGACCATCCACACCGATAAACCGTACCCATCCAGTGATCGATAAATATCTAGATACAGTAATAGAGACTCGATAAGTATTGTACCTCATCAATATACCGTACTCAATAATCGATAAGTACAGTATGACCAGGAGGCACTGTAGAAATGAAAATAAGAGAAGATGCACCGTATCACGGCAACCTCTCCCTTCAGGCGAACGCAATGGTGCAGCTCATCGGCTACCCCGAACTCATCACCGATCCGGCGAAACTGGATGAGAAGTACCAGAATGTAAGTGAAGAATTCGCTCTTGCTTGCACATTTCTAGTTTGAAATTTTTATTCCACAACAGCTGCGCATACAATCGACTCACTCATTCGAGTCAGAGTACATGGAAGAGTTGAAACACATCTGAATTCACAAAATAAAATGGTGGATGATTGACCGAAAATCTAATAAAGTCTGAGAAATCTTGACCAATATCTGCCTTTCCAGATCGATATCTCACTCGACGACACGTACTTCGGCATGGTCAAGAAGGTTATCGTGTACACCAGCGACAAGGTTTGATTTCCTAGTTCACTTCTCTTTAGCATCTACCCCTCTCATTGCAACCACCTTCTTGATCCCTCCATTACCTCCATTACCCATGCCCTCCTAACATATCCCAATCATTACTCCTTAATAAAGGAGAGTTGTCTCCCTGTGCGTGTACGTATGTTTGTCCCGGCTAGAGCGGCAGAGAAACTCTCTCGGGCAGAGACGCAGAGGAAACAAGTGTAAACAAGTCTGCCCCCCCCCCCACCTCAAGTGCAGTAACTATGACTACCGTATACCTACCGTAACCCTACAGTAACCAAACTACCGTAACCCTACAGTAACCAAACTACCGGGAAACGTGCCAGAATCTTCTAGAATGTTCGCCCCCCCCCCCCCACCTCAAGTGCCGTAACTCTGACTACCGTATACTTACCGTAACCCTGACTACCGTATACCTACCGTAACCCTACAGTAACCAAACAACCGTAAACCTACAGTAACCTAACTACCGGGAAACGTGCCAGAATCTTCTAGAATGTTCGAAATTGAGGGAAACCTTCCAGAACCTTCTATAATGTAAGAAATTGAAGAGAAAGTTTTAGAACCTTCTAGAATGTTCGAAATGACGGGAACAGGTCCTGCGGCTTCTAGAATGTTCGAAATTTCGGAAAAGGTCCAGCAGCTTCTAGAATGTTCGGAATGACGGGAACAGGTCCAGCGGCTTCTAGAATGTTCGAAAATGACGGGGTCTTGCCCTGACGGTTCATCACTCAACCCAACTAACATGGGAATGATCTCAACTCACATATCCCGATTTTGACCAAAAATTCAGGGTTTACTAAACATAATGCGCTGATTTCAAATCCGTTTTCAAAATCTGCAACCGAGGTCGTTGAAAGGAGTTGCAGACTTCTGAAGTTTGGCGTGCGATCCCGTTAGTAAAGATAGCGCGCTGTGTAAGGAGATCTCTCGCTGCCCTGGCAAGCAGCAGCGGTAGACGAGTGGCAAGAGGGGTGTCCAGCAAACATTGAGGCTGTGGTTCGAGTCCCCACGCTCGCAATTTTTTTGCAACATTTTTTTTTCATTGTATTTGATACTTTCAAGTAACAAACTGATTGGTTTTATCAACAAGAGTGGAATGCGATGACAAAGCAGTAGAAACACAATGACTTTTGCGGATTTTAAAAAGACTTTCTTGTTCTTTTTCGAGTGTACTTTGATCAACGGGAGGAAGGGGAGAGGGAGAGGCGTGCGATGAGGACACCTCCGATCCTAAACACCTCCGATTCTTCGCTGTCCGTATAAAAGGGGTCTAAAGGTGAGGATAAAGCTAGTTTCGTACCATGTCCTTCTCCCCCGCTCGAGTTGTTGCCCTCCTGGCTGAACAACTCGGAATCGACGAAGATCCTTCCGCGGCAACACGAGAGGAAAGGAAGCTTGCCGGGACATTCGCCCATCTCCTTCGGGAAGCAGGAATAGATTCTCTACTGTATGAATCTGATGAAGAGATCGATCTATCGGATCCAATCGACGATGAAGAATCTGACCCTTCGTGGACTACGGACGATCTCGACGTTCTCAATGATACGAAGATAGGAGACAACGATAGGAAGAGATTTCAATTCTCTAAAGGGACAGCGACTCTAGAAAAGGTATGTCATCTTGCTACAATATTTCGGTTGGCATGTGCAACCATCACCCCCGGTCATTGAGTGATTCCGTTGCCTTTCAGGTTATCGAGGCTGCAACGTTCTACCGCTCGACAACTGCAAAAGCGCACAAGTCCCTCTCCACTATGCAAGCCCAATATCGATTCATCGGAACCGAGCATGATCTGCGCAAGATGGAGCAGCACGCAAAGGACAATGACCCCAACTCGTCAAGTCGCATGTCCAGAGTCGTCGGATTACAGCATCTCTCGAACACTCTTCTGGAAGAAGTACAGGAGGCATTCAAGGACGGTGAGTTACGGTATTCCCCCTGGATATTGAATTCCCCCCCCCCTGGCTATGCTATTGATTCTCCCCTGGAGACGGTATTAATTCCCGCTAGATACTGTATATACCCCCCCCCCCCTGGAAACAGTTTCACGATTTTTATCTATGCCTGGCAGGTTTCACTCTCCATGACGTGGATCTAGCTGTAATGGCCCTCAACATAAACCACAATGCCAATTACGTCAAGGATTTCACTGCGTCACCTTCTTTCGTTACCCGATTCAAGGCCAAGAATAGGATATGCTCCCGGCAGACGACAAAATTTGTCTCCAAAATCAATCATGAGGAATCAGCAACGATCAAGAAAGCTGCGGATGAATTCGTAGCATCCATCCGGGATGAAATGAAGACCAAACCGTTGAACACTTTCTGCAACGCCGACCAAAGTGGGTTTCTCAAGGAGATGCATAGTAAAAGGTTCGATCCTTATTTTATCATTGGCCTACAGTAACGAACCGAACTGACCTACCGTAATCAACTACAAATTTACCTACCGTAATTCACTCTTCCCAGAAGCCTCGCTCCGATGGGCGACAAAACAGTGATCCGATGTGTGCAGAGTAAAGCATCGTTGACTCATTCGTATACTGTGCTACCCATCATCTATGCCGATGGTTCGCTCGGAGATCTGCTGTATGTTGTGCTACAGGAACCAGGAGGATCCTTTCCCAAGAAGAAGAAGATCTTTGCTGCCCCTAATCTCTGCGTCAGTCCCGGAACCTCGCACATAATGACCAAAGGACATATGAAAGAATGGATCAATAAGGTGAGAATTACTTCAAATATTGGTAATTAGAAAAGGTGGAATCAAAATAATGTTGATGTTTTCAGTGCATTTTCACTGGCAGCACTCCCTCCGATGACCTCACAATACTGTTGGACTCGTGGACTTCTTTTCGTGACAAGGCTGCCATTGATTCATCCCTCCCTATCGGAAAGACCCTCGAGACCCGTCAGATCCCCCCTGGCGCTACCGGGATTTGCCAGCCCCTGGACGTCTTTTTCTTCCGGCCGTTCAAAGGACTAGTTCGCAGAATCCAAGGGTATGGATTCAAAAATGTTCCCGATTTCGTTGCGTATCAGAGAGATTCGATTTTGAAAGTTATCTCACTTTCATATTCCATTATGCGTAGCCCTATGTTCCGTCCCCTCATTGAATACTCTTGGCACGCTGCAGGCTATCTTGACTCTCCCCCTGCAGCTCGTTTCTTGACTCCCGTTCAATACTGCTTCCCTCGCACTATCTACTCTACAACTTGTGATACTCCTAGATGCCAGAAAATGTCTTTCATTCGTTGTCCCAATTGCCAAAAGTCATTGTGTTTCTACTGCTTTGTCATCGCATTCCACTCTTGTTGATAAAACCAATCAGTTTGTTACTTGAAAGTATCAAATACAATGAAAAAAAAATGTTGCAAAAAAATCGCGAGCGTGGGGACTCGAACCACAGCCTCCATGATTGCTGGACACCCCTCTTGCCACTCGGCTACCGCTGCTGCTTGCCAGGGCAGCGAGAGATCTCCTTACACAGCGCGCTATCTTTACTAACGGGATCGCACGTCAAACTTCAGAAGTCTGCAACTCCTTTCAACGACCTCGGTTGCAGATTTTGAAAACGGATTTGAAATCAGCGCATTATGTTTAGTAAACCCTGAATTTTTGGTCAAAATCGGGATATGTGAGTTGAGATCATTCCCATGTAAGCACACAGTCCAGCGTCATCCAGCCGGGAAGCGCGCCGGAGGCGCGCGGCCCCGGCTGGTATTGAATATTTCAGGAGTTCAACAAGCTGAAACTACCCTTCGACAAGGAGGAATTCTCCACGTCGCCGGCCGTCGTCAACGCCTTCTACTCCACGGAGCAGAACAGCATTAGTGAGTCATTTATTTATTTATTCGATGCGACGAAAATATATTCGAGGGAAGACTTTTACAAATCCAGCATAGAATCGTGCAGAAATTAAGAAGCCGTAATGAATTAGACATAAGGCACGCGGACATGCCGTTAAAATTAATTGGATAATAAAAACTATTTGCAGCATTCCCCGCCGGCATCCTCCAGCCGCCCTTCTTCTCCGGATCCTTCCCCAAGGTACATAATATGATTAATTAATAAAATATTTTATAATTAATTAATTAATTTCAGGCCATCAACTACGGTGCGATCGGCGCCGTTATCGGGCACGAGATCACCCATGGATTTGATGATCAGGGTAAGGAAAATTAGAAAGAGTTTCAAAGGGACGTGATGAGTTATGCTTCACATTCAGCATAAACTCCCGGGGTCTTCTTATTCAATAGTTCTCCCCACATTCGTTTGTGTAAAAAATAAATTCGATGGTGTAACCGATTTCTCGCGTTCAGATAACCCGTCAACCGTTTATCATATCCTTAGGAATCACAAATTATCCTTGCAGGTTCGCAGTACGACAAGACGGGCAATCTGGTGAACTGGTGGAACGAGCGATCGGCCAAGGTTGATATTTATTATTATTATTAATTTAATTAATTATTAATAAATAAATGAATAAACTAATTATAGGGCTTCGAGACGCGCAAGCAGTGCATCATCAACCAGTACAACAACTACACCGTGCCAGAGACGGATATGAAGGTACTGTCGATAGACAGTCTGCATTCGTGTTCAAGCAAAGCCCTGTACGTACACGTACCAACTGTCTCAAAATTTGAGCCTATTCCCCCAAATTTCCTCCCAAAATCATTGGAGGAAGAGCTTGATCTACCTCAAATTTTCGCTTCTCGTGTCTGTTCGTGCCGGTGAATCTGTTGGGTTTGGTAGCGCCATCGTCGTGTATCGAATACTATCCTTCGCAGGTCAACGGCAAGCTCACTCTGGGCGAGAACATCGCCGACAATGGAGGAGTGAAGGAAGCGTACAGGGTAAGCTATCGATCAGGGATATCAGGGAAAAGAACACGTGTCTATTGCTCATCAATCTAAGAAAGCACCCCCCCAACGGAACGCAAAGGCCGTGACTCTCAGGATTTCTTTATTGATATTTTCATATTTTTTCAATTCCAGGCCTACCGCGCGCACATCTCCGACTCTGCTGATGACGAGGAACCTCGGCTGCCCGGTCTGCAGCATCTGAGCAACGACCAAGTCTTCTTCTTGAGCTACGCAAATGTGAGTGATGAAATTTTTCAATGATCGACAGACCGAAATCATCATGGAGGTCAATTGAGGATTGATGAAACATTCCTGAAACATATTGATTACGAATTTTATGTTTTGAAATTTTCAATTCTAAATTCTCCAAATCGCAAAGGGAAATTAATTTATTTTCAGTTCTGGTGCGGACACAAGACGCGCGCTGCTGCGATTCAGCAGGTAAGCGTTGATCTTTGATCTCTCTTAAATATCATATTCGACGTTATTTTGATCTTTGATCTCTGCAGGTGCTCCAAGACGAGCACTCTCCCGAGATCTTCCGTGTCATTGGTGTTCTGTCCAACTTCCCTGATTTCGCCAAGGCGTTCAGGTTGGTAAAAAATACTATTATTATTTTTTCATTACGCTCTCTTTCTAAAATGCCGGCGGAACAAAAAATATGCGAAAGGAAGACCAGACCGGTAAATTCTCTGTAAAACAATTTTTTTCAGCTGCCCGCTCGGCTCAAAGCTGAACCCAGAGAAGAAGTGCACCGTTTGGTGATTCGCTCTCCAAATATCTGAATTATGTTTCCCGATTACTTATTTGACTTATTTTCATTGTTGATCTCGCCATATTATTGCATTGCTTGTTTACTCTCCAATAACCGTGCTTAGACCTTGCCTCGGCTCTCATGTAGCCTCCCCGGTTCCCATACCGACTATTCGTATTTCGCAGCCATCAGTATCCATTATTGTTACTCTCCACCTAATAACCGTAGTCCGAACCGTGCCGTACTTGCCCCCAAAAGAGCTTCAGCCTCTACGCATTTATTTCCCCATCGCACCACACCACTCCCGATCGTGAACTTCTACAGTAACCCACACCACCCACTCCATATCACACTCGCACCACCACACACACCACTACCGTAGTCCACACCACACACTACACCACCTCTATTCGTCCCTTTCCCGGTATACACACTCCCACACACACTTCCTGCTGCACTTTGATGTACATAATTAACCGGTTTTCCACATCTGTTCGTTCCTATTCCTGTTACTTCTTCTTCTATTTCTGAGAGACGACTTCGAGTGTAATATTTTCTATTATTATTGACTGCAATGTAACCATCTTTCCACGACACCAATGTTAGTTTCGGTTGCTCTCAAGACTGTCTAGCGAAAAAGGTGAACGCGATAAACGTTCCAAAGAAGTCGTTCGTGTTTCAATATATTTCAGGCCTGTAGGCGAGAAAAATCGAGAAATGAGGAACCTGCTCAGACATTCCGATGCTTGTGGATGTAGTATAGTTGTTTTTCGTGCTGGAGGCTCTTTCGTGAGGATAGAATACGACTATTTATTCACCGATATGATCATCAAATATATAAGAAAAAGAAGCAAGAAGGGGGATGAGCAGAGGTTGCGTCTCTCCAATCATCATGGTCTCTCGTCTGTCAGACAGAGCGAGAGAGCATGCGGAATGGAGAGAGCGCAGACAACTGCTCAAGTGGGGGCAGACTACTGTAGGGACTCTGAGCCGAGCACGATCAGGACGGAAATGTGTGAACAATGGTCTGACTCTCTTCTTTCTCAATACTCTCTCGCTCTGTCTGACAGGCGAGAGAGTATGCCGATTGGAGAGAGTCGGGCAATTGCTCGAAAATGGTGAGACAATTCTCAGATATGTACAAACATCTTTGTGTTTGGTAGCAAGCTATAACTTAAGTAAGCCTATAAAGGGTAGTATCGTTTCGGAATAGTGAATCTGAGGGGGAAGGACAGGCGGGTCGGGCTAAATAATGTTATGAAAAGTTGGCAACGAAGGGGGCTGTGCAGCGTCGGAGTTGGACGGGCGTTTACTGCAATGGATTACTGTAAGAAGGCAGGAATAAAGTCAGTTATCGATCGCCAACCACCGTGTGACTACCGTATCCCTTACCGCTCGTCGCCTCTCCATCCAGGAGTTGATCGATGCGGCGATCTTGTCCTCCTTCTTCTCCTCCTCGGCGTCGTCGTCAGCGTTGAAGTTCTGCTGCTGCAAGAGGAGTACAGTAGGTCAGATATAAGATTGAGTTGGGTCAGATTGATAACTTTCTTAAAGGCATGTGCCTAGTCATGAGTGCGCTGGGTCAGATTCAGGTTGGAGCTGGGTCAGGTTAATGACTCATCACCCCTGAGGTGTCAATCAAGTGTGTCACACAAGTAACACCTCTCATGCACTTCCGGATGTGTGTACACAAGAAGCTCTTACACTAACACCTTGACCGGCCTAGAGCGGCGAAAGAATACCAGAGGGAAGGAGGGAGGAGGGGACAATGTGGCACAAGTCAAACAGTGGGGGCTCATTTTCACGCCTCGCAAGTGAGTACACAGAGAGAAACATGCGTGTATTTGCGTGTGAGAAATTGGCTTGCGGAAGCCGGACGTGGTATCGAATTGCCTACAGTAGACTAGAATACAGTCAGTTATCGATCGCCAACTACTGTAATACCGTACCTTCTTGGCCTTCAGGGGAGCGTAGGCGGCTGGGATGCCGACGGCTGCCGAGGGCCAGTTGGCGACGAGACGGCCGAGCTGAATACGGTAGAATAATGGATTCATTCGAAAAAGTCAGTCATCGATCGGCTATCGTAATCCGGTCGTGCACTCACTTCGGGTCCCCAGTTGGGGGGAGGAGGGGGGACGTAGTTGTAGAAGGGAGTGGCCGGTCTCCAGGCAGCTCCGTAGGTGGACCCTGAGGATGGATTGGGTTCAGATGGTTATGGTACCGATGGTTTCAATGGTTCCAATGGTACCGATTGTTCCAATGGTTCCAATGGTTCCAATGGTACCGATTGTTCCAATGGTTCCAATGGTTCCAATGGTACCGATTGTTCCAATGGTTCCAATGGTTCCAATGGTACCGATGGTCCCAATGGTTCCTGGCACCGGTCTGGTACAGGTTATGGTACTCACAGATGGGGCAGCAGAAGTAGGGGCCGATGTCGACGGAGTTGGTGGCGTAGCAGTACGACTGGGGTGGGCACTGGGGCCACGGTCTCTTGGGGTCGCACTCGATCGGGAGAGAGGGACCACCTGAAGGTTAGGGTTTGATTGTGTTTTATTTTATCACCGAAAAGCGTTCAATATTGTTCGGTACTGTTCACCGATCCCTTTACGGATCAAGTGAAACACAATTCGTGTATTATTTCGAAAAGGTGAGCGGTTAATCAGACGCTTTTTGGTGTAGGATGAAAGGAAGGTAATGAAAGAGGTGGTGCCAGGAACCGTAAGCGTACCGGGGCACTGTCCGACCGGGGCCACGACAGCAGGCTGGGCGGCTACCACGGGCAGCACCGGGGCAGCAGCCACGACGGGGCGGGCGACGTACTGGCGACGCTTCTCGCCGTTGTTCACGATATCCTCTGGAAGAGGGAGGGGTTACGGTAAGACCGGGGTACGGTAGGATACGGTATCGTAAGGGTATTGATTTATGAATTGAGATTGACTAGAAAGGCATGGGTTGAATCGAAGGCGATCTATTTTCAATTCTGGCGAGACAGCTTCTATGAAAATCATTAAAAATTGCTATTGAGAAGTAATTTATAATAGAATGGAGGTCGATGCCGAAAAACTTGAGAGAAGTGTGCAATTTGAAAACTTGGTGTGCGGAGGTTGCCATGGTTCAACTAGTACAACTGAAGTCTATTTGCAATGGCGCTGTGGAGGTAAAAGGGTAGTTTCGAAAGTTAAATTATTGCCCAAGTCTGCATAGGGATCAGCTAAAATACTCAAGGTATCAATGAATTGTAAAGTTAGAAACATTAACTCACCTCCAGTGGAGTCCGCCAGGGCGACAGCCATCAACGCCAGACCAACTACGAGTTTGCGAGCCATTGGAAGAGTTGCTAGAGAAGCTCTCGATCCGAGTGTCCTGGTTTCCCTCTGCCGAATCCCGCCTTATATACTCCTTCCCGCCCCTGAGAGAGCGTGAGGCCACCAGACGCCTCGGGCAATAGACGAGAGAGCACGCGGATCGCGGAGTGCGCAGACGCGAAAGGGCACAGAAAAACGTGAAGGAGAGTATCTGTTTCCGGGGAGTAGAGGGGAGGGAGGAGGACTGGTAGGATTGGGAAAAAGCGCTGAGAAGGAAGGATTGACACATCAGATGAGCGAGTGCAGGGATCAGTGATCATACAAGTGATCGAGTTGAGTTTCACGCCGTTCGGAAAAGCTGAGGATCAAATGGTTTTCGATTCTCCGGTGATGACTGACTTGAAAAATAATTATTTAACGACCATTTGTGTTAATTTCGATTTAGTCATGTTAATTTTGTTTTTTTTTTAATTTATTGGACTTATTTTCTCCTCCTTTCAACGTGGACTAGTGGGGAACCACGATAGACTGACAGTGAATGATGAAAGGTTGAGTTGCGTTTCACACTGCTTATGAATGCTGTGGCTGTGAGGTTTGCCAATATTAGGCTGAATAGAGGTAAAAATAATCAATGTTCGTTATTTTGTGATGTTTTCACGGAATTTTTCTAATACATTCATTGCTTCTTCATTTGCTCGTTTTCTCATCGACTCCGCATTGTTCATAGCCTGATCGCGTCTTATTTTCATCAACTTCCCAATAAATTATTCATAGCCTATTGTCACTTGTTTGTTCTTCCTTCGTTACTTCCTGGCGAATTCTTTTCCTATTATTTCTAATTTCAGCCCTCAAAAACGCCAAAAACATCTATTGTAGCTCCTCGATCCATGATTTCGTACAACCCTCTCTTCTTCCGTCCCTTCGAATGTCCTTACTTTTTCCGCTCAACATTCTCCCTCCTCTCAACCCAACGAAGAGCGGACTGCGGTGAAAAAGTAGTGTGAGTGTGTGTGCATTTGGCACTCAATTAGAGAGATGCGGTCACTGTTGGGGAGAAGGGGGAAGAAGAGACTATCTAGCTTGGCCCCGAGTACTCTTCCGGTTACACTCAAAGTTGTTCCTTCCTCCAGTGAGTACATAGTCAGTTCTCGATCCGATTACAGGAGGCAAAAGTGTGAAGAAGAGAAGAAAGAACAGAAGGGCAACTTCCTGGATTAGGGCGCGTTACGCAATGTGTTCCTTGTTGGAGAAGCGACGCGACGATTGCTAACGCTAACAATGACGAGTTAGCATAACTGCCATAATCCTATTATCCGATTCTGTCATTCCTGAATGAGATAGAACTCTCCCATGGCAAAGATCCCTCTTTACATCCGTCTGAGCATCTTACTAAATTGAGAAGTGGCTCCAGAAATAGCTGTTGCTCGTGTAAGAGTGCACGGTTTTGGCAGGTAAGCAGCCCGATAGAATAGGGCTTCTGATGACTCCACTTCATCCCGATACGGGTCTTCCTCATTGGCCGCAAGATCATAAACCGACAGATACTGATTTACCGATTTATATTTTCACAAGTAATTTTTAGAAAGATCTTCAGGATCTCGAACACCAAGGGTGATTCTGATGAAACCGATTAAGCGTTCACGAACTATCACCAATTCATTGCTCCGGAGCAAGGACCACAGAACACCTTCTACGTTGACCGAGAGCGGGGGCTTATCTCCCTAATCATATCACTCGCTAAGCTCCCTCTCCTCTCTATTTGTCCAACAGAATTCTCTCAGGGGCAACAGTCCACAGCGCGGATGGCGTTTTTCACGCGATATATCCAGATTCTCGAAGAAATGGAGAAGAGAAGAGTCTATTTGTTCGTATCTAGTGATGATGTGCGAAAAATGGAACGGGATCAGGGTGATACCCGGAAGGTTTCGATTGCAGTGATGGGGATACATGCGAAGGAGAAGAATTGGGTTGCATGCCCGTCTGTGGTACGTGTACGGAGAACGAATGGAGCGATTGCTCGAACGTTTCGAATATTTGTCTTGTGTGCCACCAAATAAATATGTGTTCAACATTTATACTAGCGATGAAATGTCCATTGGCGTCCACTGCATGCAGACCTGTAACCTCTGCTTGTCTCGATGTGGCATGTCTTCCTAGCGCACTCATTGTCTGCTTCTCCTTCGAAAGTTGAGAAATCAAAGAAGTTCCCTCGAATTAAAGGCCGGTTCCCCTCCGTATCAATTCGCATCGGAGAAACAACGAAGCCTTTGGCCATAAAATTCCGCTTTATCCTTGTATAAACAGACACAAATACTGCTCTCTCAATAATCACACTAGAACACACTGTATAAATAAGGGGGGAAGGGGGAAGAGATCGACTAGGCATTATGGTGGAATGTTGACTGGGGTGGAAGTATCAAGGGGAACAAAACATTTAGCGAAACTGAAATAATAAGTCGTCTGAACCTCTCCATTCCGCACGATCTCTCGCTGGTCAGAGAAAGCGAGAGAGCACGCGAAATGAAGAGACACGCCGATGATTGCTCTAATGATGTGTGGTAATAGACGCCAGAAGCGAGGGTGGTTTGTTTTGGTTCTCGATAGAGGAAGAACTGGGCATATAGTAATGAATGGCGTGAAGCGATAGAAAGAGAAAACATTCAGCTTGAAGCGATTGATGCACGATTTAATCAGTGATGATGATGGAGGACCGGCAAGCTTATCTGAACAAGAATAAGGTTAAGAATCGCTAATTAGGGCCTAATTAAGCTCTCTAATTAAGCTAATTAGTCAATGTATCGGCGTCGTATGACCTCGGTTGAATCTCGAATGGGTCGAGGGAGAATTCATCGGTGTATTCGTTTTCCAATGGTTGAGACCGACGTTGTCTTGAAGGGGCCAGATTCTGCAAGATATTTGGGTAATTTAACCATAATTGTCGCTGATTAAATTTGACGAAAAACTGATATCCCTGCAGTAACTGTGAATAGTGATTTTGTCTAGTAATTTTGTCAGGGTATTTCCATCATTTAGCGCAGTGTGTCCGATTTTTGTGTCAAATCTAATCTGTGAAAGTGTTTCGTCGTCACTGAGTGGGAGGGTTGCTTTTCAATGCAAATGCCCGCTTTTTTTCTAAGACAGCTGAATTTGTAGCTGCCTTTCGTTATTTGCGTCGTCATTTGTACAGTCGTATATCAGTCAGTAGGTTATTTTGGAGAAATGAAAAAGGAAGTGCTCCCATAAACTAGCTGGGATGACTAGAAGAGGTACACGTAGTGCGTCATTGCTCACGTGTAACGACTACTCATACCCGATCAGACAACAAGGCACTTGAGTCCCCCCCCTATCTACTTTGCTCAAAATGACTAGGACTAGTAACAGGAAATGATATGAATACAAATAGATTATCTGATTATTAAACTATTATGATTATGATCCCCGATTAAGCGGCTTTGCTACAATTAGGGCAGAGAATAACGGACTAAATCAGAGGATGATATCAGATATCATTAGTGACTAATCATGATAGGATTCGTTCCTCGAATTACACGTGTGTTCCGGTGAACGGCTTCCCAGAAGTGCAACAACATAGTCTAAAGTGAGGTGCTTCGGACTTCCATTGCTATTTCTGGGTGATGGTATCTATAGCGCACAATGGTGAGTATGATGGAAAAGTAGGACCCATGCAAAACTATCAGGATATTTTTGAAAAAAAACATGATAAATATCACCCATATCTTCTATCCGATGGTCAACCGATTCCAAATAAATACTGTCAGTTCTATGACAGACAATAAAAATGGAGGAATGGGAAATTGGCAAGATATTTTTACAAGCTCACAAGCT
Source organism: Pristionchus arcanus (assembly GCA_900490705.1). Taxonomy (NCBI): domain Eukaryota; kingdom Metazoa; phylum Nematoda; class Chromadorea; order Rhabditida; family Neodiplogasteridae; genus Pristionchus; species Pristionchus arcanus. The sequence continues at coordinate 47,051 of LS488267.1, read as the reverse complement.
CAAAAATTACTCACATCCTCTATCCGATCGTCAACATCATAGTCTGCTCCCGCAACTGGCACGTAGATCACTCCGCTTCTCCTATCCAGAATCGCCGGTAGTGAGACGACCGAATTCAACAGTAAGAGGAGGCAGAGAAGGGTGAGGATAAGAAGTCGCATTATCATCTTAATTATTGGCATTTTGCTTTGATTTTAGAAACAAAATATAGTGAAAGTTCCGAATGCTCGAAGAGAAACGATGGGAAAGGCGCACGATGAGCGAAATGGGTCGTTAAGCGAGTGGAAACGGGCCCCAGAAGGAGTGTACTTCAAAAACAGTGAACGAGAATCTGGTCCAAGCTACGTCAGAGAAGAGACAGTGTGGGAGGAAGACCAGAGCGAAGTGAGCGTCCGAGCCATAAATTTGTGTGCGCAGTTTCGCTAGCGAAGTGAAATGCACGTTCATTGCTGTTGAGGGGGATGCAAGAGTAATACGAATGAGAATGAGAAATGAGATGATGAAGAATAGCAGCATGGAGATGAATTTGAAAATGAGTCAAGAGCGAAAGAGCGGATCGAGTCGAAAATAGACACAATAACCATGGGAATTGATATGGGAAAAGTCCGGAACATGATGTGAAATGAGCGAGTATGGAACAACAGTAACAGGAACGGTACTGGTAAACCGACAAAGTTCCAGCACACTGACATCATTATCCTAAGAATAATCGAAAGCAATGGTATAGACAGCTGTAACACGGCAAGTACAGTGCACCAGGGTTATTTCCGGAGCAATGTCCTCGTCCATTTTATTTTACCGCAAATAAGATAATAAGCAATAATAACAATCTTTTCAGCAGGTATAATGCCAGGCTGATATACTAAACACTTGTGTTATGGCACGTCTCTGATCGGTTTGGCTCATTGCGTCATCAAGAAATGTAGGCAGGTGCATTGAAAGTTCGGTTGGGGACCTAGACGGGGAGGGGGAGGAACCACTCTCCTCATTTCGCGTGCTTCCTCGTCGATCAGAGAAGTGAGAAACAATGCGAAATGAGGAGAGCAGTGGGTCGATGCGGGTTGGGCCCTAAGCCCTACGGCCTTGTCACTAACAGCTTGGCCAGAAACTGCAGAGCAGAGCGACTGAAAGAACAAGCAGCTGTCGAAGTTGTCATGACGTGATTTTGACAAGGGACTAAGTTAGACTTACTAAGGATAACCAGCTAAGTGCCAATCGAAGTCCAACTAAGGCTTATCAGTAATGATAGTGCACCCAAATATCGAAAAATGGGCGGAGCATCAAGTCTCCTAATGATGATAACAGAAGCAAATTCGGGGAAGAGTATCAACAGGCAAAAAAGCAGACTGCTGAAGAGAAAACCTCTTCAGATAGTCTCTTCATTTCATGCACACTCTCATCAGTCAGAGAAGCGAGAGTACCAGATTACAGGAGAAAATCTGAAGATTCGCAAGAGCCATCACATCACTCGTAGACACCTTGCAAAACAGCTTTTTGCGATGTCTCTTCAAATACAGAGCAGACAGAAATAACGAGTTCACACAGGCATGAGTAACTGGCCAAATAGGAGGAAACTCGACTAAACTCAAACTGGGCTGACCTTGGACCATCTGCAAATATAATCTGCACAAGCGATCAAACGTGGCACGATATTGTGCAAGTGAGTGAATCACAATTCGCGAAACTGGTTCGGTACAGAGTATTCGTTGAGGCATCCTAGTTTCGCAAAGTCTCTCGCTTTGCTTGGTCAATTAGTGGGTCAAATTCCAACAGAAACGGTTTTAGTGAGCTGCAGTTGTGAATAGCAACGCACATCCAATTTTAGCAGTACAATTTTAAAATAACATGTAATGAATACAATATAAAATAATGAAGACTGCTTCTCAAAACGCGGTGAATGATGAGGATCACATTGCGCTACCTATTTATTATGCATGTGGCGCGGTGCTTTCCGAAATGACTTCAGACTAGACGATGGAAAAACGCGCACTTCCGGGAGTCTCAAGTCATAACGCCAAAAATAACGCGCAAAACAGTCAGATTATAGTGCTACTAACATGTAAGGGGAAGGAAAATAAGATCAGCGGGTGAAAATATGGCGGGGGTGCGTGAAGTTAATCCCAGATCTCGCGCTGAGAATGACGCGAGGGCGTGAAATTAACCGGCACGATGCTGGGAATGGAGAGGCTGTGTTCTCACGTTCGAGTATCTAGAGACGGATCTGGAGTGCAGTGTAATTATGTGGTGCAAATTCCTCGAGATCCGCATTCCATGCAACGACAAAATACATCAGAATTAGAGTTCGTGGAACAATTCTGCTAAAGAAAATGAAGAGACGATTCCCGTACTTACTAGACAAAATTAGAACGCCTTGTCGTAAAGGCTGCTCATTCTTTATTCAGAAACGTATCGCACAGCCTCCATTCAAGCAGTAACGTCACCAATCAGCCCACGAACGGATAGACAAAGATCTTCCGGGCAACAGAATAACGACTAGATCTGCGACAATTCTTCGTCGCAACTACTCTGAATTCAGACACTCGAAGGCTCTAACCGACTAAATAGTAGGAGAAAAGGAGAGATCGGGAAATTCTCGAAAGCAGCTGCTATCCTTCCCCCCATCGTAGTATGCATTGCCCGGAATCCGTACAGTGATCGCTTAGGGAAAAAAACTAGCTTAGATTGGGGTGCTTGTGAGGGTGGAACTGTCCGGATAAGGATATCCTCGTAGTCTTTCAACGGTGATGTGGGAGAAAGAGGACAAATTGTGACGGTCCTAATTTGGGAACGAGCGAGAACACCAGACGAGGAATGCAAAGGAAATGATGAGTTGAGAAAATGTGGCTTCGAAATTGAGGAACGAATCTTGAAATTTCAGTCCAAAAGCAAAAATGCACGTGGAAATGAGATAATCATGGAAACCTGTCAACGCGAGTCCAGTTAATAGCCAGAAACTACAGGGTTTCACATTATTCTTGCAGCAATCACAAAATGGCGTCGTAAAATCATACCTCAACGGTGTGAGGGAGAACAGTACGAAAAGGGAAGCGAAGCCTCTCTAGATTACCGTTGTAAATACCAATGAAAAGAGAAGTGTGGATGGCAAGAAGCGGTCTCTTCATTCTGCATACACTCTTATCAGTCAGAGAGACGAGATAGTACGGGAAATGAAGAGAGTATTGACTCTCCAAACCAAGAAGGAAGCCCACCCATGCCAATCTCTTTGACCGTTGCACATCGTAAATAGGAGGAGGAGCTAAATGACCACAACGACTACTGTGAAATGAAGGGAAATGTACGAAATGTACGGAAGGAGGGACTTGATCTGAACAGCAATGCGTTTTGGAAATTCAAAAAATTAAGAAATTATGAACAGACGCAACCGAGTAATATGCAAAATTAATGATGGCGTTAATTAAGTTAGTAATTCTCCCACTTACTATGCAACTTGACAAATCGTCATTTGCGTTATGAAATAATCGCTAGAATGACCACAACGACTACAGTGAACAAGAAATGGGTCTGCTAATCGAGTATCATGCAATCTGCGCAACGAACGAGCACAATCTCTGGAGACCGAATAATGGAATTGTGAGGTGTGAACAATGGAACTGACCAGAATGGCTTCAGCGAAATGATGTAATTTCGTAATCAACTGATTGAATCACTAGTGAATGCACGGATATCAAGTTTTTGTGTGTAGATACTATGTTCTCCTAGTAACGAGAGTACCAACGCAATGGATATCAGAGAATGAAGTCATGGGCTGTAAATAATAGCCGCCCGATGACCGAAGGGGACTATAGTGAGAGGGTGGCGTGAAATGGACATAGTAGCCGTTGAATTGAAGAAGCCTCTCCGGCTCTTTAGCCACATCTCTTTTCCATGCGCACTCACTCCCCTTTTAATCGAGTGAAAACGCGACGAAACATAGGAGAAACATAGTACGGAATACGCCAGGATGAAGTCTCTCCAATCTCGTAATTGACCGCCCTAATAATCGTAGCTATTTTTGCTCAACTCAACTTTTCATACGTCAGGTACGAAAAAGCAATGTTTCGTTGGAATAATTTGATTCTTTCGTAGAGTATCTCCATTAATGATAAGTCTGAGACAGATAAGCTTTGGTGAGCAGGTGAAGTATTTTTTGCACCTGTCGAAACCTTGCTGCAAGATGAAACCATGCAAATGATTGGTATCAGTAAAGCGATACTGATGGCGTCATCTAAATAATTGTGAGAAACATAGGCCTTCGTATCAGACATGCCAGAGCGAAGAGAGGTCAAGCAAATTGAACAAACATGTTGCGATACGTGCTGCGCACTCCATATCACTGAGATCCGCCGAAAATACTGCGCATGACATCGGGCACTTGAAAATTAATTGGCGACCCTGTCACTGAATGAGTCAAGCTACACCCAATTCCGAGATTTTAGTATAGTCCGTAACTTCCTAATGCATCAGTTATTGGGCGAGTCAGACTGAAGAAAACTGTGAGAAGTTGGTGACAATACGCGAATTGTGACCACCGATTGTCTCTTCAAAATGGGGAAGAATGAATGTGAATTTGGAAATTCTGAGCATCAAACAATAAAAAATATGATGAAAACATCTTTCTATAAATTGCTCTGGAACTGAAAACGAAATAAGGGAAAGATATGGGATATTCTGGCCATGGAAGCCGACGTGACTGTCAAAAGAAGAGATCTTCTTCTCCATTTTAGCCATTGAAAGTGGTCAATTAAATAGTTTCGACGTCAACAGAGAAATGAAAGAAGAAATGCCAAAGTGATGAACGCTGCTATTTCGAATGAGAGGCTAGCTGCTGAAGAGAAGCTGAAGAGAAACTCTCTTCATTCTGCGCGCTATTTCTGCTACATTAGCTGGCGAGAGACATGGTGAAATGAAGAGAATTAGAGAGAAGAGATATGTTTCGTCAGTTGATGCAAATTAGTGACGAAAAGCGGAGATCGGTAGGAATGAGGAAGTGTTCACGATTCTCTTCATTCTGCATGTCTTTGAAGAGAGGTAGAGTAAATTGAGAAATCGGGCTAGAATCAGGACTCTTCATTAAAAATTGGGAATGTGATTTGAGGAAGAATGCGTGTGACGAAAGATGAAAGAATGTCAGGTGTGATATTGCGGAGGGAACGCACATTCCGCAAGCTATTGTCTAGTAGCGTGGTTGGGCTAATGCTGCACACCTGACATGTTGAGACCAACACAGCACACGGGTCGAGATGAGTCATTTCGCTCGAAAGCGAGGAGGACCATTTTTTTGCAATTTGGCTAAAAGACTCCTCTCGAGAGAAAGGCCCAGGACGTTATGGCTGAATTGACGCTTTTCACCCACCTACCCACTACTGTGACGTATTGGAAGGAAGAAGGAAATACATGGTACTAAATTGTGAGTAGTAAGCCCTTCGCGGAAATCACGTACCGAGTCTCTGGGGACACCTAGGTCAGAGCGACCGAAATGTTGCACCTCGGACGGAAAAACGAGGGCGTCAGACACTCGATTTGTTGAGGCATGACTAGCGCAATAGACCAGAAACTTTTGAAAATGTCTTGCGAAATGTGCGATATGGATAATCAAGATTGTGCAGAAACGCGCGGTGTGGTAATGTGCAAATAAATGTGATTTCTAGAAATTTCAAAGCGTCGACATCAACGGTAAAGAAGATAGCAACAGAGTCGTCACAAAAGCCATTTGCGACCGTCGCAGAATTCCGTAGAAATAATAATAACAGAAGGAGGAGTGGCGTGGCTACGGAAATTACTACCGAAAATGAAGTAAGATAGTGAGTGAAGGTCAGGATAGTGAGTAAGAGTCTGTGAGTTAATTAGAAAGAAAGACCCGGAAAGGGTTCCAGACGACCCGATTCTGAGAAAGGAGCTAATTTAGATGGCGTGACGGATAATAGGTCATTCAATTTGAACTCGCAACAAATGATGCATGGAAACTACAGTCTTGTAGTAGAGCCTTTCAGGGATTAGATAACAGTTAGGACGGACTAATAATTGGAACTACAGTAAGAGCTGAAACTGTTCACATCAACATAGCGTTCACTTTATATACCACACTTTTGATGTCGAGATCAACAATCCATCTGAAAGTATCACTCATACCGGACATTATAACACCGGAGTTTAAGCCACCTAGGGCAGCCACTGAAACTGCTGCCGCAAAGCAACAACATCAACATACCGCCCCTAAAGTAGCGAATCCCGCATCTCTAAAGATGATGAAAAGGCACCAAAATGAAGATTTCCTCCATTGTAATGGTCATCTGAGAGGGGCAGCACAAAATGACGTTTGTTGCGCGGCCAAATTTAGCATGTGTGCACTGCTAAAATGGGCGGACCTGCGGCCTTTATGCGACAAAATGCGCGAAAAGGTTGCCAGACGCTCGTAGGTGCACAAAATACGAAGTAGACGGAGCAAAAAGATGAGTGAGTGGGATGAAAATCGCTCGTTTGAAGTCTGGGGGTGTCATGGAATGATGCACGTCAGGGGGTTATTTCTTGCAGAGAGATTTTGACGACTTGGAGGAACTCATTTCAAAAGAGTGATTAGCCTTCTGCTTGAGTGGGGGCTCAACTGCAGAGTTAAGTTCTTTGAAAGACACCTATGATGACTAGGCAGAGAAAGCGAGAGAGCATGGGAAACGGAGAGAGTGCCGTCTCGCCTAACTCAACTAGACTGCACAGAGAAGCAGCAGTTGTTCATAGCAGTAGAGGCGTCATATTCGTCTCTCCATTTCGCTTGCTATCTCGTCTTCTATAACTGCTAAGAGAGCTTTTTGCTCCCTTGGTCAATTGGCCCCGTTGATTACTGCCAGAAAACGCGATTAGCGTGAAACGGTAGAATGAAATTATTCAAGGCATCGAGGAGCAATCGACCAAATTATCCCCCCGCCTACACTGCTATTTCCGGAGAAAAGTAGCTAAAGTTCAAGCGAGAAGTGTCTGATGCGATACCGGCTTCTATTTCCGATTGATCGAAGGACTTTCAAAGACGGATTACACCCTTAATCGAGAGAGAAACATGACAAACGTGTAGTCTCATAGGTGGAGGCGGAAAAAATGACTAGAGAATGACGATGAAAATTATTCCAATGAATTGAGTGAAATGACGTTGCTTTAGCACTATTACCTCTCAGAGGTGCTTCGAATACATTAACGTAGTGAGGTGTGGCGGACTAAAGAGCGTCGTTCTCAAGAAATCACAGTCCAATTATAGTTATTTGGTAGACATTTACGCAATTAATCTTTCTAAAAGAATCATACTACATTCTAGGGCACAGAAAATTGTCTGGAAGGCGCTCAGTTCGAAGAAAACAGAGCAAAATTAGGACATTGGTCGTCATTTCTCTCTTTTCCCCTATTCTCCTTCGTAATTGAAACTAAATTCAAATGTCGTCATGCTAGACTCGATTATGCTCGGCCACATCAGAGTAGCCAATAGCCGTTCACATGTAGCAAACATGCTCCGGATGCATGATATTTTCGACATTTCCATCCCCGTTGAGTGTAGGTGTTTTTACCGACGTCATTGGACCATTTTCCATCACACTTAGCGGGAAATAAACAAGTGAGTCAGTACGCATTTCGGTCACAGGGGCCCGGGGCTTTGGCAGCTTGATGTTGGTGTTGGTAACGATAAACAAAACGATAAACGTAAACAATAATATTGAACAATTTTCGACGAACATTCGAAACATTCAGGGAATACAAAGACGAAGCAAACAAAAAGGTCAAATTCTGCTAGTTGTTTCCATTTTCAACCACGTGTCCGTACGCCCTCGCCTCTCCATATCTGAATCTCCACTTTTCGCCAGCTCTCTCGTAGTCTCTAACACGCGATAGTCAGGACTGAAATGGAGACCGGATCCGCCGCACTCTCCATATCTGCCGTGCATGACTTGGCTAACAAGCTTGCTTAGCAGGTCCGGGTGTCCTATTTACAGAAGCCACGCTGCAATGATTCATCATGCACGCTTGTAGTGTGATGTCTGAGATTCCTAAATTGATGTCATTCCGACACTTAACTCTGCCAATTAATTGAAGCAGAGATGATGTTGTAAGTCCTAAAATATCACGTATTGGAGTAGCAGTTCCAACTAAAACAATTGTGTTCGAGCACTCCAAGTGCAATAATGAATCAGTGCAAAGGTAAGGTATAGGAGGTGCCCACGTCAAGTGATTTTGCAATCGTCAGGCAACGCTAGGTAGTGGAAATAATTGTATCAGTACTTCCAATCACAAAGCCCCTCATCAGTCTTCCGATTTAGCTGTCATTCCAATTAGATACGCGAATTCCTTTCGTAACCTCTTGTAGTTAGCTCAGTTATCGGTTGACGGATCTACAACCTCCCGCTAATGGAAAGAAGGAGAGGAAGAGGAAGGGAGGTCAAGAGCAAAGACAATCGATGATTGGGTGGAGATAAGGGAGGAATGACCTAATGGAGGGAGACAGGAAGAGGCTGTCAGGAAAGATCGGTCTGGGAAAATTGACAACTCTAACGCCTTATTATTTAAACAAAAAAAAACAATGCAGAATTGGCTGAATCGTTGCTGATTGAGTTGGATATGAACTGCATAATACTTGGAAAAATCATAGTAACAACAAATTCCTGAGACTCGAATGCTTCCAATGATGTTGTTTAAAATTGCATAGTTCGATGCTCCTCAACACTACTTCACTTCAATCTGATGAAGGGCCTCTTTAAACACTCTGTACAATTAGGCTGCCTCCTCCACCTCTTCACTTCACACACTTTCTCATCTGCCAGAGTGCTTGCAAGAGTGTACAGAATGAAGATACACTTTCCAAAATCTAACGATACTGTACAATTAAGTTTCATTCACGTCAGAAACGAGTGTTCAGCGTAATCTCCACTTCTAATCTACTGCTTACTGCTGCCATTGCGACTCCCATCTCTTCTTCTCTAACAACACTCTGACTCTCTCCAATCGCCCTGCTCTCTCGCTCTGTCTGACCGGCGAGAGAGTATTGCAATTGAGGAGAGTGAGACCATTGTCCTCGCTACCTTCTCCTTTCTCGATCGCTTAATCGACTCGGAAGACCATAAACTCGTTTTCTCAGCACTCTCTCTCATTTCCTGCACCGGTATCGAAGGGGAAAGGGTAATACAGTCCGGTCCTCCTCGGAGGAAGAAGAGGGTAAGTAGTTAGGCTTCCCTCCCTCTCCTTAACCTCCTTCAAGGTTGTACCCATACTTGACAAGTCTGAGGTAATCTCACCCCCGCCATTGTGCCTTCTTGGCAGAGCGCGTGGTTCAATCAGGCGATTTAGAAAAGAGTGCGTATTCGTAACTACGAAAATTGAATCGCTGACAATACCCTGCCATTCTTACTCTTTTTTTACGTGAGAGGCGTGATTCTGCTTAGTTAATATTATTTTTTACTTGTTTGTGATATAAATATTATTGCTTCTCCATCTATTGCCAGGTCTATACGCTGTGAAACGTATTCAAAATCTGAGCGCTCAAATTATTTTATGGTAATGCTTCTAAATCAGGTGCTATTTCTAATCTCGCTCCCATTGCGTCGTTCTTCCAGCAATTTCTCTCGGCTTGATGTAGATTAATTGATTTTTTTCTAGAAAGAATGTAACGGAAAGCTATTGCATCCCCCATGATCCATTATCTGATCTATTCCGTGTGAAACATACTTGCCTCGAATCTGCGCCCTCATATGATTATATGAGTAAATGTTGTCGCTTTTAGTTCCAGCGCCACATTCTCAAAACCGTTCACCACGATGTTACTATTTCTCACTGGTTCCACTCCTCCAGATCAATGTATCTACCGATCCTTCCTCCCAATCCAGGCCCCATGGCCCCATAAACTATCATTCTTCTTTCTTAAGAGAGAGACCATCTTCAAGTGGATAGAGATATCCATATAATCTGTATACAGCCCCCCTCTCTCTTCAAGTGTTTCTTCAACGTTCACTGACCTCTCTGAGAGAGTCATTCGATATGCATCGAGTTATCGTCTGCCTCTCTCCATTCTCCATTATCTCTAGTCCTTCTCTAACTCACAATACTCGTAAACTGACAACCTTCTCTGACCGGTCAGTCTAAATCCACTCAAGTATCATGATTTCTGTCTTTCCATCATCGTAGCCAGACTCAGACTTTTTTCAACATCTTTATTAGCATTATTCCTCCAGAGACACCTCGTTACCCAATGGGTCTCATTCAATACTTTTACAGCGAGTTTCCTTGAAAAATGTCATATCCCGAGATTTTAGAATTTTATTGCTATTTCGATTTTTAAAATTTTTTTTCAGTTAGAGAGCACCTCCCTACACCTCCTTCCGTTCTCATGCTCCTATTGCTCACTTCTTATTCATATATCTGACCTTCGATCTCCTCAGTCAATCAAGGGGGAGAGTTCATTGTTCACTTATTGTGTGCGAGATTCATTCGGGAGATCCGCAATTATTATACTCCCGATGACTTCATTGACTTTCCACATGCTCACTTTCGCATTAGAAAGAGTGTGAAAGCATGAGCAATGGAGAGCAATCTATGGCTGCGAGCGTATAAAACATAAAGAACATAAAAAAATTCTCAGATCCGTTTCATAATGATCGCTCAGTTCATGTTCTTGACGCTTTTTAGAGGCGATCGCCTTGAATTGATGAGCATTGTCGCAGGTTAGAGACCCGTTCTTGATCGGCTCTTTCTTGAATTGTGCACAATGATCTCTTCAATTCTCATATCGCGTCAGTAGTATTAGTGGACCTTTTTCCATCAGCCTTTTTTTCAAAAATAGCCCGGCTTAATCGACCGAAAACTGCTATACAGTTCATAAATGATTTAGTAACCCGAAAGTGTGTCCTACGCGCGCAATCAACTATTCCATCAACGAACCATCAGCAAACACTTCTGCCTCTCCATCGCTTTTATTCACTAGCCAGTGAGACAAAGCGAGAGAGCATGGCAATTTGAGAGAGTCAAGCCCCTCTTCCTTCCTTCCTAATGTATTCTCAAACACTACTGTCCTGCTGGCTGGCCCAAAGGGGAAACACTAGAGGTGTCGCCACTGGTCCTACTGTCTCAAGTAGGTTGGTTCTGTCTTTGCATCTTGTATTAGGTTCCTAATTCGACTATTTCCTTTAATTTGCAGCGTTTCATTCTATGTTTCAGCGCGATCTTAATTGGCTTGCGGTTCACATTGATTCAATATTTCTTCCATCGCATTCTCGTAATTCATAATATCTTCTGGCAGACAATTCTTTAGCTGCCCGGTCCTCCTTTTATCCCCATTTCTTCCATCCAGATCATGCCTGGACACCACCGCAAAAAGTGAAGAGAGACCAAATATGAAAGAGTTTCTATCCATCCGGAAAGATATCGCGCTCCCCGTCCAGTCCATTCATATACATGGCCAGCGGCATTCCCTCTCACACATGCCCAATTACCTACTATCGAGTCTTCCTTTCTCTCCCTGTCTCTCTCTGCTGACTCCCATACCTCTGCACAGTAGTGACCTTCATTGAACGCGGTCTCTTCCAATCCACTTTTCGCCCCTCCTGCCCCTCCAACTCTTTCTTTCTTCTGTTCCATCCCTCTCTATCCAATAGTCAGTCCTGCGCGCGCTTGCCCTGATTTCATTCCTGTGCTAGTCTCGATTTTTCATTTCGCAATGATCTCTCGATCTGTCTGAGATCGAGGAATTATTGCACAGCCCTGATATCTTGTCGCTTGGTTGTTGAACTCCACCTGATTGCATTATACCATCTAATTCTCTGTTTTCAAAAATTAGAAAAAAAGCTCTTTGTTCCGTGTGTTCGGATAAGTTTCACCGTGCGTTGAACTCACTATTGCCTCTGAAATTATTGATTACTCTGCGATCAGCTCACCAAAACATAATTATCTTTTCATTGGCTTCTGATGGTTACGATTCATGTGTTGCATGAATACAATTTATCTTGCAGCGATTTCCTCTAAAAAAACGACAATTCCCGCATTTCCCTCCATTTGCTGACTAATTGATCGATCTCCCTCCGGGGGTGTGCCCTATGGGATTAGATCGAGATCTGGATAACTGTTCCCTCTCTCTCTTCCCTCTTTCTCGTCTTTAGCGCCTTGACCAAGCGTGTTTTCTATCCGCCCGCCGCCTTGTTCCCTTCCTTTTCGCTAACAATCATTCTCACTGCGTTCTATTCTTATACTCATACCTTATTCTTATTCTTTATTCACCACTCGAAACAATGCGGAGGTATGGGTTTAGTCACCAATCAGATTATTTTTCGCAATTTTCGAAATATCAGCATCCTCATTCTCCAAATTGTGCGTAAGTGCCTAGATTAACATGATGAATTTACCTTTACCGCCGTGGGAAAGGTAAAGATCTTCTAGTCCAATCAGTCAGTAGATTGATCATCAAGGATTTGACTCAAACTTCTATTGATAATTATCTTTGCTTGGGGCCAGCTGTTTGGTGTCAAATATCATGCAGAAGCGCTAGTAAACAGGAACGGCTTACAATCGTTCGTTTGGCGATCACTATTGTCGAACATTGCTCTATGGTCGTCTTCAAAACGCCCGTTTAGCGTCTTCCTAGTCCATTCATTCCATTGATCGTTCACTGAAATCGGATTGAAGAGGAATTCCTGATTTCTATTCCGATTTGAATCGAACCATCATTATTGCCTATATTTACCTTTACGAAAGTTGTCTGTTTACGATCGTTCTATCGTTCAAGCGTTAGAACCCATCGTTTAACCGAAAACGGATCGTTTACGAGAATGGCTCTATCACTTTCAATGCAAACCTATTCAGCACCATGATCACCAAACGCTTTCTTTTCCGCGTTACTTCAAGATGGTGCCGTAACTGTTTTGACTCCTGGTACACTCACAAAAAAAGTGGAAGCACAAATGAAGGAACAGCTTCCTTGCTGTAATTCCTCGCATGAAGTGCAAACAGCCCACTAATTAGCAGGCACTTCTCGAGTTGGTTGGAAAGGGGGAATGAGGTAGGAGGATCGAATTCCTCCTCCCATCCCTCCTCCTGTTTAATTATCGCGCCCCGGCCTGCAGGAGGAGACACATTGCGCGCTTTCCACCCTGTGATGTTACCGCTCGCTAGTATCTAAGTATCGATTCGCTTTTTTCCAGTAGATCAACCCATCGCGATTCTTTTGGGACCAGCTGCCGAAAAAAGCCAATTTCAAACCATCCTCTCATGCGCAGCTATATTTTGACCCCTTTGATATAGAATCCTACTAACAAACTCGCATACCGAACATAACATCATGTTTAATTATCGCGCCTCGGTCAGCAGGAGGAGTGCACATTGCGCGCTTTCCTTGTGATGTTACCGCTTGCATGAATCGATCTTCCTTTTTCGTACCATCCGCTCAAACGCAGCTGTAAGCAAATTTCACATGATTTGATCTGAATTGGTCTGAATTCAAATTCTCTTTTCTGAGATCTTATCATTATATGTGACAATTTGAAGATTTTTCTGTTCTTTTTCCTAAAACATGCAATATGAATGCTGACTAGAATCTATCCTCCACCGCTTATTGCTTGTTCCCTCGTCTCCTCGTCAGGAGAAGGGAACACTTCACCCTCCTTCCCCCTCTCAAAGTGGAAGACTCATCTCGAATTTCACCTCCTTCCCCTCTTCCGCAAAAATACAGCACTTCACGCACTGTGGACACCGTATCTGTGAGGAGGGTGGTCCCCACTTCTTTCCTTCTGGAGGGAAGTGGTATTATATTTTCTCTGGTGTGCGTCCCCAACTTGGGTCCAAGCAAATTCCCAAGTTGCGTCCAGGCCTGGGCCCAAGTTGGGTTCCTGCTTGGACCCAAGTTGGGTTCCTGCTTGGACCCAAGTTGGAAACCCTGTTTCAGCCTTTTTTATTGATTGATAGTTGAGATACAGTAATCTCATACAGTAACCAAAGGCCCTCACGGTTAGACCATGCCGGGCCGGTCACATCCAAAATAGGTCCTACTGGGGACCGTAGACAGTCAATCGCACTCGTGCCCGAAGGCAGTCAAAACAGAGCTTCGAAAAAGGACCTTATAAGCTAGGTGCGTGCTAGACGCGACGGGTAGAGAACTGCTTGGATCCAAGTTGTGTTCCTGCTTGGGCCCAAGTTGGGTTCCCGATTAGGGGGTACTGTACTTGGGCCCAAGTTGGGTACCCGGTTTTACTTGGGCCCAAGTTGGGGACGCACACCAGAGTTGGTCCCAATTTGTTCAACAATTCATTCGCTGCTTGTTGCCATATTTCTAACTTTTTTGATTGATCAACGCTCGCGCAATCTATGTTTCAGCAAGAATAGATCAGTCCCGCAAAACTCGTTGGTGCAGTGAATTCCGGATCAGTTTCTCAAACGAAAATAAAAATTACTACGTTGAAATTTGCTCGTGCTGCGTTATTTGTTCTTCTTTTTTCGACAATCTTTTAATCTTCAATTTAAAAACTTGCAATGACGAGAATAATCCGTCAACGCGCGCGCCAGATATGTTTCATCAAGAAGTGATCTGCTTCGTGAAGATTTTTGGAGCAATAGCATTGTTGTCAGCTTGGTAAAACAAATCTCCGAGGTCAATCCATCATTCTACATCACATTGTCCCATGATCTCAGGGGAATCGCTGAGGTGGTTTCCCATCTCCTTCTCCTCCTTCTCAATGGCATGCAATGCTGAGGAGGCGATATCGCTTTTCGCGCGCTTCCCTCGCACGCTTTTCAATGGAGATGCCCTCCTAATTCAGCAAATTCTCTGACCGGTCAAAGCGCCGAGAGTGTGTGCGAAACGAGGAGAGCGCCGACGATTCTCGCTCCAGGCACGCTTTTGAGGGCGCGAGAAGAGGCAGATCGGCTGTCAGGGAGCACTTCCCCACCCAATTCTGGATTGCTGGCTATTGTATCTTATCTACGGATGCTGAGAGCCGGTAAATAGCGTTAGTGTGGCTTGATCCTAAGGCGTCTAAAACGATACCAACCAATTGATCGGGCTATCTTATCAAAACTATCATTATCTAGGCGTTCATTTTAATTCGCTTACTTGAACGATAGCTACAACAAATGATCTTGTAATGACTTTCTCGCGATCAGTTCATATCCACTGAAGAATTCAAGGGTTGACTCGTCGCGGCTTTAGTGCACCCCTTTCTTCCTTCCCTCTTTCCTCCTCCCTATCATTCATCAATGACCAGTAGCTTCATCAATTTCTTTCGCACATCAAAGCACTTCTTTCCTTGCTTCTCTGCCTCTCTCAACTTCCCTTTATCTCTCGTTCTTCTGATTGATGATGGAGCATGAATTCGTCTTCCTTTCGTCAGACCAGATCCCATTCGCCCGCCCTCACACCAATTGGTGCATCGTCTGAATCATTCTTTGCACCATCAAACCTCTTTGTTCGTGCCTCTCAATTCACAATGCTCTATAGCGCTGTCCTCACGAACATTACTCAACCTTTTGACACTGACTCAGCCATGTCTACCACCCAAACTGTGAGATCACCCTCACAGCCTGCAGAAAATGCACCGTCAGTCCTTTATAAGTTTTATAACTGTGTCGTTTAGCACCCATAATCAGTGCTAAAATTGTTAGACAGTTGTGAGATCCCTGTGAGATGCTGCGCTCAAAGACTCAGACCTCGAACCTAAAATGATTCAACTCCATCTGTCGCTTTCATACCCTTTTTTCAGCACCAGCCGCCCTAATCCATTAGGGCTCCCCCCCCCCCTTGCTGCTGAGTCATAGGGGTCAGTTGTTTGAGAATGCAAGGGACGAATCGAGAAAGTTTACCACTACTCGATCCCATTCTCGAAGTATTTTTCTGTTGCGAGTGTCGATGAAATTGGTTGTGTCATGTGATACATTTTGATCAGTGATTATTTCTTCGTAGAGATCACTATCTAAGAAATTAGAAAATCTTCTCTATGATTACTGTCCCGTCGTCTCTAATCATTTTTCCTTCCACCATATGCTCATTGATGATCTCGAATAACGTTGAAAAAAATCAAAGTAAGTTAGGCTTTGTGCTTACCTATCAAATAATCGCATATTCGAAGATTATCCTTCAATACTGATCTGATCCGTCCAAGGCTGTCCATTTCTGTCCCTTTCCGCCTTATTCTCACCTAAGTGTCTCCCGACTGGTTCAATAACTCCCGTCCATTAGTGAGTAGTTTCTTCCTCACTTTCCGGTCACCGCATATCTCACCTCCCCTCCCTCCTTACTCTCTCACTCAACAAATCTTCCCTCCTCCCTCTTTCCCATTGT
Source organism: Pristionchus arcanus (assembly GCA_900490705.1). NCBI lineage: Eukaryota > Metazoa > Nematoda > Chromadorea > Rhabditida > Neodiplogasteridae > Pristionchus > Pristionchus arcanus. The sequence goes on along the minus strand of LS488267.1, from coordinate 30,766 downwards.
CCGCATTGCTTTGCATCAGGAGTGAGAGAGAGAGATCAGGAATGGGAAAGAGAGTCAAGAGACCCCCCTAGATAGATATACTGTCCCCGGAGTGTTTGTCCTTGTGTGTCGGCTCTCTGAGGAGGCTCCATTGTCTCACCACCTCCCCTATCCCTCTGCCCCTCTCACC
>LS488267.1:0-30591 GCA_900490705.1 Pristionchus arcanus | reverse complement strand
CCTCCCTCCCCCCCCCCGTCCACTCTCCAGGCCGCTTGTCAGCTTAACTGATTACGCCCGCCTTCTTAGATCAGCGCGCTCGCTTTTTTGCTTGATGATGCCCCCGAGGCGCCCTTTCTGGAACGATTTGCCCCTAGAGAGAGGGGAAAGAGAGGAAACGGAACGGTTTGGCCGAGTGATTGATGCCGTTCGATGCCTTGTTTCACATGTATTCTCGCGAATTTTCATCCTGTATCGATATCTCGTTCCGATCACAAGGTTATCGCATCGTTTGTTTCTATTTTCAGCTAAATGTTAACATATTTTCGGATATTTCAGATCCCTCGCGATGACATAAAACCTCTAATCGCCTGCGACACACCACTTCCCGTAGATCGATGATCCTTAGATGCAGGGTGAGAATTTCATTTCATTCATCAGCCAAAATCGCGTAGATCACGAGTTTGACAAGTCTAAAAGCAAAAATTTTGAAATTTGAAGAACATGTACAGAGGGAATTGAAACTTGCGAGAACATTCGCGCTTTGAGCGCGCACTGAAACATATCCAAACCGCTCTGGGAAATGATGATCCGCCGTTATTTATTGGCCATAAAACGGAGTGGTTGCTGATAGACTGGAGCAGGTTTCGTAGCTGCATGATCGCCTGAGGCTGTATCACTTCTTGATACGAACTTTCCACTAAACTACAGAGGTATTGTAGTGAAATGATTTGCTCCGAAGTGTCTTACCGAATCGTTATTCATAGTTATGATTTCAATGGAATCCTCGTGTTTCGTCTGACTCTCTCCATTTCGCACGCTCTCTCGCCCTGTCTAACCAGCTATAGTGCCTATCACTCGAAGAGATCGCCCGTTCATTCCCCGGACCGGCTTTGTGATAGCCGGCGAACAGTGCAAAAAGAGAGGAACGAAAGAGCACAAGCGAATGAGAAGGGAGAAATGGCTGGGATGGAGAACGATCGAGAGATCGAGCGTGATGCCAATTGAAGAAAATATTCAAATTTGACAGATACACTAAAAAAAAGTGCATACAAATTGGCATGTATGCGATGAATAGAGAATGCAGAAACACGAAGAATAACTAGACGATACGCTGTATTTCTATAACTAAGTTTAGAAGGGCTACCTGAACACTATCAAAACCGCAGCAACCGCAGATCAAACTCAAATCAGATAATGAATTCCATATTTTCAGCTGAAAAGCCTGCCCCTCCTCTATCTCTTCTTCTCGGTAATCTGCCTCACACAAGCAGGTAAGCACGATTCCTTATTTTCTGGTCAAAAAAATAATTTACATTGACGAAACTGGATTCTATTTCACGCTGCGGTAGACGTGAAATCCTGATCCTTCCGTGATGGAAAAACTCCCACGGATATTTCTCAAGCTTCTCGCATTTCGAAAATCGCTGCGTGAATCTTCCCCGTAGATCAGCTAACATCACACACCGTCTCGCTTTCCCTTCTTTGCACCGCGCTTTGTTCTAGCACTCTCTTGATTTCGTCTGATCTCTCGCCCTATCTAACCAGAGAGAGACAACGTGGAATTGAGAGAGTATCCGAGCGCCAAGATTGGATTACTCCATCCATGTGTTGTCACAGAGTGTAGCGCCTCGGTGTCTCAAGTTGGGGTGTTTGTTTTGACATGAGGGCCCTGCGAGGGGTCAGAAGTATTGCCGCACTTGAGCTAGTGAATGGGAAATCGGAGCGAAAGTTGATCAGCGAAATGTTGCTAGAAGTGTATTGGAAGCTTCGTAGCTGAAACTTTGAGCTGCTGTTTTCCGATGATGAGCAAACTATACTCATTCACGAGGTACGAAATGAGGAAAATCGCCTGCGCGATCTCTGCATCGCTGAGCTTATCGAACGCGAAATTAGTAGGACATTCCCTTCATTTTCCCCTACCTCAGACCATGCGAGAAGGTCCTCGGTCACTTTCCCGAATGACCTCGCCACCTTCTTATTTACGCCGTTTGGCGGCGCCTCAATAAGGACCACTCAAGCGTTCCTAGAGAGAAGGGCACTCAACTGGACCTTCCTATAGAAAGAGTGAAAGTTCATGAGGAAACTGGTCCCGGAAGTACCGACTTCATAAATCAAGTTTCGCGATCATTAGTTTTTTTTCGGGAAAATAAAGAACGAAAAATGTGGTTACAATAATTTTTCCATTGCAGCAAGCCCCTCGCCCACGGACACGATCTCCCCGCAGGTGCGTATTGATCCTTATTCTAACTAAAATATGAAAACTATGTCTCTTCACCCTGACAGTTAAAAACCAAAGGAAGAGACGGATGCTTAATCCTGAAAGCCCTATTCGTATTGGTCCTTATCCTCATTTTTCCTCACCTTGTTCCTGATTGGCTCTTGACATTGTACAGACAATTGTCGATTTGTCATGTAAACGAGGGAGAGGTAAATGGTCGTACCTCTCTGACTTTTGTGACATATCCGGGGGACTAGTTTGCGAGGGAACGAAAGCAGGGACAGGAAAGAAGAAACATTAGTGGATTGGAGGGGGGATGAACGGGTCACGGGCAGTGGGGATCGATCGTGGTCCTAAAATCATATGTAGTTTGAACTGAAATTAATTTCAGGATGCCGCGAATATTACCATCAGCAAGGATGACAAGGAGCCGTCGAGCAGGTAATAATTCATATTGAATATTACAAAATAGGGATGAATCGATGTAAAGGCTCACTGCTGTGAACAAGAATTCGTGTCATTATTTAAATTGACGAATTAACTTTATTATCGAAATTCACAGAATCGTCGTTCGTCTCACGCCTCTCAAGCACAAATTCTCGCAGTACATCGCGAAAGTGCTCGATATGTCGTGAGTTTTCCAATTATTCAAAGATCAAAGATCAATCCAAGCTCAATAGTCAAAGATCAAAGATCAATCTTCTAATTTCAGCGAGGACAACGTAAAGGACGCGGTTCGGACGTTCCTCGCTTCTGGAACGAACGCGGCCTTGATCAACATTCACAACCTGCACCCGGGGCATCACTACAAGTGAGTTGTTGAATGATTAGAGATAAGCACTCTTCTAGGAGGTGAAACGCTGATTCAAGTTTATTTACGGACGAAAGATCAGAAACATCATTTGCTTTAGAACGTTTATTCCATTTTACAACTATGTTTCAAGAGAAAGAATTATCTGTGTAGGAAAGTTGAGAAGGAGAGATTGAGTCAGAATCCAATTCCCTAATCTTTAATCGATTCCAGAGTGATGCTGCTCGGGCGGAAGGACAACACGACGACGGTGGTGAAGGAGCAGGACGTGATGATGGACCCGCAGGTGAAATAGACACTTTAGGTATTTAGAATGGCAAGTGCGGCCGATATTGGCAACATGCTGAAACCTGCCTTTACATGAATTGTGTGAAGCATATTCGAAACTATTGGAAATACTTGACATGGGAATGGTCTCAACTCACATATCCCGATCTTAACCAAAAATTTAGGGTTTACTAAGTAGACCATGCTGATTCCGAATCTGTTTTCAAAATCTGCTAACTAGGCCCCTGAGGCAAGTTATGAAAAGTTGAAAATTTGCACGCGATTTTGAGAGAAGAGCTCGCACGAGACGTAAGCAGATCTCTCGCTCCCCTTGACATCAACAGCAGTGGCCGAGTCGGTAGGAGAGTTGTCTATCAAAAATTATGTCCTAGGTTCGACTCCCGCTTGACGCTTTTCTTTTGCAACTTTTTGCCCTTCGTTTTTTTACAAGTTCCAAGTATTGTGGCAACTTTTTTTTGATATTCAATACGACTATGGTGCAACAACACACGAAAACAAACATTTTCAAGAATTTTTTTCTCCTCATTTTTCTCTCCGATCAAATGGGACTACCGGAAAAAAGTCAACAAAATTTTTCGTGTAAATGTTTGTTTTCGTGTGTTGTTGCACCGTAGTCGTATTGATTTAAAAAAATTGTTTCCACAATACTTGGAACTTGTAAAAAAAAACGAAGGGAAAAAAGTAGCAAAAGAAAAGCGTCAAGCGGGAGTCGAACCTAGGACATAATGTTTGCTAGACAACTCTCCTACCGACTCGGCCACCGCTGTTGATGGAAAGGGGGGCGAGAGATCTGCTTACGCCTCGTGCGAGAAATCACTCAAAATCACGTGCAAATTTTCAACTTTTCATAACTTGCCTCAGGGGCCTAGTTAGCAGATTTTGAAAACAGATTCGGAATCAGCATGGTCAACTTAGTAAACCCTCAATTTTTGGTTAAGATCGGGATATGTGAGTTGAGACCATTCCCATGTGAGCTCGAAACGAAATGAAAGAACGAGACTTGAAATTTATAAAAGATTCTCCTACTTTCAGGCACCTAACTTCTCCTCCCGTGGAGCTTCTATCACTGCCACGGAGACGAACATCACACTGAAGACAAATCTGATTGACAAGGCGCTGCAGGTGGGTACTTTTCAGATTATCTGACCTTATGTCTGCCAAACGTCCTCTTCGCTGAACGACAGGAAATCTTACTTTTTAAACCTTTATTTTTGTGTAAAAATGAAGAGATATTGCTTTGGTTGCTAGCCTCTCAATATAGTTTCTATGGAGCATTGTTCCTGTATTTGACTGAAAACCTCGTGATTTCAGGACTCGTTCCTGATCACGTATCGACAAGTCTCTCCCGATGAGGCCTTCGCCCCTATCGAACTGTCGAATGTGGACGGACAGAAGCAGTTGGAGCTCTTCCTCAATCGGTATGGATTTTAACCTGCACGTAATTTTACTAGAGCAATGGTACAACAACGTATGATAGTACAACAAAGCATTGCACTCTGTTCTCCTGCTAACTCATGCAAAATTGTTCTTATTGTTAGAGAATGAAGAGACGGAGGCTCTTACTTTCATCTCAACCTTCCAGATTGAACCCCGGCCACGACTACGACGTCTCCGTCGTCGCTGTGAAAGGCGGCGTGAAGAGCAAACCGTGGCAGGATGTCGTGACTACCAGTGAGAATTATTTTGTTTCCATTTAAATGTGATTCCATTTAATATTGAAAATGTGAAACGTTGGTTTTCATTTCCGTCGCGCATTCTTTAAAAAAATGCGAAGAATGCAAATGTGTTTCACGTGTGCGCCATAGGCTTGCCATTATTCGCTGATACAATTTGGTTCAGTCGATGAATAGAATTCAATATAATTCGGTGTCGTTGCAATCCACCACATTCAGAGCCCTCCAAGATCTCGTCCCTCACGGCCGTCGATGCCCTTCCCAACTGCATCAATCTCACATGGGTGCTGCCTCCAGAATCTGGGGTCGACCACTTCGAGATCGCCTATGGACCACCTGGGGGAGATGTGCAGAAGGTGAGCAGATCATTCACAAAACTTTTGGGGAAAATACTGCAGGTATCATCCATTTTTACACAGCTTGTGGTCAGTGGCAATGAACTTGTGAGGGAATGTGATTTTTTTTTGTGAGAGTAGATATCATAGTTAGACTGATAGGCATTTCTGACTATATCTGATAGCTTGATCCGGGGCGAATGCTAGAAATCAGCACCACAAAATATTGGTGATTGCAGGAATCGGCAGCCTCCTCGACTCGATCGTTCTCCGCTTGCGATGGACTCGCGCCTGGAGTCGCTGCACTGTTCTCTGTTACGGTAAGTAGATAGAAATTGGATAACCATAGCCTAGAAACAATTTGAAGGTTTCCAATGATTTTCTTTGGAATGATTTCGCTTGCTCGAATATGTTTCAAGTGCAATACAAAAGGTAGAAGTGTAAGCCGAGATGTTCGTCGTCCCTTGTCGATTCAATAGAAACAAAACGCAGTAATACCCCAAATCATAAGTTATAAATCGACTATACGTTCAGTTGGCGGTGGGACTGATGGTCAAATATGCAGGTGGTTAAATCGTCCGCCGCCTCCTCTCCTGTCACCGTCGAGCACGTGCTGAGACCGCGGCCACCGACGGCATTCAATGTGAGTATCTAGTTCCCCATTGTTCAGATTAGACCGGAAAGTGACTCGAGTTGCTAGGAGATAAAACGGAACAAAACACAGTGCAGAACTTTCATTGATGAACGATTTGGCGATTCTTTTAGATAACATCTTACGAGAAGAAGCGTTGTTTGGTCCTTAAGTTATATCGTCGTTGCCTTACAAATAATCATACTGGTCTCAGATCCGCCCCGACACATGGTCATCCAAGTATCGCATCTGGGCGGACGTCCCGTCTGAAGGACGGATAGATGGATGCGCGTTGAGTGTCGTATCGGGTGAGTTGATTATGTCTCAGTGTCCGGTATCTTGTCTTGCTTAGAAAATGTTCTGCTGGATAATGACAGTATTTGAGAATAGAGATAACAAATTGATAATAAAATATTCGGTTTCAGAAACGCTGGACCGCCTGGAGATGACGGAGAAGGTGGATGCGAACAAGACCAGCTGCGAGTTCCTTCTCCCTCTGAAGCCGGGAGAGCGATACGAGGTTATATTTGATCTTTGATCTTTGGTCTTTTAAGATCATTGCACCATAAACGTTGTGCTGAATGATTTATCTAGTCATTGCCGAGTAGGCTCCGATAAGCGGAAGCCCTGGATTCGATACCCGGTCTGTGTATCAACCCTCTGTTATCTCTAATGAACTTTCCTTTGCAGCTCTCCGTCCAAACGACCTCCCTCTCCACTCGGAGTACGAAGGTGCAACGGAGTCTCGCCCTCCCGCCCGCCTTCGATATGACCGCGTTTGGACTGAGTGTGCAGGTAAATTTAACGTTTATTTGTTGTACATCCCTTTCACCATTTTTAGTTGCGTTTTTATTTTTAATGGTTTTACCATAACCGACTGTGCTTTAGAAACGTTCCAGTTAGGTTTCACAGCGATCACAAAGTTCTGTATGGAGTTGAGTATGCGATAGTAACCGGACTTCATCCTGTACAATGCAAAATTAAAACAAATACAATTGCAGGAGGCTCGAGGCGGACTAGAAATCGCTTGGCCCGTCTCTGATCTGTTCATCGAGAAGCTGAAGCAACTGTGGAACAAGGTAAGCAATGTTCCCCATCAAGTCGATCAGAAATACCACAAGATCACCACTAGAAAAATCCAGAAGCACCGATTGCATCAAAAAGTATGACACAATAAATTCAGGTCGTCGGCTCCGATTCTGTCCTGCACGCGCGTCTCTCGCAACCATCACGGAACGAGACACGCCAGTTCGAGACGTCCCCGTACACCCTCAAACCCATCTTCATATCGAATCTGACGCAAGGACAGTGCTACAAGGTCAGGCTTATCCCTTGTTCGAGATATCAACCTGTCTCTACAGCCTGCCATGATAAAAACTTATTACGCATGAATAAAGTCAGTGAATGGATTTCAGGTGCAACTGTACACAGTGACTAAGTCTGGAATTGTCTCTGATGCTCGCTTCGACGAGTCTATTCGGATATCGCCCCCGCCCATCGATGTCACGCTGCACTCTGTTTGTGAGTTGGCCAATCTACTACCTTAACAAAAAAAGCAAGGGGTATTGGCATACGCACTCGTGGGACCTATGTTGATTGATAATTCCGTCAACTGCTGATGTGTGGGTGTTTGCAGAAAAAAAGTAATAAAGAGCAGTAGTCTATAAAAGACTGAGAAAGATGAATTCATTGCAGCCAAGACCGTGGCCTCGATCCGTCTCTCACTGCTCTCCCAGAAGAACTTCACTCAGCCCGAGTGCCAGACACTGCTCGTGGTAACGGACGAGAACGGATTGGCAGTATTTGATCGGTGAGTGCTGAACACGGGATACAGTAAGGACAGATACTTATTATATTGGGAAAAGTCACGTAGAATCATGGAGTAATGGACTCCGGGTACCCCCCTGAGCCGATTACTGCTCGTGGTAACGGACGAGAACGGACTGGCGGTGTTCGATCGGTATGATGGATTTTTTTTCCACATCACACGGGCACATAACGACTGCTATCATCACTGGCGATAATAAGCGCATCGTGAAACATTTCCGCCGCAACGATGAATGAAATGTGAAATAGGACGTGGCGAAAGAGCATGCAAATCGAGGAGAGTTTATTCCAGTCACCTGCCCCTTGGCGCGCCCACGTCGGACATCCCACTGGACGGCCTGAGACCCTTCCACAAGTACCTGGCCACCACGCAGGTACGGTAGAGGCTGGTTGCCATCGATAACTGATTTTTTTTAAAAATAATTTAATCAATAATTTAATTAATAAATAAACCAGGTCCTGTGCGGCTCCTCGACCTCCTCGTGCCCTGCTGCCTCGCGAACGATGCGCTCGCTGTCGTTCGTGACGAGACAGGCGAGTTACTTATTATAATGATATTTATTGTAGTTTATGTTTATAATATTTGCCCGCTCAAGAGACTAATTGTTTACTAGTGAAAAGAGTTCAATTTCAACTATGTTTCACCCGATGCATTTAGTCACACTAGATCTATAGTAGCTGATGGTGTACTGTTCTTTTCGTTTCAACAAAATTTCTTTTTTCTTTTTCTGAATCAACTGCAATCAGTTTGTCGATATTTGCAAACATGGATACCGTATTCCAATCAATACCATCTTCAGGATCGGCCGGGTCCCGTGCAGAACGCTACCGTAGTCTCCATCAATTCGTTCTCCGCGCGTCTCTCGTGGCTGCCACCCTCACTGCCCAATGGAATAGTGACACACTACGTGGTCAATATCCAGCCGGAGGTGAGATTTTGAAGTTTACGGCCCGTCGCATTGTTATATTTTACTGCTATGTGATATCAGTAGTTTCCCTTACAATTGAGTTGGAAAACGCTTGCAAGTGGTGGAAGATGCACTGCGAGATCATGTAATTTATCGTTTCCAGTCCGGGGAGCCGTGGTCGGTGAACGTCGGGGCCGGAGCCGGCAAGCAGGTGCACTCGATGGATGCGGTCGTTGATGGACTGAGGGGAGGCATGAACTACTCGTTCCTGATCAGGTGAGCAAGGGATATCCCCTTTCAATTCACGCTCTTATCAGTAGGTGCGGTTATTGTAAAATCGCTGATTGTGAGTTTTATTAATCTAGGAAGCAATGTGAGGTAAATCGTTAGAACTTGAAAATGCGTACGTTTGATTAGATGCTGAAACATATCCGAAATGAACGCGCGCGAGAGTTTTCTTATGAAAATACGGCGCCCATGTCTCTAAGTATAAAATACGTAAACAAATCGATTGCAGAGCCGTGACCGAGGCGGGCATGGGCGATCCTCCTGCAGTATCTGATGCGCCGCGACTGATGATGCCCATTCATGGTGGGTCGTGCACATCTTACTTCCCATCTTTGTATCTGACCAATTTCGTTTCAAAAATGAGTACTTTCTTCAGTAGTTCATTATACACTTTGTAGATAATATCTTGCAGCCCCTCCCCGTTCCTCTCCCTTGTCTACTCATTAACTATTTTTGAAAAATCCTGTGTTTAATGCGTAATAAAAATATTTTTAAAAAGTATTAAAAAATACTTGCAGCCCCTCCCCGTCCCTCCTCTTCTCCCTTCGTCGTCGCCCAATCCATCCGTCCGCACACCGTCGTCCTCACCCTCCCCAGCAGTCTGTTCGACACGAGAAATGGACCGATTATACGGTAGGAAGGATAGCGAATCGAGGAATGATTAAATTAAAATGCTGCGTGGACATACTTCATGCCGGTTGGGAACGATATTCCTAAAAATAGATCCTTCAAAATAAGAAGTACAGGGCGGACCGAATATACGGTGCGGATCTGCGATATTCTTTATTTTTTTCAAAGCAGAAACCTCTTGAAATGAGCGTGAAACACAACCGAACATCGTCCCTTGGATCTCGGAATGAATTCGTAATTCCTTCCAGTTTCTCCGTTCTCGTCTCCGAAGTCGTCGAGGGCAGTGACATTCGCATCGAGGACCAAGTGAACTCCTCCTCTTTCGTAAGTTTACACTTTATTTTGTAAAATATGGTGCACAACAACAATTATGTGATCTCTTCTATTGATCATTTGACAATATCCTGAAACACAATTTTAAAACAAAATAAATAAAAATTCGAATTACCCCTGACATTTGTCTTTCCCTGTTTTCGTCACGTCACCTCACTCCCAACTTCCTCCCCTTCAAGCAATCTCGCTTGATTAGCACCCTCACCCCCGCAAGGGGAAAGAGCCATTGTTGTCCATCCAATAATCCAAATGGACCACGAGTTCCCCATCAAATTTTCTTAATTTTCTCTCCTTTATGCTGAAAAATGGGGCAAATAGTGGGCGGAAGCAGTGAGTAAGCTCTGATTTGCTCATCACATTTCATTCACTTGTTTTCGTCTCTCCATACCCCCCGGTCTCTCGCAGTCATAGAAAAGTACCCTCATTCTTTTGCTACGCCCCCTTAGGCCATTGAGCCCTTTCTGAGTAATAAATCACGCAACCATCAACATAACGAGCGCGGGGGATGAAGAAATCTCGACAACATGGCCATTTATGGACTCATTTATTAGTTCTTGACATGTTGTCGACTTGTAGTATCGTAGTAGTAATGAGTTACGCGCGCGCTCGGGCACTTCAAAATAACGAGGCGTGGGTTGACAGAAGGAAAGACGTCAGAAAACCTTCACTTCTGTGATTTTTTGTAGGCGCAAGACAATTGAGTGTTGTTATTCGAAATCAAAAGTCAATATAAAACAACGATATTTTTACTTGAAAATGTGTGGTTCGACATTTGCAAAGCGAAGCAATCCCTGTTTTCCCTAGACGTTAATTATGAATCACACGTGGGAATCGGAAATGCTAAAATAGCGAATTTCGAAACTTCCGGCGCGTGTGCAGCGTTAGTCTAGGATGAATCATTCTGATTCCGTCTATTCATTATCGTGCACTCTCATTGGTCAAAGTGAGGAGAGAGCACGCGGAATGAGGAGACGGATTCCTCATTCTCGCGGTCCCTAAGGCCTTACATTTACGAGATGACTCATCGAGATTACGATTAGCGCTTCTAATTCACTCATACATCCCCACAAATTGCGTGTGTTTCCTTATCCGAGACCCGAAATTATCAGCATTAGTCAGTGTTACGTTAGCATGACTGACGAGTGAGTAATTACAGGGGGTTTCGCAATTTGACGAACCATGGTCTCTTGTGCGTCAGAATGGTTACTTAGCCATCTGAGTAGCACCTTTGACAGTGTCTTTTGCAAAAAGAGACAGTGAGAAGGGTGAGCGAGCATGGTAAAATGAGAGAGTAGGAAAACCCTGTCCTGGATACAGTATGACTGAGGATGACTCAGCGACATAATCTGCGTGCGGGGGCGACTATTATGTCGCCTCTTTGGAAAATAATATGTGTTCATTGATGATGTCTCATGCGATAATTTCAAAAGGCTGTCAGAAGGAAGAATCCGTCTCCTCATTCCATGCGACGTCTCACCATCTAGAGTGGCTTTAGAGTATGCAGAAAGAAGAGACGGATTCTTCATCTCAAAACAACCGTTTGATAATGCCACTGCGGCTTCACCGGAAGAGCTGTCGGGTCATTCAGCGTGTATTTTCACCGTGCAAAGTAATGAGAAAGAATGTCAAATGAAGAGACACCATGACAAATATATTGATAATGCCACTGACCACACAATGCCATTATCTCTGAGCGGATGCAAACATCAAAACACGTGGTTAATTAGTTATGAAAACAGCAATGACGCGCGATATTGACATGAACTTTCCATTGTTGAAAGTGTGTCTAGTTTGAGCAGAAAGACTACTGCAAAACTGCATTCTTAATTGTCTGAGAGCCGGATCCGGAAACAAGATGTCCGGGAAATAGCATCAATGTCCTAATTTGCAGACATGGTCCGAGGTGCAGCCGTTCCATCACTGGCCCGCGTACACGACCGTCGTGGTGGACACCGGCGGACACTCGCCGCCGCCGACCACCATGGTAAGATGATGGAAACCGGGAATTTCCGGCTCTCATCTTCTAAGAACTTTGTAAGCATGAGTAGTTAGTGATTCGCTGAGGAGCATCCTCGAGCTTGCTTCACTGATTCCGAAGAGTAGATTTCATTACGCTATTCTGAATGCAGTCAGAGAATGGCGAGAGAGCATGCGAAATCGAGAGAGTCATAGATAAAAATTGTCTGAAATTCAGGAAATCGGCACGTCCGACTCCTGCCTCTCCCTGCCGCTGCACTTTGTCTGCAATGGCCCGCTGAAGCCGGCCACCAACTATCGGTAACTGACTTTGATCGTTCTTCCCAATCCGTACGTGTGAACCGGTCAAGTTTCAGATTATTTTAATTTTTTCTATACGAACGAAGAGCCATACCAAATCATACGATAAAGTCCCAACTATAGCACGAAGTTGAAACATAGTCAAATTGCATTCTTCTTATATCTCATTTCGCGAACGCCCGTTCGAGTGGTGTGCTCCCTGTCGGGCGAATCTAGTCTCTTCATTCACCCTGCTCTTTAGTTAGCTGACAGCGCAAGAGAGTACTGTGAAATGAGAGAGTCAGTGGCATTTATTCAAGGATGTGCCTGCTAGATAGGTTGTGTGATAGTTTGTGCCGTTTAGGAAACGGCGCCCTCCGAATCGTGCATCGTCTAATTCGTTCCTTATCAGATTCTTCGCTCGTCTCTACACGACGCCGACGCTGTTCACGGACACCCCGCCCTCTGCCATCATCACCACTGGTTCGTTCCCTGTTTCATTTTCAAAAACAACATCTAGCCTTTGTCTACTTCTGCGTAGATCCCGAAGATTGAATGCGTCGCAGTGATGGCAAATTTTTAAAATATATCAACATCATCTATAAAAAAAATTAAGCCGTGACCGATGTGCTCAAATTCAAGAGCGCCTGATTCCGAACCAAACTCCTTTTTTCGTGCTCGCACGTGAACATGGCATGCGCCTAGTTCATAGTTCTCCTCCCCCCTAATCGCAATCCGATTCCCCCTGCTCATGTATCAATCCCCGAGATAGATCATAAGGAATGCAGAGACGTTGTCTGACTCTCTCCATTCACCCTGCTCTCTCGCTTACTCTGACTGATTAGAGACCAAACAGATTGGAGAGACACAGATTGCTCAATCCCTCGCTCGCTCCCACGATGTTATAACTCTGTTTATTCCGCCGAGTGCCGACCCCCTATCGTCTTACTCCTTCTTTCTCTCTGCCCCTTCCTCCCACCTCCGTTTCCCCTTCCTCCCCGGATCCTTCTCAAAACCACCTCCGCTTTGTTCCCTAAAATCACCACCCACCTCTTCCTTCCGTCCTACTCCCACCTTCCTTGTTCTAGTGAATCTATTGCTGGATCAGGGAAGGATTTCCACCTACGTTTTCTTGCACTCTTGAATTCGATACCATTCAAAATTCGCACGCACTATTTGGTCAATTTTGGGAATCCTATGGTGAGCATGACAACTCGATACCTTTTTTTGAATCATCCATACCATTCTAATATTCTTTGGAAACCTCTAGGGAGCTTTTTCTATTCTTCGAAAACCTCCCTCCTCTATCCCTCAACCTTCCCTCCCGGTCTCACAACGTTCACGAGCATGAGCATCACGCGCCTTTTCTTCACCCACCACCTCCGCCTCACTCTCTCATTTATGCATGCTCTCTCGTCGTCTCTAGCCCGATAGAGATCATGCAGAATGAAGAGAGCCTCGTCCGTAGGAATCTCTTCATTCCGCATGCTCTCTCGTCGTCTCTGACCGGCGAGAGATCATGCCGAATGAAGAGAGTCCCGCTCGTCTGACTCTCTCGATTCTGCACACTCTCTCGTTGTCTCTGACCGCCAAGAGAGTACGTGAAATAGAGAGTGTCCGACCCAACTCCCTAGCCCTGATTACGGATTCCTCCCTCTCTCGAAGACGCGCACGAATGTCTTAGGAGGTCCTCTCATCCTGACCCAGTCCCTCACTTCTCTGACTAGTAAGAGATACTCAGAATTGCTAAGGAATCTTGGGAGGAATCTTCTGACAATTCAGCGAATCTTCGAGTATCACCGGAACACGAATGGGCTTCCACCTCCTCATCCTATTATAGGAGCCACTGTGAAATTAGTTTGCATGTTATTCGGATCTGTGCTCGAAGGAGCATCCTTATTCTTATAGAGTCTCCTAATAAGTCTTCAGTTTTGCATGTTGGCCTGACTAGAGTTGGCATCATAAGAAATGGGCAACCTTAGCCTGTTCCACCTTACTATGACCATTCTCTAGCCTCATTCCGGTGTAAGGGAATGCATGGCCGCGGCCCTAAGACCATAGTGCGAGCACGAGGGCATGCCAGCATCAGGGGGTATAGCTCAGGGCTCTGTACGGATATTGTGGCCCGTCAAGATTATTGTGGCCCGTCCAGATTTTTGTGGCCCGTGAAAATTTTTGTGGCCCGTATAAATGTTTTGTGGCCCGTCCAAATTTTTTGTGGCCCGTCACCAAAAGTTCAGTTTCATCATTATTTCGATGAGTATGTCTGCGCAAGTTAATATAAATTAATTTTCAAGCATTGCAAGCCATGACACAACAATGTACAGACCCTTCCACTGTAACTCACCTCATGTCAGAAGCATCGGAGAAGGTTCGCAGAGCTACCAGTCGATAGCCCCATGACTTCGCGTTTCACAATTTAAAAATTTAAATTATAATGATAACGAATGGTGAATTCGGTCAACGATGCATATTAAACTTTACTGGTATAATAATCAATGAACATTGATGATAAATGAATTCGGAACAAATGTTGAAACATATCACAGTCAAGAGTGAGTGGAAGGGTATCTACAGGTCTTCTTCATCGTCATGATACTTGAAAATTAATTTATATTAACTTGCGCAGACAACTCATCGAAATAACGATGAAACTGAACTTTTGGTGACGGTCCACAAAAAAAATTGGACGGGCCACAAAAAATTTGGACGGGCCACAAAAAAATTCTACGGGCCACTAAAATTTTCACGGGCCACAAAAATCTGGACGAGCCACAAAAAATTTGGACGGGCCACAATAATCTTGACGGGCCACAACAATCGTGACGGGCCACAATATCCGTACAGAGCCTAGCTCAGTGGTTAGAGCACCCGCATACGTATCGGAAGGTCGGGGGTTCGACTCCCTCTGCCTCCAACTGACTTTTGCGCACTCCTCTGATCTAACATGGTGGAGGCAGAGGGTGGATGGCGGCGGCTCCGGCCGTGGGGTAAAACTACCTCCTAGCGCGCCCCCTTGTTTTCATTGAATCATGAGTGGCAAAAGCAGTGTGGAGAGCGTAAGACTCATGGCGAGCAGCAGTGAAGGGCAACGATGTAAGACCCGGATGGATGCGTGGATGCCTCGGTGGGACTCGGCTGATGAGAGGGGCGGCATGTAAGGGAATGCATGGCCGCGGCCCTAAGACCATAGTGCGAGCACGAGGGCATGCCAGCATCAGGGGGTATAGCTCAGTGGTTAGAGCACCCGCATACGTATCGGAGGGTCGGGGGTTCGACTCCCTCTGCCTCCAACTGACTTTTGCGCACTCCTCTGATCTAACACCGAGTGTAATTGCCTCTCTACAAGTGTTGTTCTGCGTCAAAAGACGCGATCACAGAAACTAGAGATCAAACAAGTGTTGAACTCAACTCACCCCTGTCTCTCTCTCGTGCAGGGATGCACTCAAAAACGCGTGGGGGGCACAGCCTAGAGAGAGCACGCCTAACAATAGGGAGGATGAAGAGAGGGAGGAGGAGGGACGAGAAGGAGAAGAATGGGGTCTCTTGTTTCTCCCCTCCCCTTCCTTTGCTACTCGTGTGCGCAAGTATTCTTTCTGTTTTTGTGATGCTTAGTAGGTTAGTGTGTGCGATAGATCATGGAAAAGCGAGAGAGTCAGACAGTGTCGCTTTTCTGCGCAAGAATGAGAAGGGAGTGGGTGGCTAATCCTCCCAGGTTGTTTTTCCGCCTTCCTTCTTGATGCTGTGCGAGGACAATAGATCTCTGCAGCACCCCGTGCGTGCAATTTGACGTGTTTTTGTTTTGACGTGTTTTTACGACGCATCATTTCGCAAAACTCCCCCACCCCCAGGGGTTTCTCTGTTGTTTGCGCCGTTTAAACGACGCACAAAGGGGGGAGGGGGTCTGGGGGTGGGAAAGAGGCCCCGTCTAGATTGGAGAAAACGAAGGGGCAAACGAAATTCCCGGCAGCTCTTCCCTCGTTTAGACACTATTTCCAGCAGCCACCTCCACTTTCCTTCTCCCTTCTCCTCCCTCGCTTTTCTAAACGCTTTCCGTCAAAATTATGCTCGTTTTCTCTAGGATTCAGGCCTTTCGAAAGGTTAGAGAGAGCTAGAGAGCAGGCAAAATAGGGAGAATCAGACACAACTGCCCCGTAAACTGCCACAGCGAGCAATTTGATTTGAGCAGCAGCTCCCGAGTTAGTGCCGGTAGTTAGTGCCTGCGTCTCTCGATTCAGCACGCTATCTCGCTTTCTCTGGCCAGGGAAAGCCCGGCGTGAATCAGAATCTCGATAGAGTAGGCGGGCCTCGAAGACATCGGTAGCATTCAGATGCTGCACTAGGGCATTGTTTACCGGTTTTGCTGGTCGCTGGCCTTTGCTGTCTTCATGAGGAACCAAAGGGCTTGCTTATAGGTTCGAAAAATGGAGGGGAGGATCTCTAATAGTGCGCCCGCTCCCGAAGCAAAAGCACGATTCCCCCATTCAGCGGCCTTTGTTTTGCGCTGCCCGTGCGCCCTGTTTATGCTGTTCGAAATAGCCCATCCGAAGTGTAATCTGACCGGTCAGAGATGGTTAGAGATCATGGGAAGGGGAGATAGTCAGAGAAGTGAAAAGTGCTGGTGCTTTCACAAATTCGAATCATCAGCAAAACAACCGCCCCCACTTTCCCCATCCCAGGAATGGCTGGGGTTCTCAATTTCCCTCTCCTCGACTCTCCACTTCTGCCTTGTATCTAAGTGGTCAGAGAAGTGAGAGAGTATAGGAAAAGAGGAGAGGGGAGAGTACCCTATTTTGTCGCTGCTGCTTCCGCTCTCATTTTTCCCTTATTTTCTTTCTCTTTTCCCCCGTCGTCGTCTTCCTTCCCTTCTTCCTTCCACCCCCGCGATGAGCGCTCGAGAGAATATTTATGCGCGGTCGGCAATTGTTGCAAATGATTAAGATGAATGAGTAGTTTTAGTTTTAGTTTTTATAGAGAATATATCGAGGTGGCACTGCTAACCCGCGCGCACCTTTCATTTTGAGCTGGCGGTGAAACACATCTGGAATAGCGTCGGCCAAGAAGGAAAATCGAAATTTGTGCGACAATAGTAGCAAAGCAGCATGCAAATATCAATCAAATAAACCTCTGAAAACGCGCAAGCGAGAACAGTATCTCCCCTGAGGAAGTAATGACTTGGTCTCTTCATTTCGAACGAAATGAGGGAGCGCATTCTCGTAATTCCAAGCAGTCCGCGAGAACAGCTATCCCTCCCTCTGAGGGGGCGGACACAGTACACACGACAAGCACGCGATACGACAAGGCAAAAGAGCGCGCGTGTGACAGTCTCTCTGTGTATCGATTCCCTACTGAGGCGGACGGAGGGAAGTAGGCGAGCGGGCCTGTAATTTGTAATTTCGAGGTGACAATCGTACTTGTGCCCGTTAGCTTGTCTTTTCTCGCCTATGTGCGCCTCATTCGAGTAGTTCCGTGCTGTTTGCCCCAATTTTTCGGTCGTTGAAGGTTGAAACTACAATTTTGCAAGATAAAATAGCCTTTGTAGCGGTGATCTTTCAAAGAGGAAGGTGAAGGAGGCGTAAATAGCGAATTGGTCATGCCATATTTTCCGAACGCGCTTGGTCATTGCTGTTCTCTGATATGGAATCGAAAATGCAGCGTGCAGACTGTTTTCTGGTCGTGACTGTCCGAGTATTCTAGCTTCCACAGTCAGTTGTTAGGGAAGTTCATGAACCTCTGTGTTGAATTCATTCGCTCAATTATCTCTGTGAAATCCGAATCTTTGTGAATGATCACGGGAGCTGTTCTAATATTGCTTTCTACAATGAACAGTCTGCAGTGTTCTCTTGGCGAAATTTTTGCAATCTCGACACCCCGTTTTCATTTAGTTTCAATTGAGTTTCACCGCTTGCTCAAAGCGCGCAGAGCATACGGTCTAGCAATATGAGTGTGCGATTGCATTTTTCTTTAGAATTACCATATTCCAAACGCTTCTTGGATATTCTGCAGACGCAAGTAAATATCGTGACCACAGCGGTTATTCCCCCGCACATTCCCAGCCGCGATAGATATCTCCGAGGAAAGCTCACGACTAGCTTATTTAATCCGCTCTCCGCGCATTTTATCTCACCCTCTCCCTTGCTATCCACTCACTTTTTATCGCCGTGACTTCCGGAGGCCGTAAAATGCATAGGGGTTCCGCATTCCCTCCCCTCTCTCCCTCTCCTCTCATATTTCATCCCTGCCCGCTCTCTTTTCCTCCAACCCCCTCATCTCTCTTGCGCTACGTGAAAGAGCAGATTATTGGTTATGATTTTTAAATCAGCTAGGCGCATGATCTTTGATCTTTAGAGGCTAAAAGAAGCGAGAGAGCGCGCGAAAGAGAGAGAGACCGAAAGGTGCCCATTCACCGGGCATTCACACACTTTTTCTACGCAGCGAGCGACCGGAAGCGCCGCCGAATCACGCCCTAATTCTAGGCGTAGAGCGCCTAATTTGCAGCTAGTGTTGACGAGAATCTGACATTTCAGGCTACTCTCCTCCTTGTATTGTCATATTATCACTAGGAAAAAGTTGAAATTGAAAATTAGGAAGCTTGAACGCATTTTGAACTTGTTTTGTCATGTTTTTCTTAGTTTTTACTTACCTAAAGTTGTAATTTTAAACATTTATAATTGCAGGATCCGAAACCGCCGCTGCGTCGGCGTGGATTCTGCTCATTTCTATCACCCTTCTCTTCTCCGTCCTCCTAGGCATCGTCTGCCTCGTCCTGTGCAATACCGGCGGCAAACCAGACAAGTTCGTTAATTTATTTATTTAAAAATAAATAAAATCATCCACGCTAATCAAGGCACTTGCGTCCTGCGGGAGATCATCGCTAGGCGTGAGTATTTCAGGGTCAATTGACTAATTAATTAATTAGGTTTTCTAAAAACTAATTAGCCTGTTTCTCTGGTAATTAGGCGCTTAATGGGCCTGAAAAGCCTGGTTGATTGGCACGTAAGCGACTCCATTTCAACGAGTCTAACTAGGAAAAGAGCATGCGAAATGGGGAGACTCGAAAGAGCTTCGGAACAAGGGCCGCCCACCCCCTCGAGTGGTTGTTTATTGCTGCGGCTGCGAGGAATCGTCTGACTCTCTCACTTTCCCATGATCTCTCGCCTCTCTGACCGACGAGAGAGCATGGAGAGATGAGAGGGTCAGACGATAGTTCGCGGCTGCTTCACTCGAGTGTTGTCTTTTCACGATGCGTTTTCCCCCCACTCACTCGCGTTTTTTTATTCCGTCTTCTCAGCGTTCTTTTTTCTTCTCGTTTTCGTGTCGCCTAGGCCCGCCCACACTGCTTTTCCGCGCCTTTTTTGAGACATATTTAACCAAACGTCTCTAGATTTCCTCTTTCACAGTTCAAAACCACTCTGGAGTATGTGAAATGGGAGGATTGCTCGTATTTCGAACTCAACTTCACAAAAAAGCGTAAACTAACAAACTGAACGCGTGATGCTAGAAAAGTAGGGGTTACTCGACGGTGCCACTTTCCTAGTAGGTTCACACGAGTTACTTCTACACACACTCAAAAGCCGCGTGAACGTACTCTTACTCGCTTTTGCCTGTTATTTGCCAGAAAGTGAGTGAATTGCGTCCTGTTTTTCGTGTGAATCCATTGAATTCCTCCTTTCTCTCGAGAAGGGCCACCGTTTCTTCACTTTGCACGATCTCTAGATTCTAGAGTAAACGAGAGAGTGTGTGGAATGAAGAGACGGCAGACGAATGATGCGATGGAGGTCGTAAGTTGAACAGCAAACGATGAGAATCGGCGCATCCTCTGACGCACTCGATTTTCGCCTCCCATCGGTCGACCTGAATTCCTATTGATTCAGCCGCGTTTGCCTGCACTTTCGATCAAAATTCCGTCCAGTAGCACTTAATTCAATGGTTTAATTTCCCAGTAATTGTTTGTCCCCGCATTTTCAAGCACATTATCAAGTTAGTGAGGGTTCTATGCGCTGGCTCTGAATATAATGAATGTGAATGTACTGATTATCGATTTTCTGCGCTCCCATAGATTGCAAAAAGTTCGCACCCTCTGCTCCCGTGAGTGTCTATGTGTGTACCCTTCTTCCATCCATCTCCTCTTCTACATTTCCATTCCCATTCCCCCCCTTCTCCTCTTCTTTTTCCACTTTCGCATTATTATGAGCCTCCTCCCGTCGCACTCCCACTGCCCCGCTGCTGCCCCTCATTTTCACCATATACGGGAACGCCCCCACAGCGTCTGACTCTCTCCATTTCACACACTATCTCGCTCTGTCTAACCACCAAGAGAGTGTGCGGAATGAGGAGAGTCTAGTCCGTTGACTCTCTTCATTTCACATGCTCTCTAGAACTCTCTGACCCGAGAGAGACAATTCCAAACCAAGAGACAGGCGCAATTTATTACGCCAGTAGACGATATTGGCGCGCCGCAGGGCGCAATAAATATTGCTCTCGTTCAAGATGTGTGCAAATTTGAAAAAAAGTGTACACCCTCATTTTACCATTTCATTCATTCACTTTTTCAGGCGACCTTTCTCCGACACATCCTCAGCTTCGAAGGAATCGCAATGGCGCGCGCTTAGGTTTGTTATTGTTGTTGTTGTTGTTGTTGCTATTGTTATTGTTTTGATTCTAAGCTGACCCAAAATAAATTTCAGGGCAATAATGACCGATCGGGCTGCGGAGTGTCTGGCGAAGCTTGGACTCGAACACCCCGCGGACTCAGAACAGGCCCACGCTCCTACTCAGGTAAATTTTTCCTTTCCCCTTCCTTTTCATGGTATTTAAGGAATATTCACTGCTAGGCTAAATTCAGTGAATATTCTTTTGATAGAAAATTCACTGACCTAGCAGTTATCTCCCACAGGGCACAAGTGCCTTGATTAACGAAAGAACTTTACCCTTTTATGTTGGCTTATTTACCCTGAAATCACACATCCCCGCGTTTTCAAGCTCATTATCTAGTGAATATTCTGCATGAAGGAAGCGCTTCGCTTCATTATCTGATTCCCGTGGGATATCTGTTCTGTGAGATTTACCCACTACGATTTGGCATACCGAGGTGGGATGATAAGCTTAGTAGCATCTCACTGTTCAGATAGGCAAGATAGTGTTCGAAACGAAGAAACGACTCGTGATACAGCTGAGCCTGATTAGATGATGTGTCGGATTCAGAAGGCTTGATGCTGATGATTCGATCAGACGCATTATCGTTCCGATTCGCGTCAAAGCGATGCATCCTTTTTGCATAAACCTTCTCACCGATTTTTGCACCACTTTCGGGTCAGTCGAGAGAAATCCCGGGAAAATTCCCAAGTGTCGCCTCGCAGACTACTACATTGTGCAAACAGACTTTTCTCGCATCCGCGCAAATCGTTCTTTGATTTCATTGACGCGCATACCGCCCACACTGTAGTATCCCCCCAATTCAAAGAATCAAAAGTGCAGCGAGATATTTTGCAAGCGAAAGGCAATACACACCGCTGATCACTTCACTCTATGCTTCCCTATATTGTAGGGTTCAAAATACGGGTCGTCATCATTTGCGTACACTCTCTCTCCGGGGTCGCCTCTAGATTGTTCGATGTGCGGTTTTGGATATGTTTCAAAATGCGTACAACAGCGAACGATATTTGTGAATTCGATTTCAACTTGGATAAGTCATATCAAAATACCCTCCATCTTCCCACCATTTTCTCAGTGAGAGTGTAGTTTCCCACGCACTTCACAATTGTCGTCCCACTCATCTCCATTTCCCTATCCGGGTCGTCCCTAGTTTCCGGAGCCGGAATATAGATGCCCCCACCCCCACTTTTGACGCGCGTCTCATCATTTTCCGTCGTCTGCAAACTAAGATCTCTGCCTCTCTCAGTGTCTGACTCTCTCCGTTTCGCATGCTATCTCGCCCACTCTGACGCCTAGAGACAAAGAAAACTGAGAAAGAATGAATGGCCCGCCTACAGGATTCCCATGGCGCCCGTGTTTCCATGCACGCGCATAAAAGGAGAAAAACGAAGAGGAGGAAAGGGAAGAGGCGTGGGATCGGGAGGGGGAAGAGCTTTGGTACGATCCGCCCCCTCTATGTATCCATTACCTGTGGGGGTAGACGCCCTGAGGCGGTCGAGGCGGCGCTTCCGGGTTTTGACGGGCCATATTTCTTGTTGCCAACAACTTTATTGCTTTGGGGGAGGCGTGGGGCTTACGGTCCCCGCCCACTTGAACTTCTTCCTTCTTAGGCAAGCGTCGTTGAGACAGCGGGAGTTGGTTCCGGGTTTCGAAAAGGATTACTATGTCATTGTGTATGATTTAGTTGCTTTCGAAAGAGTCTCTGCTCTGCTGATCCTGACTAGGATGATTCTGTGCCTTTCCGGTGTGCAATGGTGTTGATAATCCGATCATGCTGGCAAGTTTCTCGCTCTCTCCATTCCACGTGTTTTCTCGCCAGTCAGAGCCCTCCAAATATTGAGGATTGTTCGGTCATGATGGCATCACTTTAGAATTATGCATTATTCTACCCTCGCTTTCCCTTGTTTTGGATGCACATTCGAAATGGACTCTTCATCCTTTCGATCAAAACACTCATGAGTGCGATAGGCTGAAGTTACTCCCGAAGCCAGAAAGGCTCGTCAGAGTTAAGCGCCGGAAGCAACGCCTAAAACCCTCAAGGCGCGGTCAGTAACTCCCCTCTGATAAGTTGCTCTGACCGACGAGAAATCGGGTATAGTGAAGAGATGCTTCGAGCAGTGTTAGTGATACCAGGCCACGCCCACTTTACTCGCCCCGCCCTCCCTCCTTCCCTCTTCTTATCATCTCGCTGTTTCGAGGTGGCGTTGTCATTCATTCGCAGTAATGTCCCGCCTCGCCGGGATGGAATGTGCCGCCTTCTGACTTATTTCACTACTTGTCATACTACCTTTTCCCTGATTCATCATGACATAATGGCCTCTAGCTGATCTCTAGTTGCTGTTGTCTGAAATCGACCCTTGGCCGTGGGTCAGCAATCTATTCGTGTCCAGCAACCTGTTTCCCCCTTCTCATTCCTGACTATCGTTATCAGCACCGGATGTGCGCCTCTTTGTACGCTTTTTCTCTGACTCTCTCAAATTACCATGCTATCTCGTCATTTCTAACCGGGCAAAACGCGCGCGTGGCATGACGATTGGAAGAAGAGACGAGTCAGAAGACTGCCTGCCTCAGTAATTGCCACGCGAGGCAAGGGAAACAGCCACTTTCGCTTCGCTTTTTGAAGAAAACAGCCCAGAAATAGCCTCCCCCCATACTCGTCCCACTGCTTCTTCAGAATCACAACAATTATCACTCCCACGCAACTTGCAAAAGTGGGAGGCGACGCCGCAGCACTTTAATCTACCAGCTCAATCAGACGGCCTTTCCTCTTGCTCCCCTTTCTCCCCTTCGCCCACCCCCGCGCTGAACTTTCGCCCCCCCCCCCTTCCTGCAACGTTGCTTCGTTGCTATTTCTTTTTTTTCCTTGGCCACCCCCGCCCGAACTATGACAACTAGGGCTGTTAGAATTCCAGTTTTCCATTCGAATGATCTTTCATAAAACAGTTGAATAAAATGACTTGTAGTGTACTGTGATACATCACGCATTTTGTTGCCTGTAACCGTTCCTGCGTTCAATTCAATCAAACAATTCAATTTATTAGCCACCCACGCCGCGCACTTTTCGCTTTTCGCTTTCTGTAGTAGCACTAAAAGGGGTCTCTGTTCCGCGCGCACTCTAGCATTCTCTGACTAGTAAAACATTTGCTACTACACCCCCACGTGAACTTTGCACATTCTGTAGAGTATTAGCAGCGAAATTCGAGTGGTCTCCTCGTTTCGCGCGCTCTGTCGTTGCTCTGACCGCCCAGAGTGCACTTAGCGTCTCTCTCTCTCACCGATTAGAGTAGGCGAGAGAGCACGCGAAGTGGAGAGAGTCAGAGAAGGAAACGAGATTTTCCACCCCCGCTACGCTGAACTTTGCGCGCTGATTCCGCAGGGATGGTTGTGAATCTATTTATAGGCGCCATTGTTCCTCCCCCACAATGATATCTGTGATTATCATTTCCCCAATGCAATCAGTATCTCTATTTCTCGCCTTTTTCCTCCCCCGTCGAGTGAACTTTTCGCTCTTCCTGTAAGGGTATATTTACACTGTCCTCCCCCCAGGGGTGACTATTATCAGAGCGCCACGCAATCATTTCCTTCCAACCCCCGCTCGATCTGATTCAACATCGCTCGCTATCTATAGCGTGTGGGTGTTCCATGATACCTTGCAATACCATCCTCCCCCTTCCTTCCTATCAAGGGGGTGGAAATAGATCGAATCACAGGGGACATCGCTAATCGCCTCTTCCTCTTTACTTTCCTTCCTTATTCGTATTCCACTAATGAGCGATTATTCCCAGAATGAGTTAATCGTCACATCCCCCTCTCCTGAACTTCTGCGGTTTACCGTTCTTATACGTCGCTGAGCTATGATTATTGCCCCCGTCTCGCTCTTGTTATGCAATTAGCGTCCCCTTTTACTACTTCTTCGCTCTTCCTTCCCCCGCTCCTGAACTTTTCTCCTCCCTTCCCCCAGAGGAGAGGGGCGCTATTTCTGGGGCTGCGCTGTTTACAGTCTCCCCTCCGTCTTCCTTTGCTTTCCCTGAGGGGGCGAGCGAGGGGGATTAGATGTAGCCTCCGAGAGTTATTCCAGAGACGAGATGGTCGTACTCTGAATGCACCGGGTCTGAAGGGGGCGGACTATAACCCGGCCCGGCCCAGACATTCCCGGCATGCTACAAACGGAAGTGTGGGAGACTAAATGCCGCGCCCACTTGGTGATTAATGCGCGGCGCGCGCTCATAGATCCATCTCTGACAGGAACACCCACACTTTCCGCACTCCTCCGGGAATAGGCTCCGCCCCTTTGTCGCTCAAAACCCACGCCTTCTCTGCAGACACTTTCTGTTTTTCGCTGGTTCTTTCCGGGTTGGAAGTAGGGAGGAGGGGGGGGGGGCTCAGGATAGTTGGTCAACAGGATCATCTAGTGAGGGGGCTGTCTAGTCACAGCCGACGCGTCAACAATCCCTCAATGTTTGGCTGGTTATAGCGCTTGGGAATATTGGAGTAGGTCTAGGGGGTTCGCGGTCCCGTGCCCCCGCCCACAAATCCCCCGCTAAGTCCAAGTATTCTGCGGTGCACTGAAGCGCTGGTTGTTTTCGCCGATTGTCCTATTCCTCGGAACAGCTCGGACGACTTCAGAGCAAGGATGAGGGAGGGGCTTCAGCCTACCATAGAGCGATGCGTTTGTGAAGTGAGCGCGTTCTCCCTCCTCCTCCTTCTATTTACAAGTATCAACGACCGTCCATGTCTTATTGAACACGAGCATCATTGGGTGGTCGTACTCCTCCTCCACCCATTGACCATTCATACGCGGTTTGTGACCACACCAATCGTCACTCCACCTTCTCTTCCCCCCTCTCATTTGCTCATCTAACTGCTTCGTTTTGACGTCAGCGCGTCGTCGCGGGATCCTCCCTGCCTTCTGCCTTTCTGCTGAATTATTGATGGGCTGCTCTCAATGATGTTTTTCTCCTCCCCCCCCCCCCCCGCCTGGAGATTACGCGGCCCTCTCTCTGACGACGGTGCTTCCTGAGCGGATTACTACTGTACCCCCCCCCGCGCAAAAGTTTTCTTTGATAGTCAAGGCATGCATCTCATCACGCATTTCAATTAGTCGATGTACTCAACCTACCGTATACCTACCGTACCCCATCTACCGTACCGTGCCATATTTCACCCTCTTCAGATGGCGATGGTTCATCCCCGCTCGCCTATTGGCCGTGTGATGGTCGATGGAGCCCCAACTTCCTGTGGCAATGCCGCCCCGACGCCCAGGAGGACGGGCAGTCTAAGGGAGAGGACCGGAGTGGATCATACGTGAGTTATTCATGATTTATTTGATGATACGCCTTTACCTATTGCAATCGAAAAGTTATCGTGATTGGTGCACACAAATTTCATATTACCTAAGAGAACTGGCTGAAACTCAACTGAGCAGCAAATTAAAAATGCATCGAAACCCATTCAATCCTTTGCAGTCTGGACAGTCTCCCGTGCATGCCGGGTCGCCCTCTGCTGAGCACGATCCTGCCCGGAGCGGACACCAAGAGAAGGTACGGTAGGATTACGGTAACACGATGCCCAGATGGTGCCAAGAGTATGGTACCACGGTGCGTGCCAGGACTCATACCGGTTCCAAACCACCCCCATTCCAGCCGCCCGGTGCCGCTGGAGCGCTTTGCCGAGCACGTCCGATTGATGTCCGCTGACACCGGGTTCCGATTCGCTGAGGAGTATGAGGTATGGGAGTTTGATCTTTGATCTTTGTCGGGTTCACTAGGCCCAATCATGTTAGCCTCAACACTTTTGCGGGTTCTCTCGTCCCATGATCCCAAATCCCTTAGAAATCAGCGCGGCGTCAGCACTCAATTCGCTGAAATTGAGATGATTTGGATTATAGATTATCCCAAGCTTTAGATGAGTGAATATCACTGAGGATTTGGTGACGAGGAGGGGATAAGGAGATCAGGAAAGGAGTAGTGATAAGTTGTAGAGAATCCCACTCAATCTCACTCAATTAGTGCCAGACAGGGACACTCAAACACTAATTTGTGTCTGAAGTGGGATGCCCTTTCGAGTCCTTCCGGTTGAGAGTAGGCGGATGGATTGAAAACAGACTGATTCAATCGGAAATAGACAATTTCCTTATCCATTTTCTGGGCGGAATGGAATCAAATGCTTGTCCTGCTACTGAAGCGATTGAAAATTCGGGGCGAATACAACAATAATATTTCGATTTGCAGCTGTTCAAGAACGTTGGCGTTGGTCCGTCGCACAGCGCAGCCGATCTGCCTCCGAACCGGCTCAAGAACCGATTTACCAACGTGCTACCGTGAGTTCTCGTAGCGAGTTTTATGATGAGAAAACTCATAAAATACGCTGGAAAAAACAATAAAAACTGACTGATTTCCTTGTAGATTCGATCACTCTCGCGTGAAGCTACGGGCGAGAGACGATGACTGCACTGGGGAGGACTACATCAACGCCAGCTACATTCCGGTTTGTTTATTATATTATTATTATTTTTAATAATTAATTAATTAATTAATTATAATGATTAAATTCAGGGCGCATTCTCGCGACGCGAATTCATCGCTTGCCAGGGTCCCATGGTGACGACGCGCGACGACTTCTGGAGAATGGTAGGCTGGTTTGGTGATTATTGATTATCTCTGGCGGATGAAAAAAAGATTGTAATGGAAGCATCTCCAATGCTGAAGAATATTGATTTTTTTTGTACAAGACAGGTCGGATGCATCATCTTAGGAGGCTCATCAAAGTTGTTATGGAAATGGTGAAACTCAACCGAACAACGAATAATTGAACAAAGAATGAAGATAAAAATTGTTAAATTGTTAATAATTAAATTAATTACAGATTCTGGAGCAGCAAGTGCCGATCATCGTTGCCCTTACCAAGTGCTTCGAAAAGGGAAAGCTGAAGTGCGAACTGTACTGGCCCGACAAGAACAATCTCTCGTTGCTCTATGGAGATATTGAGGTTCGGATTTTTTTATGTTTAACAAAAGTGATTTCACTATTTGAGCGAGATATAATATGTTTCAACAATTTCCCAAAAGCAATGAGAAATGTGAAAAGTGATCAGTACTCGATTGCACGGGAAAACACTATTAAACCTAATTCGTTGCAGGTAACCCTGCTGTCCGAGACCGAATCGGCGGATCTGGCCATCCGCGAGTTCCGGCTCACGCCCCTCTCCAATCCGGCTGCAGCCAGGACCATCACCCATCTGCACTACACGACGTGGCCGGACTTTAGCGTGCCCGAGACGCCTCATGGCATCCTCAGGTACGCACTTTTCTCCTTTCTTCCTCACATCCGCCTGCTGTCCTCACTGACTGCTGAGAAAGTGTGCGCGATGAAGAAACCTCTCTTAAACTGAAGCATTGGGGAAGGACCACAAATAATATCGTTCATCTTCCAGGCTGATCTCCATCTTCCGTCGCAAGCTGCCCCACGACGCCACCAACAAGCCGGTCGTCGTGCACTGCAGGTGAGTACCATAATCTTCTGTTTCCTGGTGCCGAAACGTGGTTCCGAATCCTGAATCCTGGTACCGTCTTGGATCCACACCAAAGCAAAACCCATTGCAGCGCTGGCGTGGGTCGATCGGGCACCTTTATTGCTTTGGACAGACTGTTGGTCGATCTCGAGAGGGGAAGGCCGCTGGATCCATTTGGAACCGTGTGCGAGATGAGGATGGAAAGGACGCAGATGGTGCAGAGCGAGGTGAGCAGAAATAGCAAAAGATTCTCTCTGGCCGGGAATTGAACCCGGGTCTCGCACGTGACAGGCGCGGATACTAACCACTATACTACCAGAGACATGCTAACCCAATCCTTTCAGTCGCAATACGTGTTCCTGCATCAAGCCCTGAATCTGGCCATGCAACACCTACAGCACTCCTCCTCTCCTGAAGCGGCAGATTACGGGCTCTCCTCGTCATTCCAGGTAACTATAATTTATCTTTTAACAACCGTATATTAATATTTTTCGCAATATGAAATGCGCAAAAAACTAGTCAGTAGCATAGAAATTTATGTGTAAAAGAATCACGTGACAATTTGCCTTTCATAGGGCATAACGCTACTGGGCAGCATTCCCCAAATCGCGATTGCTTCGCCCTAGTAGATTGTAAGTTGATTTGAGTTTCGTGAGTTGTAGTGCTGTCAAAAACGTAGTAATGTCGTGCATTTTCATGATTTCACAATTTTCAGACGCCCCCAAACTCAGTCGGTAGCAGTAATTCTGCTTACGACGACGAAGACGAGGGAATCGCTGAATCGGGCTTGTAACCTACCGCGCCCCTCGGGTTACCGCACTCCTAGTCCCCTAAATAGTACCCTTTCCACCGGAATCCTCAGTGGTTCATGACACCAGATTATGTATATGTATCTGAAGCTCTCCAAATCCCCTATCTAATCATTCCTTACCCCGATGCGATCCCCAACCAACTTTCTTGCAAACGTTCCCTTCCTTCCCGATCGAATTCTTTCTGTCAGAATCTGTTCAGTTTCCACGTCGAATTCTCTCATTTATTGACGCTGTTTCCATTGTACGCAAAGTGTCTCCAATACGGGTGCCAATTGACCATCTCATCACCGTTTCTTCCCCAGAACAAATTACTATTCTCTTCTCTCATCGTTTTCCGAGCCTTCCTCTCGCCCGTTGTACTTTGTTCATCGATTTTATTGATTATTGTAAATAGTTGAGCATAAATTAGTTTGTTCGTTGAAGCCATGGACCGAGTCACATACAGAAATCCACAAAAAGAAATTATGAGAAATCAGAAAGTCTCACGTGGCCGAATTTGCATTCATCATTTCGAAAAAAAATCATTAACGATTTTCATCGCCTCATTCGTCCACCGAGCGCTCGTGAGGAATGGTCGGACAGGGTTCGTTTCGCGCTTTATCGTCCATATTTCGGTTCGTTTCAAAGATCAAAGATCAACGCTCGTGTTCCAGTCGTTTCGCTACTGCTGACCTTAACCCTGCTGCTCACTCAACACTCATGGGCGGATCCCGCAACGGCTCTAGACCCGGCTCAATTTGATTGGACACAGTGCGAGAGGGTAAGCTTACCCGGATGAAATGTCACCGCGTGTTTTTAAGTATCGTTTGTCCGCACTTTTGTAAATATTGCGTATTTCAACCGTACACAATATTAGCAAAATCTTAGTGATACCGTAATCCCATCCAATCCCAGCTCGCTTCGTGCTACGTGCCCGGCAAGTGTATCGGCCGTATCGAAGGGCTGCTGAATATAAGCAGAAGACCCTTCGATAACTGCACCGTCGGAATCATAATGGAGATCAAGTAGGTACCATTCCTTGCTATAAAATTAACATAATAAATAAATTAGAATGTTGTCGATATCTTGAGTGCAATGTTTTTCTACGAAATTTGAAAATGATGTTGATCTGATGCTTGGGGTGCAAATTGGGAGTGAGAAATTCATTCAATGCATCTCAGGTCGGCAGAACACATCGAGCTCATAGTTGTAACCGAAGTGCAAGCGAAAACAATAAATGTAACAGGATAATATACCTAATTGTTGTTTAAGAGAGACTTTCTGATTCAGTGA
The DNA here is from genome assembly GCA_900490705.1 of Pristionchus arcanus. Taxonomy (NCBI): domain Eukaryota; kingdom Metazoa; phylum Nematoda; class Chromadorea; order Rhabditida; family Neodiplogasteridae; genus Pristionchus; species Pristionchus arcanus. The sequence goes on along the minus strand of LS488267.1, from coordinate 163 downwards.
AAATAACGTTGGCAAAGTGCAAAAAATCGAATTGGTCCAAAATTTGTGGGTGAGTAGTACTAGTGGAGTGTAGCTCAGCGCCAACTTATTTAGTGATTTGAATCACTCTCCGGCGAATGGCGCGAATTGTTAAAGTGAAACATAACCCAACCGGGTTTGTCAT
>LS488264.1:125602-139063 GCA_900490705.1 Pristionchus arcanus | reverse complement strand
TCTTTCATTTTTGGGACCTTTCTTTCATTTTTGGGACCTTTCTTTCATTTTTGGGACCTTTCTTTCATTTTTGGGACCTTTCTTTCATTTTTGGGACCTTTCTTTCATTTTTGGGACCTTTCTTTCATTTTTGGGACCTTTCTTTCATTTTTGGGACCTTTCTTTCATTTTTGGGACCTTTCTTTCATTTTTGGGACCTTTCTTTCATTTTTGGGACCTTTCTTTCATTTTTGGGACCTTTCTTTCATTTTTGGGACCTTTCTTTCATTTTTGGGACCTTTCTTTCATTTTTGGGACCTTTCTTTCATTTTTGGGACCTTTCTTTCATTTTTGGGACCTTTCTTTCATTTTTGGGACCTTTCTTTCATTTTTGGGACCTTTCTTTCATTTTTGGGACCTTTCTTTCATTTTTGGGACCTTTCTTTCATTTTTGGGACCTTTCTTTCATTTTTGGGACCTTTCTTTCATTTTTGGGACCTTTCTTTCATTTTTGGGACCTTTCTTTCATTTTTGGGACCTTTCTTTCATTTTTGGGACCTTTCTTTCATTTTTGGGACCTTTCTTTCATTTTTGGGACCTTTCTTTCATTTTTGGGACCTTTCTTTCATTTTTGGGACCTTTCTTTCATTTTTGGGACCTTTCTATTTTTTTCGGACCCGTCTTCTACTACAGAGCCGGCGATTGTACCACTTTAAGGACAAGATTGAGATATGAGAAGAGAAATGACGATGACGAATTTGATGTATCAACTTCAGCAAAGGAAATCTATGATTTCTTAAAATACGCAACGGCCACATCACTTACGATAAGGGTCAGTGATTTTATATTTTTATATTAAAAAAAATTTTTATTTTATTTTTTTAGTTACCATTTTTTCTAAATATTGTTACACTAGTTAGCTTTCGAATTGTATTGATTGTTTTGTTCACTAACGTTTGAATATTAAATGGAGAGGTAAATAGTGTGATAATTTTCAGCATATCTTGGACAGAGAATCCGAAAGAATTCTAATAAACGCAATCGAAACTCTCTCATTCACTGTGTTGCATATTTGGATTTCCGACGAGGTTTCGTACAGGTAAGTGTGATGATACCAGTATTTACAATAATTATTATTATTTTACATTTGATTATTTACAGTTTCAAATTTAAATTTCATTATTTATAAAAAAATCAAAATTTTGCCATAAATATTTATTTATATATTCTTTCAGATTTTTTTGCAATCTCCTTCAACGATGCCAATGCAAACGCATTGATAAAATAAACATTTACTGGCAAATTAATTCCCTCGATGATTCGAAAAAAATGCTTCTGGACCTTCCATCTATGGAAAATTACGCCAAGATTTTCATTGTTAGTAACATTCAATCACAGCTTAGAGAGAGAACGACAACACCAATCCGTGAATTGCAGAACATCAGTACGGGCTATATGGATAACGAGCTATTTCTTAAACTTCTCGGCAAATCTACCGGCGAAATAATTATATTTTCTTGCGAAAATTACATCACTTCAGCAGGCCTCGCTGAGGCATTTCAAGTGAGAATAATTCGATATTTAAAAGAATAAATTAAAGGAAAAACAAAATATTGATAGTTCTAGAAAATAATATAAAAAGTATAATACAGAATACTGAATAATCATGTATTTATTTCACACACTGGTCATTCTGACTGAGACCATTTTGCAAATAAAGAAAATCATTCTTCATCCTGTCAACCATATTTTAGATGGTCTACAGCGGAAAACGAAAAGGAAAAATCGTCTGTTCTCCCTCCTCGCGCGAATTGTCCAGATTCTGCGAAGAGTTAAATAATTCACACGTTGATTTCAATAGGAGCTGGAGCAAAGATGAATTCACTCATATCAAATCTGGAGCGATATTTAGCTACGAATGTTGGAGACGCATATCGTTTATTCCTGTCCCCTCCAAGAGACAGCTCTAGTCTTTCAATAAGCTCGTTTTTTCATAGTTCTCACCGATTTGTCCCCCAAACTACCGGATTTCACAACATGAACGCAAATCTACCGTCTCAGTTTGTCATTACAATAAAATATTCGCTATGATAAACGAGTTATGCAAAATAAAAATTGCGAACATTAACCACACTGTTCCATTCTTTACCATTCAGTTCACTTGGCACTGCAAATACGATTAAATATGAAGTATTCGAGATCTTTGTACGATTTTCAAACTATATTATACTACACCCACTGATAATATGTTTTCAAAATGGGGAATTGCAAAATATGTATAAATAAAAACCCACACTCTGGGTATGAAAAATGATCCCCAGGAAAAGGCGCATCCCAATAGGAGAATAGTTCGGCTCCCTGATTCAGACCCTCCGCGCAGCTCCGAATAGACTTTGAAAAGGAACTAAGAACTAGATCGTTACAAGTCAAATAGAGAGTAGACTCTCTTCATTCCGCGCACTCTTTCTCGAGTGGATCAGTTCATTTGACTAGTTAGGAACTATTTCCCTAGTTCCTTTTCAATTTCTAGCCCCGAATCACTGCGTGAACGGCGTGCACGCGATGGAGATTGCGTTCAACCTCTTCCTCTTCGTGCACTCGTCCTCTAAGCCTCTTCGTAAAAAACCTCTTCGTAAAAAAAACAAAAAAAAACCTAAACCTAAACCTCTTCGTGCACCGCCCCACTCGCACCACCCTCGTTCTACCGTACTCGCTGGCGGTCTCGCCCCATCTCACGTTGCGCCCGGCGCGCGAATAAAGATTGGCCAACAATTTGAGATTGGGCATTGAAAGTTGAAGCATGAGTAGGCAACATATGAACTACCGTAATCACGTTGCGCCTGGGCGCAGGATAAAGCTTGCTAGGAATTATTTTGTTCGACGGTTGGGGATCCAAAATAGAAGCATGAGTAGACAATACGTATGATGATGTGTTCTCGCTAGCATTCGAAACACGATTAGAGAGAGAGTCATTTTTCTGAGGAAGAAAAAAACGTAATCAATGAAGAATGTCACGAAACCCCCTACCTACACCTACTCCATTCAGAAAATAATTTTGCAGCGGCAGCGCATTTATGCTGTCACGCCTCCCGAAACAAGTGCTATTTTTTCTAGAACTACTATGAGTATATAGTTTCAGAATTCGTGTTCAAAAAGTGGTAAATGGGGGGGTCCCCTTCCCAGGAGAATTTATTTTGTGATATTTTTTCCAGTTTTTCATTTTTTTCATATCGAAAACTTAGCAATAGCAAAAAGTCGATAATATGAAACTTTTTTAGAATATTTTTGCGGATTTTTTAAGCCCCTAGCCGTATTTTTATCTTTACTCTAAGCTGAGATACGCATATGCCGGTCCTAGCCGGATCCGGAGCCGGAAAATACCTAAAAGCCGGTTTTCGGACAAATCGCCGACGCTAAAAAAATTCCCTCCTCCACAGTACTCTACCATAATTTTTTCAAATAGATAGCTCAAACTTTTGTTTCTATTTCCTCAGGGGGTCCGTTTTCCTGCAATCTCTCAGAAGACGCGTGATAAATAGCGTATGCGTACTGTTGTGATGCACGAATCGATTTATTCATTAGATTTTTGAAAATTAGTTTAATTATTACGAATGAAATTAATATATATTTTTTATATGGATCGATGCAGAATTGAACGCTGAACACGATCGGAGTAAATTGGCGACTTTTAAAAAAATCATTGAAAGAGCAAGAAGCGTGGGGTCACCCGGAGCGCTCCGTTTTCACAGGGGGAATCGACTGGACTGTAGTAGAGTTCGAAATACGGGTAATAGTCTCTTCATTTCGCACACTCTCTCGCCTCTCTGACCGGTGAGAGAGTGTGTGAAATGAAGAGACGATTACCCGTATTTCGAACTCTAGACTGTAGATGCAGTTTTGTTCAAGAACTGGATGCATTTCATCGTTTTTTTACACTTTAAGCCTACTACACAAAACAAAGTAAAAAAATTCAATTGCCATTCGACGATAATCTCTTTTGATTCGGTTCATTCTCTTCATCGGAGACGTCAGATTCCTCTTCATCAGTTTCTTCTTCAATTTTAACTTTGACGGTAGCCATCTCCTTCTCGCTGTCTGTGTCTTTTGCTGAAGATTGCGTAGTCTTGACATATTTTGAAAACGTATATGTCGCATGAGTTTCTAGGATTGCATTCGGCAACGGGATTCCCGGCGGAAAAGCCTTGAATACACAACCCTCTTTTTCTGTTTAAATTCGCGCGCGCTATTACTTGGCGCTAACAATCTTGTGAGCGAAGGATCGATAATCCCGATACCGAAAGTGTAACTTTAATCTCGACATAACCGAACCATAATTGATTTTTTTCAGAAACTTACGTAAATGCTTCCTTTTGTGAAATTTGATTCCTTTCAGGTCCGTGTATCGCATTCCGCAAATATCGCACACATAGGGTCGTTTTACTTCGTCGTCCACTGAAATTAGACAATTGTCGAAGATTCGAAAATAGGATCAGGTTAATCTTACGTGAATGAATTCGCTGGTGAACTTTGAGTGATGATTTTGTCGTTAGAACTTTCTCGCACACATCACACTTGTGGTACTCTCTCGGTTTTCTTATACCTGAAACAATTGAGTTATGTAATCTCTGTTAATTTTATAAAAATTAACCACAAATATTTGTCTGTATCGTAAAGCAATTAAAAGTTCCGCGTATGTCAATCAATTCCTATCTGTCATTCCCAAATTAGACTTTTCATCTTGCGAATAAAATGTTCCGTATTGTACGATAATCACCGTATTGTCAAAGCCGAGCAAATTAAATTTACGATAAATTTCGTAACTTACCAAGGTGCTGTGTATTTCTGTGCTCTCGGAGTTGGTACTTTTCAGTGAAACTTTTTTCACAGTCTTCGCACTTGAACGGACGCACCTTTTCGTTACCGACTGAAACAAAAAAAATTTAAAATTATCAAAAATGAAGTAGAAAGAACGCCGACTAATTTACTCTATTTTTTTTCTCTACTCTCTCACTCGCACGCACTATTTCTCGTTTCTAATCGTCTGGCGTGAGAAAGATCGTTCATTGTGATGCCGAACGTACAACTCTACAAAAAAAATAACAAAAAAAAAACAAGTTACTAGGATGGATGGCATCTCGGTGCCTTTGTAGATGGCTCTTGGTCGCGAACCTGTGGCCGCAATCAGCACATTCGAAAGGTCGTTGTCTTTCGACACCTAAACGTGATATAACACTTGCGTTTCGACTTATAACTTTTTGAAAAATATTCAATGTGGTTCAGAATGAAAAACCGAAGGGTCAAATTTTGCTGTACCCTCAGAGGTGCGATTCTTAGGCAAACGCACTGATAACGATTTTTAAGATTTCATGGTTGGGAAAATTCTTACCTCGGTGTGTGTAATCTATATGTGATTTCAGTGAGATTTTCCAAGCAAATCGTTGATCGCATTCCTCGCACTTGAACGGTTTTCGCATTTCTTCTTCTTCTATAAATAATGGGGTGTTAATATCTTTATAGCAACTGAACTTCTATAAATGGTCATTGTTTTGTAAGTAGTGGGAGCGCATTGAAGCTAATGCAGTATTGCCATAAAAGAAAATAACAGACCATTATGCGATAAGTGATGATTGGCTAGACTACGTTTCGCCGTGAATTTCTTGCCACATGTCTCACACTGGAAGTCGACTTTATTGTTGTCCACTGAAAAGGGACGGTAATGATGCTTATCGTACAATACACCCACTAGATCAAAATCAATAGAATTCCATTTGAAAAAAAGTTCATATAAAATTACTATTTTTGCCAAAATAATTGTATTAAAAAATACCAGGATGCTTAGTCTTCCGGTGAGTTCGTAGAGTGTCTTTCTTCGTGAAACGTTTTCCGCATTCATCGCACTCAAAGGATCGACGTTGCTCTACTCCTCCTGCAACCAAACATGAAGTTTGACCCTTTACAAGGGAACCGCAAAAGTAGGCCGCGATCAACGTTAATTTCGCTATTACCAATCGAAAGGTACTCCTCGGGGAAGCCCAAAACAGCTCTAACATTATGTGATAATTGATTCCTAAGAACCGAAAATCGATAATCAATATTTGGGAGAAATCAGTGGAAAAATTGTTCTCTCCTCGCGCATGCTAGTGTACGCGTTCGCAAGAGCTCAGAACATGTGTCCTCTAGCTCAGCTGGTAAGGCGTCAACCTTGAGAACGCTATGCCGTTTGCTCAAAACCTTTTGCTGCAACTCTTTTGCAACATTTTTAGCAGCTTTAAAATGACTTTATTTTTCATCGCAGACGCGCCCCATATCGAATAATTTAATAACTTATCAGTATTGACGCTTTTTACGTATGAAAAAGTCTCGTGAACAATGCAGGAACTTTGCAAATAGGCAATTGTCTTCTGAGCACATCTTATTGGTCGTATTGTTGCAGAAATAGCTATATGATAACGTTGGGCGTGTCTGCGATGAAAAATAAAGTAATTTTAAAACTGCTAAAAATGTTGCAAAAGAGTTGCAGCAAAAGGTTTTGAGCCAACGGCATAGCGTTCTCAAGTTTGACGCCTTACCAGCTGAGCCAGAGGACACATGTTCTGAGCTCTTGCGAACGCGTACACTAGCATGCGCGAGGAGAGAACAATTTTGGCTCAATTTAACAAGAGAGAACAATTTTTCCACTGATTTCTCCCAAATATTGATTATCGATTTTCGGTTCTTAGGAATCAATTATCACATAATGTTAGAGTTGTTTTGGGCTTCCCTGAGGAGTACCTTTCGATTGGTAATAGCGAAATTAACGTTGATCGCGGCCTACTTTTGCGGTTCCCTTGTTATCGTAAGAATATCTTTAGGGGAAGATCGTTATCTACTTGTCATCCTTCCCTCTTCCCACCTCCCGGGGGAATAGGTTTGTTTTTAATTGGACCATATCAATCTACTAGAATGTCAAAAAACAACACAGTGTATACGCTGACCAGTATGAATCGGTTCGTGGAAATTGAGCCCTGCTTTCGTGGTAAATCTTTTATCACACAAATCGCATTTAAATGGCCGCTTGACTTCTTCGTCCTCTGAAATAATATTATTTCCAATATTTAAAATAAGAAATAGTACGTGAATGAGTCCTCTCATGATCCGTTAGATGATGTAATGTCGTGAAGGATTTCCCACAAAAACCGCACTGATGTGGCCGCTTCACTTCATAATTCTCTAAAATAAAATATTTTTAACTTTAACATTTATTTATGGATAAATTATTACATACCCAAATGAGTGGCCTCGTGTCTTTTTAGAGTTGCCTTTGCAGAGAATCTTTTCTGACATATTTCGCACTTATATGGCTTTTTGACGATGTATTCCTCTAAAATTAAAATTGTATTTTCTCAAAAAAATCATTCATGCATTTTTCGAAAGATAAAAGCGCACGCGAATGACTTTTCTGATGGAATTTGAGTGATACACTTGATGTGAATCTCTTTTCACACATATCACATTTGTATGGCCGCTTGACAGAGTCGTTCACTGAAAATAAAATTATAATGATTTAATTATTTTTGAATATTGTACTTGAATGGCTTCTCTTGTGTACTCTGAGGTATTTTTCCAGAACAAATTTGCCTCCACAAATATCGCATTTGTAGGGCCGTTTAACGTCATCGTCTTCTGAAATATACCAACGTTAATTGCATTTGTGATAAAAAACTTACGCGAATGCGATCTTAAATGTCTTTTGAGGTCCCCTTTTGCGCCGTATCGTTTACCACAGAGATCGCATTTGAAGGGTCGCTTAACATCATCATCCTCTGAAACAAATTCTTATCATCATAAATTTTCAGTAAAAACACACCGGAATGAGTTCTTTTGTGGTCTTTGAGTTTTGCATTTATGGTGAAGCCTTTCCCACAAACGCCACATTTGAAGCGATGCCTTGCTTTATTATATTCTGGAACAACAACAACACTTCGTTTTTAATCAATCGAAACCCTTCAAAGCGCATCAATTCACCTTTCTCGTTGAAATTTTCGTTCAATTTCGCCACAACTATTGTATCATTTTGAAGCTCATAATCGTGCTTTTCGTCTTCAGTCGAATTTTCTTCACTGCTAATTTCATCCTCGGACTCAGAATCTTCATCCGAATCAGTTTCGTATTCTTGTTTAATCTTTATATTTTTGTCCTGATAGCGCTAAAATTTGACAAGTTTTTTTTGTTTTTTGAACTAAAATCTCTAGAACTCACATCAGTTTTTCCATTATTTTCTATATCAGAAACTGTGGATAGCTCTTCGGATTCTTCACTCGCTTCCTGTGATTAAGAAATATAGCATTACCCAACTTTCTATGCAGCGCAACTAACCTTTTTTGCAACAGGCATCATCGTTTGACTTTGTTCCCGTTCGGTCTCTCTTTTGACAATCCAATTCAAGGTCAAATTCAATGAATTCAACATACGAGATGAAGAATCTTGAAGCGGAACTTCTCTGAATGAAAAACGTTACTTGAAATTAGCGTCTAGGTCGAAGGAGATTTTATTTTTTTAACATTAAATTGTCTCACCTTTCTTTCTTTATTTCTGGTGCAAAGCCATTTTCAAGAGTATCGCCTACGATTTTATTCGTCTGAAAAATAAAATATTAGTGTGAATAGCGAAGCCTTTACCTCACTAATAGAAAAAGTGCATGAAATACACTCACCTCGTGATTTGCATTGTTATTGATAAGCTCTAGCAAGAGAGTGATTGATTTCTGAATCATCAATTCAGCTCCATCAGTCGAAGAATGAATTAGTGCCTGAATTGCAAAAAATTATCTTTCACCAGTTACTTTGTCGATATCCCGAAAATTACCTTATTCAGGGTCTCCTGAATTTTATCCATTCCGTTAACATTATCGTACATTTTCTTGACGAAAGTACAATAGATTCAAATTCTGAAATTATGAAGTTAATTTTAAGAACGCGTTGTCTAAAATTCAAGATACGAAGGAAATCAGCGAATACTAGATTGGATAGATAGTATACACGGTAGTTATTAAAAATCGGATGACTCTCCATCTCCAGCATTGTTACCTGAAAAGTGAGATCACCTTCGTCCTATGGCTCATTGAAGGGCAAGGCCAGAGGGGATATATTGATTGTACCCTGGCGATCCTCTATATTGCTCTCTTCATTCTGAATCGATAGTCAAGAAATATTTTTTGGAATATCTTATTTCATATTTTAGATTTGATGTTTTCAAATGAAAATGACAGATCCAATGAATCTTTTCTCATTTTTTAGAGCAGTCAAGGAAATAAATATTCTTTTAAACCATCAATAACTTGAAATTCACATGTCTTGAATACGACACGAACTTTATCTTTTACCTTTTATTAGGATATTTATTTTTTTGAGAATAAAACATGACAAAATACACATTTCCAAATTTTATCTTATGCTTCTATTCTCCTTCATTGGTCTTCGAAAGCTCGTCGACGGTTGTTTCACGTCATCATCACATTCCGATGCCTCTTTATCGTCACAGCCTTCAGATTCTGACCACGCGTCATGATTATCGTCGATATTTTTCTTTGCAGATCCGTCTTTCTTCGACTCATTTCCTTGAAATTATGAAATTGTGAAATGATGTTTGATTATTTAGTATAATCATTAGAAACTAACTGAGGTGCGTTCCCTTATGATATTTCAGTCCATGCAAATCCGCGTATCGCTTTCCACAAATATCACACACATATGACCGCTTTACTGTATCGTCCTCTTGAAAGATATAAATTCACCCTGATCAAAATGATCAATTACAATTAGTAACTGCTTACGCGAATGAATTCTTTGGTGTGTTTTTAGTGAAGCTTTAGTGGTTAGCACACTGTCACACATATCACACTTATGATACTCTCTTGGTTTTCGGATACCTGGAATTGAGTAAGGAATTCGATTTGTTTTTTTCTTACTTACCAAGGTGCTGTGTATTTCTGTGTTCTTGGAGGTGATAATTCTGAGAAAAACCTTTCCCACATTCATCACACTTGAACGGACGCAACTTTTCTGCTCCCGCTAAAAATTTTGATGAGCTTACATTTTAATATGCAAATATTCGGCGATGTTGGCAAAACTGGCGACTTTACCTGCGTGAATGACATCTTTTTGCCTTTGAAGATGGTGCCTTGTAGCAAATTTCTTTCCGCAATCATCACATTCAAAAGGACGTTGTCTCTCTTCTTCTGAAAGGTTATATCTGGGCTCATGTCAGAAGTACTGGCTAATTCAGATTGATTGCACAATATTTGACAAAATACGAATCTTAAATATTCAGATGTTGACCAATAGTATCTGAAATTTGACTGATTCCATCAAAACAAATCAAAGTACGGCAAAGTACACATTTATTTTATATTTATATATACATATTTTTAATGTATGTCAAGTTTGAAAACCTCTTACGTGGATGCACGCAATTTACATGTCTTTTTAGTAAGTATTTCTCACTGAACCGTTTTCCGCAATCATCACACTTGAAGGGTCGACGATTTTCTTCTCCTTCTAAAATTATGGATTGATCAATTTTTTTAGAAAGAACTGGAATGGCCGTAACGAGAATATTGGCCCAACTGCATTTCTATATGGCGCTTGGAAGATAATAAAGTTGTTAATAAATTTCATACGATTTGTTCAAACCCGGGCAAAGCCTAATCACTGTGAGAAGTGCTTGAATATATCTCATTAAAGGGGGAGGGGCACGAATATTTTCGCACATAAACTGGCAACGTGGAGTGATAGAGAATGCCCACCCGATCAGAGATCAGGTTATCCGAAGTTCTAGAAATGCTTTTGAAGCTCACTACGGAATTTTGAAGTTTCATTGATTGTGCAGGCACGATTTGGGGTACTGTACTCTCGTATTGATTCCATTAGATTTGCAGTAGAAAATAGCAGCAATAAGGAAAATGCACTCGGTGGGAGTCGAACCAGCGGGTGCTGGATAGAGAGGCAAAAGCACAACCACCAGGCTACGCGCCAACATGTTCGCTGTGTCTAGAGCGCTATGATAAGGGAGAGGGCTGACTCAGCACGAGTGCTGATTACGGTAGGTACAGCTAGGGTGCAGGGACTTCGTGGTGGGACCCACCAATTTTGATTCGTGCCCCTCCCCCTTTAATCAACATACCGAGATGAGTCAAGCGATGTTTGGCCAAAGATCCGTTCTGTGTGTATATCTTTCCACAATCAAGGCACGGGTATTCAATTTTGTTATTGCTCTCTGAAAGTAGATTGAATCTTTTGTGAGTAGATTGAATCTTTTGTGTCTGAAAACTGAGGAAGCGTTGTTTGGTAAAATATATAGAGGCTTTTATAGAGCATGTGATAAACATATTATTATATGTTTGATTTTTTGCACAATTTTTTTCGTTAATTATATAATATTCAGTAGTATTTATCATGGATTTACCTGGATGAACGGTATTTATGTGTCCGAGTAAATTGCCCTTTTGAGTGAATTTTATCCCGCATTTATCACATTCGTAGCGACGTCTCTCCTCAATTCCTTCTGAAAGAAATTTTAGCACATTGTTCTTGAACAGAATGCGATACTTGCTCCTTCAGACTTTTTCTTTGCTTAATTCTTACAAGAAAAGCGTATTTGATACTTATTTGGGCTCTGTTACAGTAAAAAGGTCCCATGAAGATAAAAAGGTCCCATGACGATAAAAAGGTCCCATGAAAATAAAAAGGTCCCATGAAATTATAAAGGTCCCACGAAAATAAAAAGGTCCCATCACGATAAAAAGGTCCCATGATATTCCACCAGAGTCCGAGACAATAAAAAGGTCCCATCACGATTAAAAGGTCCCATGACGATAAAAAGGTCCCATGACGATAGAAAGGTCCCATGGCAGTAAAAAGATCCCATGGCAATAAAAAAAAAGCGACTCCAGTAGTTGAGTTGGAATCCTAACGTCCGGAATGAGCGAAACCCATCCCTAAGCAACGTGTTTTGCCTAAGCGGCCTAAGCAGCCTAAGCTTTTTTCGATTGATGTAAAGTGATTACTAAGCATGGGAAAACAGTTTAATTGTAAAGCCAAAGCGACTTGACCTTTTTTTTGTCAATTTCGAAATGCTTAGGCTGCTTAGGACGCTTGGGAACAGCTCGCTGCTTAGGGAGGCGTTTCGCTCATTTCGGACGTGAGCATTGTCATTCAACTACTGGAGTCATGGGACCTTTTTATTGTCATGGGACCTTTTTATCGTCATGGGACCTTTTTATCGTCATGGGACCTTTTTATCTTCATGGGACCTTTTTACTGTAACAGAGCCCTTATTTGCTAGTACTAAACAAATCATGGAAGCATTCGATAAGGTTTCGCAGTTTACCTTCGTGAATCCGTTTGTGATTATTGAGTGTTGCACTCTGTGTAAATCTTTTATCACAGATATCGCATTTGAAGGGCCGCTTCACTTCGATATCCTCTGAGAAAAATGAGGCACATCTTCAGCCAAAAAATTTGTTTAATGCTTACGTGAATGAGTTCTCTCATGCTGTTTGAGATGTGGAATTGTTTTGAAGCATTTCCCACAACCACCGCACTCATGGGAACGCTTCACTTCGAAGTCGTCTGAAATACAATATGAAATATCAACAAAAAGGACATCAGATTGAGATCTTTTGTGGTCTTTGAGTTTTGTTTTTCTCTTGAAACCCTTCCCACAAATGCCACATTGGAAGGGACGCCTTGCTGTTTCTTTTCCTGAACAAAAAGTCAATCTAAGGAATTGGTCGGTTTAGTAGAACACACCTTTGGTATAACATTTTTAAAGTGAAATTGCGCACCTACTAATTATTCCGTGCGGCATTCGCGTTAGCTCCGCCTACTTTCACTTCGTATGTCGCGATTTCCGCCTATTTTCACTTGTTTTCTTTAGTTTTTAATGACAAAACACGATTTCTAGGAAGGTTTTACGTTCGTTAAGCATCAATTATATAATTAATGCTTAATTTTAAACGCGATCAGTAGTATTATGAGCCCCCACAAATGTCACTTTACATAAATGGGGGCTCATAGAAAAAAAGGCAGCCTCCGGAAAAGTTTCATTTTTTCATTGAATCGTGTTCTACTAAGTCTGATGTACCATGCAAACTTTAAATTTTCACTCTCCGACTCCATTTTCGAAAGTTATGACATTTTGAAGAAAAAACACTATTTTTTTCTTCAATTTCGATACTGTTTTTTATGATTTTTTCCGGACTAGTTGAGCACGAAGAATTACATTAGACAACTTTTCCATGGAATCCGCTATATTAAATAATATGAGCCCCCATTTATGTCAAATGACATCAATGGGGCTCATATTACTTATTCTACTTACATTCTCTAAATATTCCAACTCTCACAATATACAATCTCTCCACAATTTCCCTCTGGCAAATCCTCTCAAGATATCGCCTCACGGCGTGATTTTACAACCATTCGCCTCTTATTGGCAGATCTT
>LS488264.1:94626-118530 GCA_900490705.1 Pristionchus arcanus | reverse complement strand
TATTCAATGTTAGAAGAATCTTTTTTGTCCGGTTTTGGCAAATTTTCTGGTTTAGGTTGAACTGGTGGAGTTTGATTCACTGTAGGCGGTTGAGCAGTAGTGGGAGGCTGGACTGTTGTAGTTGGCGGTTGATCAGTTGGAATGACTCCAGGTTGTTCAGATGGCTTTGGGTGAATGGGTGTAATTGCGTCAGACGCTAAAGTAGAAGCAACAATAAAAGCTGCAGTTTCAGCTTGTTCCGCTAATTCCTTACGTCTTTTAATTTGTGCCTCTTTTTCCTTAATTTCTTCTTCAGTTGCATCACGAAATCTCCCTGCTGCAACCTCCTGTTCAATCAGTTTCCTTTCCTCCTCCTCTGTACGAGGTCTATTTTCCTCTGCTGAGACATTACGTTTGCGTCTATTTGAAGTAATAGACGATAAAGAATCTACAAGGGAAAGCGCATCTCGATAGTTTCCAGGCGGAAGATAATATTCAGTCCGTTTCCCGATTCTGTCAATCGTTGTAAATTTTAGCGGGTCCGATACATTTTCAAAACTGTTTGTATAGATAATCTCTGCAAGTCCACATTTCCATTTTTCAGTTTTAAGTTTTATTGGTTCCGGTAGACGGACTAGAAATGACGAGCTGGAGTTCTCGGGGTGATCCGGAACGTTGGACGGTAGGGTTATGAAAAATTCCGCCATTTCGAATAGGAAATGGAATAATTAAGGTTAAACAGCTTGAAAGAAGTCCCAGCCAAAAGGGACGTTTATCACTGTCAGGAAATACCGTAATATTGATTAACGCTGCAGTGATACAGACTGACACGATAGCAAGTTGGAAGGCAATAAATAGGGATGACCGCTTGAAAGAACTTGACATAACTATTTGAAGATATGAATTCCGAACAATTTGTTATAAAGACTCCATGCTTGCTTTACTGTTCAGGCGCTACTCAAACGGGAAAAACGACATTATTGCGAAAAATTTTGGATAACGAAGAAAAAATGTTTGATAGGCCTATCGATCGCATAATTTGGTGCTATGGGATTGATACCGGAGACTTTCCGAAGCATGCCAAGGTTCAACTACATGAAGGGCCTCCGGATATGCAAATGTTGGAAGGAAAAGACCATAAACTGTTAATACTGGATGACCTTATGTCATATTATGCTAAACATAAAACTGAGTTGAATAACCTGTTCACACGTGTATCTCATCATTGTAATTGTTCCATTATTAATATAGTTCAATCTCTTTTTGCCCAAGAACGGACAGCTCGAGCTAACAGCACTTACATATGTCTGACGAAATCTACTGGAGATACCTTGCAGATTCAAAACTTTGCCAAACAGATATTTCCTGGAAAAACAAGCTATTTTTGGGAAGCATACGAAGATGCAGTTAAAACACAACCATATGGATATTTAATGGTCGATCTACATCCGACAACAAGGGACGATAGGCGATTATGTACTAATATATTTGACGATTCGATTGTATATTATGTCGAGAAAATGAGGCCATAAAGTTGTTAGATTTTCAAAACATTCCGAATGAGTTCCTTATACAATGGGTCGTCAGATTGGCCCCCTGGCGGGGGCCAATCATGACGACGATACGCAGCAATACTATGCCAGTCCCAGAGGGGGTTGACTTATTCACTAACAAGATTCCCTCTTCACGTCGCCGCCGCCGCCGCCCGCGGACGTGTATGGGGTTGAGTATGAATAAATAAATGTTTCACATTGGGACGGATTCGTATTCGGCGGATATTTGATGCGTCGAGGCCCCCGAAGGCCGAGATGCGCTAGCCAATGATGGTGAGGGTGAGAGAGAGTGATGGCTTGGCTAATGTGGAAATTTGTAATAGTAACCTACTTCACTATCCATATTTAGTGACGGACGACTTTTCTGCAACCCATCCCAATATTTCACGGGTGTTGTACCCATACCGAGTGCTGATATTTGGCCCAATATGAAGGGTTCTAGTGCACTCTCCGAGAAATGCCAGACACCACCCAAAAAAAGTCGGATTTTTCAACCAAATTTTTTATTCGTTTGAAAAACTTAACCCGGTGTATTTTTGCATGGAGATTCCAAAAAAATCATCTTGGAAGGTATAGGACAACGTTAAAAGGTCGAAAATCATTTTTTTCGTCGATTTTCATTTTTCCTGGAAAAATTTTTCCCACGTTACATTGGGTTCTTTATAGATTCGTAATCTCCGTGAAAAACTGACTTTGTAAAAAAAATTTCAGCCCGATCGGAATGTGTGCCCGGCTTTTATAGTGGTCCTTAGAGAGTGAACTTAGCATTTTTTCACAAAATGGCCCATACAAAGAGGGCTGCCAATATTTGACCGACACTTGTTTATGCCTCTAATGGTGTTTTTCTGTCATTATGAACCTATTTACGATTTTTCAAAAACATTTCGACCTGATTTGCCGATATGACTCACCTCGACTTTTTTCACATAAGGGTCCCCCCTTATGTGAAAATCCGGGTTAGAGGTGAGGTTGAAATAGAACCTCCGACCCAAGAAAAAGTATGTTAGGGTACTTAAAAATTATTTTTATGTTACTTTTAGTGAAATCATACATGTTATTATGGCCAATTTTGATATGTCCCCTAAACGATTTTTCACATAAGGGGGGACCCTTATGTGAAAAAAGTCGAGGTGAGTCATGTAGGCGAATCAGGTCGAAATGTTTTTGAAAAATCGTAAATAGGTTCATAATGACAGAAAAACACCATTAGAGGCATAAACAAATGTCGGCCAAATATTGGAAGCCCCCTTCGTATGGGCCATTTTGTGAAAAAACGCTAAGTTCACTCTCTAAGGACTACTATAAAAGCCGGGCACACATTCCGATCGGGCTGAAAATTTTTTTACAAAGTCAGTTTTTCACGGAGATTTCGAATCTGTAAAGAACCCAATGTAACGTGGGAAAAAATTTTCCAGGAAAAATGAAAATCGACGAAAAAAAACGATTTTCGACCTTTTAACGTTGTCGTATACCTTCCAAAATGATTTTTTTGGAATATCCATGCAAAAATACACCCGCTTAAGTTTTTAAAACGAACAAAAAATTTCGTTGAAAAAAATGATTTTTTTTGGGCCCTGGCTGTAACTTTTCGGAGAGTGCACGAGTACCCTTCATATTGGGCCAAATATCAGCACTTGGTATGGAGACAACACCAAAAAAATATTGAGATAGGTTGCAGAAAAGTCGTCCGTAGGGTAGGTACGCTTTCTCGTGAAAGGTCTCATAATCACTTGAGGGCCGTAGGGCCGTAGGGCCGTACTTTAGGCCATACGGGCCGTAGAGCAGTACCCATGGGCCGTACTTGTACCATACATTCCAAGCATTCCAAATGGATGCTAGTAACGATATTTCAGCGTGGGAATGATGTCGGGAACATAATAATCACTTGGTGGCCGTAGGGCCGTACTTTAGGCCATACGGGCCGTAGAGCAGTACCCATGGGCCGTACTTGTACCATACATTCCAAGCATTCCAAATGGATGCTAGTAACGATATTTCAGCGTGGGAATGATGTCGGGAACATAATAATCACTTGGGGGCCGTAGGGCTGTAGGGCCGTACTTTAGGCCTTACGGGCCGTAGAGCAGTACCCATGGGCCGTACTTGTACCATACATTCCAAGCATTCCAAATGGATGCTAGTAACGATATTTCAGCGTGGGAATGATGTCGGGAACATAATAATCACTTGGGGGCCGTAGGGCTGTAGGGCCGTACTTTAGGCCTTACGGGCCGTAGAGCAGTACCCATGGGCCGTACTTGTACCATACATTCCAAGCATTCCAAATGGATGCTAGTAACGATATTTCAGCGTGGGAATGATGTCGGGAACATAATAATCACTTGGGGGCCGTAGGGCTGTAGGGCCGTACTTTAGGCCTTACGGGCCGTAGAGCAGTACCCATGGGCCGTACTTGTACCATACATTCCAAGCATTCCAAATGGATGCTAGTAACGATATTTCAGCGTGGGAATGATGTCGGGAACATAATAATCACTTGGGGGCCGTAGGGCTGTAGGGCCGTACTTTAGGCCTTACGGGCCGTAGAGCAGTACCCATGGGCCGTACTTGTACCATACATTCCAAGCATTCCAAATGGATGCTAGTAACGATATTTCAGCGTGGGAATGATGCCGGGAACATAATAATCACTTGGGGGCCGTAGGGCTGTAGGGCCGTACTTTAGGCCTTACGGGCCGTAGAGCAGTACCCATGGGCCGTACTTGTACCATACATTCCAAGCATTCCAAATGGATGCTAGTAACGATATTTCAGCGTGGGAATGATGCCGGGAACATAATAATCACTTGGGGGCCGTAGGGCTGTAGGGCCGTACTTTAGGCCTTACGGGCCGTAGAGCAGTACCCATGGGCCGTACTTGTACCATACATTCCAAGCATTCCAAATGGATGCTAGTAACGATATTTCAGCGTGGGAATGATGCCGGGAACATAATAATCACTTGGGGGCCGTAGGGCTGTAGGGCCGTACTTTAGGCCTTACGGGCCGTAGAGCAGTACCCATGGGCCGTACTTGTACCATACATTCCAAGCATTCCAAATGGATGCTAGTAACGATATTTCAGCGTGGGAATGATGCCGGGAACATAATAATCACTTGGGGGCCGTAGGGCTGTAGGGCCGTACTTTAGGCCTTACGGGCCGTAGAGCAGTACCCATGGGCCGTACTTGTACCATACATTCCAAGCATTCCAAATGGATGCTAGTAACGATATTTCAGCGTGGGAATGATGCCGGGAACATAATAATCACTTGGGGGCCGTAGGGCTGTAGGGCCGTACTTTAGGCCTTACGGGCCGTAGAGCAGTACCCATGGGCCGTACTTGTACCATACATTCCAAGCATTCCAAATGGATGCTAGTAACGATATTTCAGCGTGGGAATGATGCCGGGAACATAATAATCACTTGGGGGCCGTAGGGCTGTAGGGCCGTACTTTAGGCCTTACGGGCCGTAGAGCAGTACCCATGGGCCGTACTTGTACCATACATTCCAAGCATTCCAAATGGATGCTAGTAACGATATTTCAGCGTGGGAATGATGCCGGGAACATAATAATCACTTGGGGGCCGTAGGGCTGTAGGGCCGTACTTTAGGCCTTACGGGCCGTAGAGCAGTACCCATGGGCCGTACTTGTACCATACATTCCAAGCATTCCAAATGGATGCTAGTAACGATATTTCAGCGTGGGAATGATGCCGGGAACATAATAATCACTTGGGGGCCGTAGGGCTGTAGGGCCGTACTTTAGGCCTTACGGGCCGTAGAGCAGTACCCATGGGCCGTACTTGTACCATACATTCCAAGCATTCCAAATGGATGCTAGTAACGATATTTCAGCGTGGGAATGATGCCGGGAACATAATAATCACTTGGGGGCCGTAGGGCTGTAGGGCCGTACTTTAGGCCTTACGGGCCGTAGAGCAGTACCCATGGGCCGTACTTGTACCATACATTCCAAGCATTCCAAATGGATGCTAGTAACGATATTTCAGCGTGGGAATGATGCCGGGAACATAATAATCACTTGGGGGCCGTAGGGCTGTAGGGCCGTACTTTAGGCCTTACGGGCCGTAGAGCAGTACCCATGGGCCGTACTTGTACCATACATTCCAAGCATTCCAAATGGATGCTAGTAACGATATTTCAGCGTGGGAATGATGCCGGGAACATAATAATCACTTGGGGGCCGTAGGGCTGTAGGGCCGTACTTTAGGCCTTACGGGCCGTAGAGGAGAGAGAGAGTGATGGCTTGGCTAATGTGGAAATTTGTAATAGTAACCTACTTCACTATCCATATTTAGTAAAGTTTTAACGGTCTGTTTTCACGAAATTGGAAGGTGCGCGCTCTCAAAAGAAAGTGAAAGTGGGTAAGATCTGCCAATAAGAGGCGAATGATTGTAAAAGTACGCCGTAAGGCGATATCTTGAGAAGATTTGCCAGAGGGAAATTGTGGAGAGATTTTATATTGTGAGAGTTGGAATATTTAGAGAATGTAAGTAGAATAAGTTATATGAGTTGATGTCATTTGACATAAATGGATGCTCATATTATTTAATATAGCGGATTCCATGGAAAAGTTTTCTAATGTGATTCTTCGTGTTCAACTAGTCCGGAAAATATCATAAAAACAGTATCGAAATTGAAGGAAAAAAATAGTGTTTTTTTCAAAATGTCATAACTTTCGAAAATGGAGTCGGAGAGTGATAATTTAAAGTTTGCATGGTACATCAGACTTAGTAGAACACGATTCAATGAAAAAATGAAACTTTTCCGGAGGCTGACTTTTTTTCTATGAGCATCCAATTATGTCAAATGACACAAATGGATGCTCATAATACTACTCATGCCTCGTCTTACCTATGCCAACTTTCTTTGTTTTATGTGGACTTCGAACGTGCGATTTAAAATTTGAACTATTACTATCGATATTTACCTGTGTTAAATGCCCTTGGTGGTTCCAAATCTTGAGTGAATCATCAGCACTTCCAGTAAGGATGAGCGATCCCTCAAAAAATTTGCATGTATTCGATGAGACGGCTATGAATATGAGTGGGGTTTGCTGCTCTCGCGAGCTCTCGCCGATCGCACTCGATCGAAGACTAGTCACTCGCACTACGCTCACGAGTGACGAGAGCACAGATTAACTTCACTAATGGATAGAGAGCTTCACTCACATGAGTTGCCATTGCGAAAGTCGTGATATTCTCTGTATGATGTAGTCTCGATTGAATATTCAAAGCATTGTTATCAATGTTCCATACTCGCAGTCTGAGGATGATACAGTTGATCTATGAAAATCGTATATTAATTATAAACATACTCCTTCGGTGTAACTGCAGTATGTGATACAAAAGAAACACTGTTTGATCCCGGAACATTGACTATTTTGAGTGGAGCGATTACACCATCAATACGTTGCTAAAAAAGAATATCTCTAAAGATGAGTAAAGAGAGAGAGAGCGATCACTATATCAGCATCTTCATCTTCCTCAAATGCTTCCCATACTCGCATAAATCCGCCTTTGTCCACAGAGACAACTCGTTTTCCTATCATCCATATTGCTTGTTTGATGGACTCGTTATGCAGCTACAATATAATTAATCACAATAAATATTTGGTTAAAAGGTTATGAAAACAAACCGATACGCTTCGTAGTACTCGCCC
This sequence comes from Pristionchus arcanus, assembly GCA_900490705.1. NCBI lineage: Eukaryota > Metazoa > Nematoda > Chromadorea > Rhabditida > Neodiplogasteridae > Pristionchus > Pristionchus arcanus. Next base: position 111,310 of record LS488264.1, on the reverse strand, counting down.
GTGACTTGTTTCGATTAGAATAATATTTCCTGTTGAATTTCCACTTAGCACAATTGTCGAATCAAGTGAGAATGCCAGGGCAGTTATGTCCACTCGTTTTGTATGCACACTCTGCATTTATTAAATATATGCGTATTATATTTTTAGTCAATTGTTTTTACCGTGCATACACATTGTGCAATGTCCAAATCCCAAAGGGCAACTATCCCTGCAAATGTCCCACATGCTGCAAGCTGAAAGAATTGAATATTATTAAAGTGATTCCAATAATATTTGATGGAACCTTATCATCATGGGAAAGTGCAACTGCAGTAACATGTCCTTCTGCTTCCATTAATTGATCCACTCCATCGTGTATCCTCTCTCTAATATTCCAAACGTGAACTGCTCCACCGCATCCCGAGATCAAGAAGAAGTTGTCTCGCGTAATCTCCAATATTATCGCACTGCACCCAGCTTGATCAAGTATTTTCGCTTTACAAGGGAAGGTTGCAATGTCGATATGGAGTTACTAAACGAGACCAAGCCAGTTCGAAAGAGAAGAAAATTCTAAGAACTTCTATGTCGTTCAAAATTGCTAGATGCATCTGTGTACGCTTAGGTGGTTGTAAAGATTTAGGCATTTTTTGGGACATAGCCGCAGAAATCGGTGCTCCCCATACAAGGGCCCAGATATTGTTCACAGCATTTAGCAGTTTTGAACGACATAGAAGTTCTTAGAACTCTTTCGAACTGGCTAGGTCTCGTTTGGTAACTCCACATCGACATCGCAACCTTCCCTTGTTAGAACAGTGCGCGTCTCATTTTTTAAAGGTGGTATCCCACTAATATCTGGCGATGTGAGCCTGTGGGTCGAGACTACCCGATAACACTTTCGAAACTCCCATGTTTTCAATTTTCGTTTGAGCTGAGATAAGAGCAGTTGGCTGCGTTCCCAGTGACCCTGAAACGCAGGCAACGAGCTTGAGAGCGTGTGCAATGAGGAGAGCGCGTCCTCTCATTCCTCACTTTGCATAGTCGCCCGCGCGGTTCGTGGGACTCCTTCTTTAATCGGATTTCATAAAAAAACTTTTTAAAACCTGTAGACTTGTTACGGGAGACGATACTTCCGTGTCCCATATGAGAACTATTTGTCCTGTATGAATGTCATAACAGAATATTCTTGATTTAGTGGCAGCAAATAGTTGGCAGTCATCATGAGCAGCGACTAGTGAACTCACCTGCCAAATCATTGTTATCTCAACTTAATAAAAAGGACATAACTTTTCCCTCATGACCAGTCATATCATGCAATTCCTGTCCAGATACGGTTCCGAATACTCGCAGGGTCTCATCTTCACACGCAACTGCCACAAATGCATCGTTTCTACAAATGAATAAGTAATTTTAACATAAAGTTGATGAATACGATGTGATGGCAACACATGTTACTGGTGCCATTAATCCACCCATTCGTCCAATTATTTCTCCTTTCTTTATGTTCCACATTTGGACAGTAAAATCTCCGGATCCTATAACATCCAACATATCGCACATAGATTTGTTTTACATACCTGTGATAAGATATAGATCATTACTTGTAAGTTGGATGGATACTACTGTTCCCGTGTGATCAGGGAATGTCTTCAATACATTACCACTCTCGAGGTCGATGATCTTTAAATTTATATTGTAGTGATACTACTGTTACTTCTTTACTCGAAACGGTATACACTTCATCAATAGTGTCTCATCCTCAAACTACAGACAACCCAGGTTCGTTCCCAGAGCGGCCAGACTAGTAGTTAAATCTCGAATATTAAAAAAAATTGTATCCGCATTTTTCCACGTGAGCACGCATAAATAAAAAGATATGTTCAAAATTAGAATAGTATAACTCCGCTGCTAGAATAGTATAACTTTCTTCAAAACTTCATTCTGCCTCATTTAACTATAATTACTTATTTGAGGAGGAGTAAACTCAAGTTGTTCGACACTAATCTGATGATGGAGCCCGATTTAATTCTTGTAGGAAAGGCCTATGCAGAAATTAAAAATTAAGTAAAGCTATCTAGTTTTAGCAATAAAAGTACCCTGAGCTACAGCAGTACCTGCTTATCATTGTTCTAGGATAATGTGATTTTACTTAGCGAAATGGACGGGAATTGATGGGAAGGGGATTAGATCAAATGTAGGGTGAAGAAGCAGTGGGAAGGGAGAATAGAAAAGAGGAACTGTCTAAGCATCTCTTCACCCAGAGTACAAAGATCTCAATCCGTCCCCTAAGGTAATGTATATCCTGCAGGGTCCTTGCCTCTTCTGGTTAGTTAAGAAAGCATTGAGAATGTGAGGGGCCGTATGAACTGGTTTGACCTAAGAAGTGGGCAAAGTAATTGGTGTTTTCGATGGTGCTGATTAGAGTTTGAAATATTCGGGATATTGGATATCCGCAAATGAAGAATGATGTGGAGGATTACTCGGTATTTTAAAATGCCGTTCGTGAGATTGACACATTTCTGGCTTGCAAAACACTAAGGAATAGATGGCCTACAAGTTTAGCTTATATTTTGCTCCTATTTTTTTTGTAGATATTATACATATAGTCCACTAAAACGCGCTATATCATTCTATCTATGTCGGATATTCCTCACTTTCCATGTGCCTCCATTACCCGCCCGGATCCGAATTACTCGCCACGATGTAACTCTAATTCTGATCACAAATGGCATACTCATTTTGCACGCATAGCTTCCATTTGCTCCAGACGACGTCACCTCCACTTTTCTCACCGTGTCAGTCGTACTCCATTTTTGAACAATAAGAAACAAAATGTGAATACGTATAATTTGGTCGTTTTTGCGCATGTATTCGTTTCATTCTCACTTTAGCTGATGAATCAGATGATCCCGTTGCAAGAAACGTGTTATCGCTACTCAACACTGAACACACGATTTTAGCTGAATGTGGCCGGAGTATTTTCGAAGGTGCATCCTAAAAAAAATTATTATACATTGAAAATGGCGCTTTATACAGACCGAATTTCTGAACCACACGCGAACAGTTTTGTCAACTGAAGTACTCGTAAAAAATTCTCCTTCGCTACTTTCACATATAGACGTAACTGCACCAGTGTGACCTGATAGTTAGAAGGTCAGTCATTAAAGAAAGATTGAATGACCTCGGAATGTAGCAAGAACGAATTGACTTGCGACATGAACCATGTATATCTCTCCTATGGCACTCTCATTTCCAGTCACTAGAATATGTTGATGATTGAATGTCGGGACTAACACCAGTCTCGGGTTCTTCCATTCCTAGAAAAACTTTTTTTGTTAATTAGCACAATTTTGAACTTACCTTGAAGTCGAATGATAAAACTAGGCTCATTTTCGGAGGAGAGACCCAACAAGATAATGGGACAAGTAAACAATTAGGACCGTATCCGTCGACATATCCCATCGCATCTTCCACCATCGAATTTAGGAACGAAGAATTTTCAGCTGATATGTTGTTCTATTTTTCTAGACGACTTTTTTGTTGTGTGAGGGTGGGAGAACCTAACGAGAGAGGGAGGGAATCGAGAGAGAGAGATACATGCAATTTAGCCTATGTCCCTCCCCCTTCCCTCTCGTCTCATATTTTCATCGCCGTTCTCAGTGGTTTGCGCGCGTACTTCTCTAGAACTTTAGTTCAGCTCACCCGTGTCACCTAAGAATCGAACAAAATCAGGTGGTCCTTTGAGCTTGAGAGCATCGAGCTTTTTTGCCCAATTTTTGTTAATTTGATCCATTCAGCATAGGTTAACTATAACTCGAACTCGAGAAACTGGAAAAAAAAGCTGAATAAAGCTGTAGCAGAAGGGTTTTCTGATAATACGTTCTTTTCTCCTGATATTCTGTAGAACGAGCAGTGTGAGCACACGAAATAGATTTGTTCAGTCATCCTCTCACTCAAAATGCTCAAAAAAGTGCGAGGATTTTTCTGGATAAAATATTTCACCAGGTTTGCATGTGAGTCCGATTGTCGAAGAAATGGACAAGGGTTGGAACCAATGAAAACTTCACTGCTGATACTGTTTGGGACGCTGATTCGAATGCGCATGTATAACTGTCTATAACTAGGGCCACAAGTTCCGCCCACTTTGCTCGAAAAAGCGAGAAAACAAACAAGATAACAAAGTTCGCTTATTGGAAAATTTTCATTATTGGAAATGATCATTCTCTTCCTCCCATTTCTAATAGTGCGCGATAATGAGGTATTGGAATTCCATTAATATTTTGAACCGATCTCTCATTGTTCCCTTTCTCCGAATGATTGCGAATTTCCGCTGGTGTGCGCCCCCAAGTTGGATCCAATTATGGACAACGTGACACATCACATATCATTCAAACTGTCTTCTCGAGATATATAGTAAAAGCACAAACAAACTGGGGGTGGGATGGGGGCGCGCGGCTTGATCAATTTATTTTTTTATCCGTCCTCTTTTCGGGGTGGATTGATAAAATTATTTCTAGATTTACTAATTCGAAGAAACTCAACCTCGAGTAAATCTTAGCCTTCCAATAACTTCTGCAGCTGTTTGCTCAACATCACGAATGATTGTATCAATAGCAGGAAGAAGGACCTTTGAAAGGTTCATAATAATATAATCCGTAAATGGATGTAATACCTGTTCAGCAAGAACTTGAATGTCATGATGGAGTACTTGTAGAAGAGTGTCTTCATACATAGTAAGCAAGTGTCCAATTCCACAACTTCTTATCGTCATATCAATATAATAAAATGCACAAAGAGCACATTCTTTAAGAGATTCCATATCTCCTTAAAAAGGGTACGAAATGGTTAAGTTGCTTCGAGAATCAAAACGATTTAACAGCCGTCAGAGAAGAAGCACACTTGATCATATACATAGATATGGCCGGAACAGCGAGGACTACGTGATCCCTCACTCACCAGACTTCTAGGGCATGTTTCCCTTTCGATATCATAGTTACTACCAACTTGCAGACCCGGGAAAATATCAGGTCTGCCTCAGAAGGGTGTATCAATACTAATGATGGGTTGGCTAAACGATTGCACTGTTGCAACGATTCGGTACCTTTCGAGCACAGTAATTATTTTCCGCGTTTACTTTCTCGGCGATGAAAATAAGACAATAATGAAAATTCCTTATCATTAAAAAATCTTTCCAATATTCCATAAAAAATCTTCCCAGGGTTCTCGTTTTCATGTTAAAGGAGGTGTCCCACGAATATCTGGCTAACTGTATTCTCAATGTGAGATCGTGGCCCGTGGTTACCCGATAACGCTTTCGAAACTCCCAAGTCACCATTTTTTGTTTGAACTGAATGTGAGTTATAATCAATTGGCTGCGTGCCAAGAGACCCTGAAAAGCATGCAACGAGCGAGAGAGCGTGCGGAATGAGGAGAGCGCCCCTCTCATTCCTCACTTTGCACAGTCGCCCGCGCGGTTCGTGGGACGCCTTCTTTAACGTCAGAGAAATTACATCTGTTTACAGAGCTTGGAAGGTTTCGAATCGTTACAACTCTTCTACGTCCGTTGCATCGTTGCTAACTCCACTTTCCCATTTGCTGCAACGTTGCAACTTTCCCTCCTTTCCGTTGCAACGTTGCTACCCAAGGGCTTGCACTCTGTAGCAACGTGTCAAGTGCCAACCGTGTTATTGATGTAATGAACTTGCCTGTATGAAGTAAATAAAACCACAGCTGCCGAATGATTCGCAAATCTACTCCAGTACCATCTCTTCTTAAGCTTCGTGTCATCGGAGTGTACCTATTTCCAAAATACCTTCTTTAAAAAAAACAATCGTTCTGTTCTTACTTCAAAGAACCTTGTGAGATCGAAATTTCATTATTATTTTTAGGATCGCAATATAGAAAGCCTATAAGACCCTTGCATATAGTAAGCTTGTCTCCATTATATCTGAATTGTAATATCACTTTAACTTTTCATATTGCTAACCTTAAGCGTAGAACGGCCAAGAAAGTTATTGAGGATGGTCTGTACACCTTTTTCTCATCGATAACTTCGCTCGAGAGAAGGCTACCTCAAATTTTGAGCAAATGAACTTTAAATTTCGGTATTGCTTACCCAAAGAGTCAAGAATTTCATCAAAGAGCAGAGGAGGGAAGGCAATTACATTACCGATTGAGTTTAGAGTTGATTCGTCACTTTAAGTGAAAAATTATATAAATAATGCATTTTGTGGCATAATAAATATACCTCATCAAATCATATAGTTCACATCTGGTGAGACCATTCCTTGAGTGTAGAAGGCATTTCCCTATCATTGAAATACATCCTTTGCCATGTTTCTCTTCGATTCTGTGATACATATTGAGATAAATGGATTATGCTCATAATAAAAACCTTTGTAATCGACCGATGAGACCATTGGTCACAGGCTTCTCATTGTCCTGTATCAATTCATCCACAAGAGACTGTCCTAACGTAAATGATCTTCCCTCAGTGGATAGCTTCAAAAAGGTTATTGAATTAAATTGAATGAATGAACCTGCTGTTTGATTGTTCCACAATGTTCGGTTGTTAGTTTTCTTGTTTCTGGGAGCCTTTTCTTTAATATTTCAATAATGTCGTTTTCTGAAGGAGTTTCCAAGTTTATAGTTGAAGTGGTTACGAATATTTGTGGGATAGATGCAACGTTCAATCCTGTTCCTATTATGAATATATTACCCAGAGCCTGAACAAATATATTTCGTATCATAATTATTATTCATATTGTACGACCTTTCGACTTTTCTTCTCAGTAGGGCACAAAAGTCTACCCATCTTCATAGAATGAATATCGTCAATAAAGACATATATTGGCCGTGTGATCTTATCGATTAATTCTCCAAACACATTTAGCAATTTAGAAAGATGGAAATGAGGTAGCAAAGGAGTTGGATCGATTCCGGCTTCTCGACAGATTGATATGCATCTAAATCTTATACTTGATTTTTCGCACCTTTTGGTAGCTCACATTTGATGCCATATTTCATGCGCGTACATACAAGAATACGTCAGATTAACGAATCTGATAACACGAATAGCCTCTCCATTCTTTTTGCTGACACTATCCCAAAGTCTGCATAGTAATCTCGTTTTCCCACATTCAGTAGGTCCTTGAATAAGATACATCCCAGGAGAAGTCTGAATTTATTTATAATTGTGGTATTATTAAATACTAACTTGTCCAAGCAGTTTATCTGCTCTTGATTCGTTTTTTTTGGAAGGAATCCAGATGCCTTCATTTTTTTGTTTCGCATAGTTAATATGAGTTAGCTGTTCTTCATCGTTTAATGCCATGTATGTCATAGTTATTGGTCGTTTTGATGCAAAGGGAAGAACTAGATCCTTTAGCTTTTCCGTGATCTTAATCAATTACACATTTTGAAAACAAATTTTGCACATACCTGTTTTATACAGTTGTCTTTATACTTGTCAACACTCTTTGACTTGAAGAAAGTCACTCCATCCTCTGGTAGTGAAAAAGAAATACAGGGAAGACTTTCACTAATTTCGTTCTTGAGATCGTTCATTTTCTTCGCTGCTTTCTCATCCGCGTCAGCGAAAGGAATTTGCAATGATTCTTAAAAACATATTACAATATAGTTAGTTATATGTACATAAAAAATGCAAAGTACGTGTTACATACACCCACTTTGCTCGTACCCGATTTCATGAAAAAGCGATAAATCAAAGTCACAAGGTTTGTTCTCAACGAAATCTCTCGCTCGCTTCCATAGCGTCCCCAATCGATCGAGTATTGCAGGTTGATGTGTTCAGCCGGGATATAATTTTTGGCAAAATAAATTTTGTAGGAATTTTCGAGAGGATTGGGGAGAGGGAGGAAGAGAGAAGGACATAAATGAGCCATCGCCCTTCCCTTACCTCTCGACTCGCTTTTCCCTCTTCTCACCCAGTGTGTTGCTTCTCGGCCCCTAGCGTCATATTTATGTTACTGGGTCCATGAAGGATGGTTTTTTTAAGAAAGGAAGGGCGGAAGGAGAGGAATGGAGGAGTGGAGAGGCGCGAGCAGTTACTCAAATATATTCCAAGTTTGAGACTACGCATTATCTGGGACTATCGATAGGACCAACATTCGGACTATCAATAGTACGAGACACCGGTCAGTCCGAAAAGTTTCGGTTTGCCAACCTTAGCCCTTATTCATAAGTTAGATATTAAAATATATACCGAATCGTCTGAGAAGGCAACATATTCGAGAGTAGTTTGCTTGTCTTTTTAGTCCTTGAATGAGCAAATGAATAGGAGAGTTGAACAAGTTTCTTTGTCGCTCTGGATTCGACTGGTTGATAACTCCTTCGTCGAAAGCCTAATACAATCTTTTTTTTCCTCAATACATGTTAATAGCGGACCTCCTGCGCACCAAGATGAATCATTTTCAGAAGTTTTTCTCGATTTTCCGTCGTTATTGATTGAGAAGATAGCCGATAGCACTCGGGTTGGGCTGTGCGGTCAACTATATAATGGTCGTTCAGAAGTTTTACATCTAAAAAGCAAAAAGGTCTTCAGTTTCAGAATAAAATTAACCTTGACTCTGTTCAAATAAAGCCGTCGTTATTTGCTGTAATTCTTCTTTCTTAAGAAGCAAAGGCAGATCAGAATCTCCATAGACATCTCCAACTAGGCACTGTATATTATATTATTCATGACTGCATAAACCTTCAACTTACAAATACTATGGTGTTAGAGTCTTCTGCACTCTTAAGAATTCTCTCTACAGATTTATTGTCAAGTTTATGATGAGGATCGGGCGAAATAAGATAATCGGATACTTCAACATCAATGCCAAATTGGTATGCTGTTGATTGAATATCGGGAATTATATCCGACCATAATATTCCGACTTCAATCAAGAACTCTGAATATTATCTTCTGATTGATGTTCCTATCACTTATTTTTACCAGGAACGCTGTTATATGCAATTATTATTCTGGCCTCAGAAAGATGCGAGATTGAATGATTTCCTTCCACCTGTGTTGATATTGTCGTTTTTCCTTTCTCACTGAACATTGTCATTCCACATTCTTCATTCTCTTCTGAAATATTTATCTTTCATTGTTCTATTTCAATACGATGTCGCTCATTTAATCAAATAATTTATTGAAATTTCATGTCTAGGACACACATTTCAGTTAGCTCCAAATTTCCATAAGACTCTTGAAAACAAAGGTAGGTAGCAAAAATCCTTGTGGAAAAAGAAAAAGTGTGTCAAAATTAGGGACAGCATCGCACGCAAGAAAACAATTTTTTGGCATAATTGAACATTTCACATATTTTCTAATAATCATTGTTCGCTAGGGATGAATCTCACAAATTGTTCAACCTCGCTCAGCGGATGAATACAATAAATAGATGAACATTTTGAAAATTGACCTCATAGCGTTTCAGCACTGTGGAGATAGTGGGCACAGGCTTTTGTGGCTATGTTCCTATATTGCGCATCAATTTGCGACTGAGGAGGCTCTCTATTATTACGCAGTGTTTGTGGAACCGCGAAATGAATAGAAGACGGAAGCAGCTGTTGTAAGAAAGAGAAGAGGGGAGAAAGGAGAGGAAGGAGGGTTGAGATAAAGTAGAGGAAGGAGGATAGATAGTGAGTTCTTCATTGGAGGAGGATGCCTCCTCTTATTGCTCCTATCCTACAATTCTTCCTAACGATATACTACTTCTTTTATTTTCTAGCAAAGTGAGTTTACTTTGATCAGGATAATTTCAAAATAAGATCGTTTTAACAAAACTTTTTTATTGAAGAAGGAGTCCCGCAAACCATACAAATTAACCGCACAACATGTAATATGACAGAGCGCGCTCTCTTTATTCATTTCTCCCTTTTTTCTCTAGTTGGCGCGCAGCCAATCGACCATCTCTCAATTTAAAGGAAAAATGGTGACTAGGTATTATTGAATGTGCGATCGGGCACCTAACGTCAAGAATTCAATTAGCTATATACTCACGGTACTCCTTCTCTAAAGAATAAATATGAAATGTGTGATTTTTTTTGTTTTTCAACGCAGTATTACATTTAAAACGGTCATTAAAATTTTGTGTTTTTGTTGACCAAATATATAACAAAATAAATTAAGGGGAAAGCCGGAATGGAAATGTCCCAATGAGAAACATGGAGGAGATTCTTGGAACGTCAAGAAAGTTTGCTGTGATGGAGATGTTATGACCCCGAAAATATCGTCTACAGATAGAGGAATATACGGAAAGATTAATGATATATCATCAATGATTCGTCAGTATTCGATACAGTTTGTCCAATGGTTCAAACGAATTCCTCATTCTATCGCGAGGAACATTGGACGGCTTGGAACAATAATGAAGAGAATGAGTACATCGATCGTCTCACTATTCGTATCGGCATGGCAAATAATCTCCACTTTCTTCTCTACTCTCTTCTCATTTATTCTCTTTCGAAGAGCCCCATCTAAGAGTATGCCTACTTCGGAAGTAATCTATTCATCTGAACAAGAGATGCACATGAACATTCCTTCACTATCCTTTCCATCCACACCTGTTCCCTACTCTCCATCTTCTTCTATTCTATCTTCTCCCCCTCCTCCCCCTCCCTCTTCTTCTCCTCCCTCTTCTTCCCCTCCTTCTCATCCTCCCCCTCCACCTCCCCCTCCTCCCCCTTCACGATCGACCAGAGTTCCCTCTTCTCATAAAGAGGAAGTTAACGACAATGAGATTTCTATGATGAATAAGGAGGAAGAAACTCCTTGGAAAGGAGGCGCTTTCTATACCACTCGTGTATTCGACTCTAATCAAGAGAATGGAGGAAGGAAAAATATAGATTTGAATGTGAATGGAGAAGCAATAAAAGGAGGAATTCCGGTGTTTCCTCCTTCAATAATGGCAGAAATAGCGGGATCTGGAGGAGGAGCATCTAATCAAGTGAATAGAAGTGAAATCAATCGAACACCAAATCGAACAGTGAAGGAAAGACTTCGGGATGCCAGTCTCACTCCCACTCATACTTCAACTTTTGAATATCCCAATGAAATTCTACCCCTTGCCAGAAATAATTTAATGGAACTTACAAAGAATAACTGGCGAGTTGATGCTCCTAAAGGATGGGAAAAGAGTTACGGAGACAGAGAGATAAGATCGAAATCTGTCGGACCACCGAGAGTTTCTAGAATGGAAGACTCTTTGAACAATGAGGCGCAGTTTATATTCAGGTATTTGCTATTGAATGGTGAGATTGTAATCATAAACTACAGAGCACATGGATCAGATGAAGATAGCAGGGATAATTATACTATTGGAAGAAGAGAATGGAATTCAACTAATATGATGGAGAGGATGGATGATAAAATGAACAAGTAAGGAATAATAAATGATAGAGAATAGAGATTGGAAGTAATTTCAGACAAATGGAATGGAGACCGTCGACTCCTTCGATTTGGTCGTGTAATACATCGAGAATATCCTCACCTTCATTCAATATAAGGTCAATTTAAATTGAGTATTTCTCTAGGAGAGAAAGAGTTAGAAAACTCCGTTGAAGGGGTACCGTCGAGAGAGAAAGACGAGCAAATAGAATTGAGGAAATGAGAGAAAAAAAAAGAGAAAGGGAGGAGAGAGGCAGAAATGAATAAGACTGAAAAAAGACGGGTAGAGATAAGGTGAAAATGCGTAAATGGCATGGCAACCATGAATGATTGAAGAAAGTAAAGAAAGAGAGAGAGAGAGAGTAAAGAGTTGGTAAAAGAAAATGAGATCTTACCTATCGTATTGGGGCGGAGAATTACTTAGTATATTACATGAGAAAGTAGCCATGATCAAATTATATAGTGAGGATTTGTTCAAACTGTCACTTCTAACTATGATCATTCTCGGTCATATTCCCCCTAGGGGTTATTCAATCTCTTTCCAGTTTAGTTTGGAAGTAGAATGGTCTTCGTAGAGAAAGTGCAAAGTAATATAATGATAAAAATAGGCTGTAATGATGATGTCACAACAGAGAGGATGAATATGGAGTTCGAAAGAGAGGAAGAGTTGGAGAAAGTGCCCGATCGTGGCCACCTCCTACTAATGCACAAGGAGCTGAGATAGGAAAGAATTATTTTATCGATGGAGATGGAATTATCACTACTGCATCGACTAGTAAGCTAAGTCTTACACTTATCATCGTATATACGAAAAGATGAAATTTGACAGAGAAAGAAATAATCGAAATGAGTATTGAATTTTCATCGAATGTAAAAATACCCAACGAATTGCTTGTGATGCATATGGAAAAATAGAGAAAATAATTATGAAATGAGAGAGGAGGGAGTGGATTATGGTTGAGAGAATAGAGATATAGTATGAGGAAGAAATTTTAAGAAAAAAAAAGAAGAAGCGTGGATAACGGGAGTCTCGTTTAGAGTTCATTGAATGAGGGAGAGAATGGGAAGTGGCAGGGAAAAGAAGGAATGAGATGGGCATTGAGTACAGATAGAGAGGATGTTGAAATTGAGAGAGAAGTGAGAAGGAGAAGATTGAAGAGGGAAGAAGACAGGAAAGAAGATGGGATGGATGGATGAATGATCAACTCATTCAAGGAATCGTCCAGAAGAAAAATGAAGAAAGTTGGCGATGGTTAGATGATAATGGTCTTGTTATTGATGAACAGAAAGAATTCTCTCTTATGGGAGATACTGATGAGGTAATCGGTTCAATAATAAACATTACAACGATAATGAATTTATATGTTTATAGGTGAAAAGGCACGGTCCATATCAAGCGGATCAGTATTCGCAGCATTATTTCGTCGATCGAAATGGAACAATTAAATTCGAGAACACGCATAGGCAGTATGATAAGGATTACGTTATAGAGGTCACAAATGCAAATCTTAATAAAGAAACAATAATGATAAGAAACATATAATTTCAGAGTGTCTGCAAAAATTATTGATCGGAGAACGCGTATCTTCTTTTCACATATATAATTTTCTTTCACACTTTTCTCTGATATGCGATAAATTACAAATTCAATTTGACACTTTCATTATTTTGTCGTTGATTTACACAGTGTTACGGCTCTGTAACAGCCTGTTTGTGGAAGAGTCGAACAATTTTGCCTTTAAGAAGAGGAGACACGAATGCTGGTTCAATAACCATTCCTGACGATTCCTCCTGTGAAAACAGAGCGCTCCGGGTAGCCCCCATCCGGGTAGCCCCCGTGACCCCACCATTCGTGCTCTTTTAAGAGACCAGATCTGAGAAAAGTGACCATGCCTATGGCATTGGGCCAGGATCTTCGATTCCTGTCACGACAAAGTAGGCCGATACAATGTGTGACTTATACTAGAACATCCGCAGTACCATTTATCGTATGGAACGAAAAGCCAAGGAAGAGCTCGATCCTCTTCATTTTATACACATACACATGAATCACCCTCCGGCAGGGTGCTAAAGTGATAGTTACACATGTTCAAATATCATCGATATTTATTTTATGCATATTTAGGAAATTTCTGTACATTTTCATTGTGCGGGATTGAAGACATCTGCTATATGTAAAAGAGAGAGGTCTCCCGATGTATGTATGTTTGTTCGTTATTGCGAAAATCATGTAGGCAGGTCACGAAACTGTAAACAAGGTCAAACGTGTCGCGCGCGCCTTCTATATTGCGAAATGAATGGAGAGAGAGCCGCCCAGCGGTGGACCTTGCTATCCGATCATACCCCGCCGAAGGCGGAGGCCAAATCGGCTGCTACTTTTTATAATACATTTTGAGGCTGTATAAAACAAAGTAACGATGAACGTGGAATTTGGAATGGCGCCGCGTCGACGTTTCCAGCCGCTAATAAGAACTTTACCCGGCTACCAGAAAATAATTTCCGGTTAGACCATTCCTAGTAGCAATTATTTTTTAAAGTATTTCCTTTACTTATTGATCAACGAAATTCGAGTTTAACTGACTTTGGTTCTACGTCAACCATAATTTAGAGTAAATCTGTGAATCGCGCTTTGGAATGCGGTATATTTTTTAAAAACTTTTTATAACTTTAATAGATCCAGCATATTTTATCCTGTAAAAAATGTCTATATGTTGAGGATTTTCAGAACCTTTCCCGCAGCCCTCCCTAACTGAGTGGCTATGATTATATACGAATGCATAACTGTAATCCTTTTTCCCACACCTAATTCATGTTTCAAGGGAATTCGGGAGTGTTCCAGTTCTACGTCAAACAATTTAAATTGCAGTTTTAAGAAACTTAGATACCAATCTAGATAATATATTTTTAATATTGTCATATTTGATTCAAGAAACATTTGGACTGTCCTCGTGCGCTACTGCACGTGATGAGAGGGAGCGATTTCTCTTTTTCAATGGCGATTTATTTGCAATAAGAGAACCCAAGTATAAATCAATCGTAACAAATCTTCTTCGTCATTATACGTTCTAGAATGTAATCAATTTGATATAACAAGGAACTTAATTTGCGTAGTAAACAAGTTTGAAATGGCGCGCGTTTATCGTGTTTCTCATGCGTCGCGCTCTCTTTACGCGTCTTTCTCTCACGTGATCTTTATTTACTTTAGTTTTCTCTTTTACAATATATTATAAATAAATCCTCATGCTCCAAGTGCTTATTAATAGTAACAGGTGTCATATAAATTGCACTGTTCCGGATGGAGCAGTATGTTCGTGATTTAAGATTTTCTTATAATTTCTCGATTTCAATAGTAAAATATATATATATAGTAATAGGAAATATTAGAAGGATAGAATTATCTTGCAGTGTTCCTTACAATTCTACGTTTTTATTTCATATTTATTGATTGTGTTTATCTTAGATGTCTTCTCCAAGTTCCGGCAAACGTCGAATGGACACGGACGTACTCAAATTGTCAGTTATGAACTATCCTCTGTTTTCTAGCTCACATGTTTTGTGTGTTTTCGTGTGGTTCGAGACGAGAAGAAATAAATTAGTGTCAATTGCTTTTCGCACTCATCATTTCATTTACAGAATTGAGAGCAAACATGAAGTAATTATCACAGGAGGACTCAATGAGTTCAATGTCAAATTCTACGGTCCTAAAGGAAGTAAGTGAATAAGTGAAAGTAGTAGGACAGATAATTGATGCGGTGAAGATTATTCACTGTCTCCTAGTGTAGCCGATTCGATGGAAAGTAGGCTATTTCCATTTGACACGCACCCATTCTCTTTCTCTCTCTCTTATATATACAGTACCGCTCAAAAGTATGGCCCTAAAATTCAAACCCTCATAACTTTCTTTAAAATGCAGCTAGAGACCCACGGTTTGGAGTGTTCGGAAGAGCATTGTTAGGGGAACAACCACATATTATGCTAGTGTGCGTGATCCCACAAACTCATTCGCTGCTATTCCTTTCGTGAGGGGTGGTCGGAAATATTTTATTAAGCCTCTACGGAATTTTTCCATGAACTCCCACTTCTTGTGTAAATAGTGTAACCATTGGTAAGTACGATGCACTATGGGAGCCGTTGAACGCTTTTCGCAAAGAGCCGGGATATTGATTTTCCCGCACCCTTGAAAAAAGTTCAAAACGTCATAACTTCGGTAACAATAAAGCAACAGGTCTCAATTTTGGTAGGTAACATCAGTAAGTGTTGGAGGAACATCCTGCCAAGTTTGAAGCATATCGGTCACGTGTGGCGAAAATTCGAAAAAAAATTCTGAATTGAATTTTCACAGACTTGAAAATTGCCATTCCCATGGTGCGAAAAATCTGAAATTTCGCAACAACACGAAGAATCTATTAGCGAATGTGTGTACGAAATTTCAAAATGAGAGCTTCGATTTGACGCATTTTAGGACATCATATTCTGGGAGGTGCGATAGCGGAAATCTTCAAATCTTTCAGATGTGGTTTATTCGAAGATGTCGAATATGGTGAAATTCTCTCCGTAATTAACGTAAAGTGTTTCCAGAAGACGCACAATTATCATTTGAAGAAAAAAGAGTCGATAAGAGCACGATTCTTCACTGTTCTTCAATAGGGAAATTGGGCTTGCGCGGCATTTTAGCAAGTCGGATACCTTTGAATATGACATCCTAAAATGCGTCAAATCGAAGCTCTCATTTTGAAATTTCGTACACACATTCGCTAATAGATTCTTCGTGTTGGTGCGAAATTTCAGATTTTTCGCATCAAGGGAATGGCAATTTTCAAGTCTGTGAAAATTCAATTCAGATTTTTTTCCGAATTTTCGCCACACGTGACCGATATGGTTCAAACTTGGCAGGATGTTCCTCCAACACTTACTGATGATACCTACCAAAATTGAGACCTGTTGCTTTATTGGTACCGAAGTTATGACGTTTTGAACTTTTTTCATGGGTGCGGGAAAATCAATATCCCGGCTCTTTGCGAAAAGCGTTCATCGGCTCCCATAGTGCATCGTACTCACCAATGGTTACACTATTTACACAAGAAGTGGGAGTTCATGGAAAAATTCCGTAGAGGCTTAATAAAATATTTCCGACCACCCCTCACGAAAGGAAATGCAGCGAATGAGTTTGTGGGATCACGCACACTAGCACAATATGTGGTTGTTCCCCTAACAATGCTCTTCCGAACACTCCAAACCGTGGGTCTCTAGCTACATTTTAAAGAAAGTTATGAGGGTTTGAATTTTAGGGCCATACTTTTGAGCGGTACTGTA
>LS488264.1:64245-82108 GCA_900490705.1 Pristionchus arcanus | reverse complement strand
TAACCTACTGTATCATGTTACCGTAACCCAGAGTACCGTACTTCAGCAGTATCACAAACTGACTTTATTTTTACAATGCTTTAAAAATGATTCTTACAAAATTTTCTAGTAATTCAATATTTAATTTTCAAATTAATATTATGATAGTACTAATACGCAGTGTCATCATTAAAACATCACACATTCGAAACACAATATTTCATTTTTAAAGCATTGTAAAAATAAAGTCAGTTTGTGATACTGCTGGAGTACGGTACTCTGGGTTACGGTAACATGATACAGTAGGTTAGGTTACTGTGGGAACATTTTTTGTACAAAGCGTGAAAGTGAGAGCCGGAGCCGTACGTCCAAAACCGGAGCCTCTATTTAGTTCGAGGGTACTGTAAGCACTATCGTCAAACTTTTTAGCGGTTTTTCTCATTTTGAACATCCTTAGGAGCCAAGATAAATTACGTCCTCTTTACTGAATGTGTGTTGTCATAATACGGATTGATTAAGAAAATAAAACATCAACATGTCCGGCGGGAAAAGTGGTTTAAAAAATAAAATGTGCCAAAATTTTCGTATTTATCGATTTACAGCCCTGGATGAAATTTAAGCGAAAAATGCCCACGAGTAAATACGTCTTAGAATTCGACGAGGAATTCAACTAGACCACTCCCGAATCGATTTACGAGTATTGACCTGTGACGTCATCAGGTACCACGCTGTGACATGGCGACCGGTGTCATGCTGTGCCTCATGCCTCCCCTGCCCCTTTCGCCAAGTGCGCGCACAATTGCAGCATACTGTAGTTTCGCTCTTTCTACAGTATATTTTCACATTTGAAGGTAAATCCGTGCAAGAGCACATATTTTAACATGTTTTTACCTGTATTTGGCAGCGAATCCCCGATTCTGTTTTTGATTTTCCTTTACTTTTTTCCTATTTTGAAAAGTACTTGGGTCTATTACTCGGTTATTTCCCACCCCGAACATGTTTATATTCCTCTGTTCGTCATGTTTTGCGTGTTCATGCTTATTATCTGTGACTTATTAATTATATAGGACCCTCGACGTATCTTCGAAGGGAATGCCCTCCTCCGTCGCCTTGTCCGCCGCATTGGCGTGCTCGCGAGGACCGCATGAAGCTCGATTACGTGTTCGGTCGCCGCGTTGAAGACTTCCTTGAGCGCCGCCAAGTCTATTCATCACGCCCGTGTTCTCATCCGTCAGAAGAAGCACATCCGGTACGTATTTATTAAACGTTAAACAATTATTTACGCTGTTTTCAACTTATTTCGTTCAAAATTCGATATAGTAGTACTCTGCTGATATACGACGATCAGAATAAAGTTGTACGAAATACATATATTTTTCAACAATCCTATTGCAGTGCCCGTCGCCAGATTGTTAACGTCACTTCTTTCGTTGTCCGTCTCGACTCGCAGAAGCGCATTGGCTTCTCCCTCAAGTCGCCCTCGGCGATGGACGCCCCGGCCACGTAAAGAGAAAAAAACGCCAAGAGAGGAGGTGGAGATGACGCCTGACGCTGACGAGTAATATGGAGTAGTTGTTATTCGTTATCCCTGTGCCTTAGCTCGTGTTTGTTCAAATAAAGACCTTTTATTTTCAAATTCGTTTTTAAATCTACTATACATAAAGTAGGGATATATCCCTGTGTCTGTGTATGTGTTTGTTCACATAGGCGAGAGCGCCAAGGGAACTCTCTCGGGCAAAGACGCAGAGTAATCAAGTACAAAAACGTTGCGCGCGTTTTGTGTATTGTGAAATGAAAGAGGAGCGGATTGCACAGTGAATAGGCCTACTAGCCGATGAGTCCCCTCCGAAAACGGGGGCAAAATCTGCCAGTTATAGAAAAAGAAAAAAATATATCTGAAGAATTCAGTGTAGTAATATATGTTTCATGTAATTAAGTAATAATAATATTGAAAATTTATCGATTTTCGAAGTAAAAAAGAATAATTTAAAATTCTGAAAAAGTGATGAAAAATTTGAATTGCCGCCAAATTTCCGTGGCGCGCAACTTGGCACTCCACCACACCACCTTACCACACCACCGGTCATTCCATTGGAGGGTGTCTCTACGTGGGTACTTTTCACTACCGCCTGAAGCGCGGAGAAGCAAGGAAGCTTAGCAAACCCCCTTCCCCGCACGCACTCATCACGCACTAGCTCCCATAACAACAAAACTCGCGGCCTTTCAAGTTAAAATATAAATATCAATGGAAACATTTCGAGTTCGGCCAGCGCGACAGCTGTTTTCGACAATATCTGACGTGGGCGACGGGAAAATTGCGTTGTTTTTGGCGTGGTGGTAGTCCATGGGGCCTATGCAGCACCCATATCGACAAAACTCGCGGCCTTTCAGGTTAAAATATGATTATCGATCGATAAATGACACTGTCAACGCGAGCAAAATCAAGTTTTGGCGATAGCGGACGTGGGCGACGGGAAATATTTGCCATTTTGGCGTGGGGATTGTCCATAGTGCCTATTAAGCTCCGAAAACAACAAAAGTCGCGGCCTTTCAAGGTAAAGTATAAATATCAAGCAAAAAAGAAAATTCGTTAGGACGTGAGCGGTTTAGTCTTTAACACGGCTCCCGGAATTTCGCCCCATCCTTTTGCGGCTCCGGATTCTCACACTATTTTCCGGAATTTTTATCCCGGCTCTCTCTATGGTGGTCCCTACATCTGCAATACTTAGATTGGGAAGTATTTCATCGATATAGAACGACTTTAAAATTACTACCGCATGATCATCTAAATACCTTTATTCTTTTTTCGTTACCTGCACGCACACACAAATACATAGAAGTAATTAAATAGTAATCCATTATGATCGTAAAGCACAACATTCAGATGATAGTGGAAGGAAGAGTAGAGTAATATCAAATCATCATTCATAAATAGACTATGGCATGATGACTGCGCTTAAGAAAACCATACGTCGACATCATCTGAATGACTCATTACAAAGAGCGAGACGTCAGCAAGAGTGAGATAGGAAGAGTGAGATAGGGAGAGTGAGAGAGTGAGGGAGAGAAAGTGTGAGAGAGAGACTTGTGAAATAAGAAAACGAAACGAGAATTCTAGTACAACAGCGTAATAATCGATAAGAATTGAGATGAAAATTTGCCATAACTAAAGATCAACAGACAAACGAATAAAGATAGTAGAAGAACAATGTATTAAACGCGGTCTGCGTAAGTGCGGGAGAAAGAGTGGCACAGTAGGTCAAAATGGTCTTCTGGAGTTCATACTTGGGGTCCCCGGGGAGGAGTCCCTAGGATGGGATACACTTCAGCCAAAAAAAATTGACCGCAAAAGTTGATCTTTGATATTTGAAAAATTGCATCATCATTTTAATCCATCATGTGATATACCAATTGAAAGAGCATCAAAAGTATTGTAAGAAACCAAGTTTTGCAGTTCTTTTTGGTTGTCGAAATAATCGATAAATGTCGAATTTTCCATCTCAAATCCATCAGCCCCTTTTTCAGTTTCGCGGAGCGTTCATTATATTTTACACGTTTTTGCATCTATGGGTCGGTAAGGAATTCAGTTGTGAATATTTTGCGCCTTTGAACAAGTTGATTAAGCGAAAACTTAAGGAATTGATTGGTTTTCTGTGAATCAAACCTTCGGCATTGGGACATGACGTTTTAAAGAGATTCTTACACGTTCAATGCTTATTGTTTGGGTATCAAGCAATATAATAGATAATTACCGAGTGAAATATGGCTTAATTAATATCAAACATCTACAATGACCAAATCGTTAACGATTGAAAGTCACAATTCGCCACTAATCTTTTTTGCAGTGGTCGAAAAGTTTGTGAAAACTACATGAGGTGCCCGTCGACATCGGGTTAATTAGTAGGCGAGGTACTCGTAAAGTTGAATTTCTATGCATATTTTTGCGTTTTTTAGGTCTGGTGCCAAAAATTTTGCTCAAAAATAGGGTTAGGTGCCCGACGGCAAAACTCATTTGACATTACTTTTCGACCACTGCTTTTTTGGTTGAGAGGGTCGATTTTTTGTTTAAAAAATCACAAACAAAAGGAACAGACGATTGAATAATTGAAAGCATTGGAAATATTGGCCCTTGTACACCATACAAAGGCCACACTGCCGGGAAACGGGTGAGTATACTATAGCGGGTGAATGAATTTAGAAGAATGTAATAACACCTTAACCGGTGAAGTAAATAAGTATCGAAATAAAACAAATAGTGATTGTTGTACCATATTTATCTATTCCGTTAAAAAATGTTACCACATCAGTTGGGAAAAGAGAGGATAAATGGATGAACTGAGATTGAAGTCTATGGAGATGCATACTTCTTGGTCCAATCCTTTGCAGTTCGAATGGCAGTTGCCTCATCAGTCTTCCACAATTCAGCCACATCCGTAGCTAGAGGGTCCTGAATAAAAGGGCCATTTTTAATTTCAGTCCATCGCAATTTCCATTTCACAATTCCTTTTCTCGCCTAAAAAGACGAAAAATTATTTGGTACACCCAAAAAATAATGGTATGCGATTTTTACAGTTTCAGATTCTACAGTGGTTGGATAGGTTCCCCTGAAAATTTCAAACAACATTTTTTTTAAATTTCGAAATGCGAAACCACGGATAGATCAGAATGAAAGATGAAAATTGAATCCAAGCAAACGCCAGGAAATTCAAATCAGCAATTCATATTTATTCGATTTATCGATTACTAGGAGGCCTATTGCGTAACAGTCAGACAATACAGGGGTCGGTAGAAATAAAAAAAATAAATATTTCACATCTGATAGTGTTTGGGACACCACTGAGTCGAATGCGAAAGGTTTCGTTGTCTATAACTCACTAATTTGATTTTGAGCATTATCGATTTTTGGAAATACCAGAATTTGACTTGTAGTTCAAGACGTTCAGGAAGAGATAGATCCTACAATAAACATATTTTCCGAATCCTCAGAGAATGGCGAATACGTCTATGTTATCAGGTCAGTGATATCTGTCCTCAATCTTGAGATACGAAGGATCACGGCTCCTAGACTAGTGTAACCACATTTGTTAGCATGTATGTGAAGAGGGAGGTTTGATTAAAAATATCAGAAACTTTCAGCTTCCAAATTTATATCTAACTCCAGTGGTACCCAAAAGAGTAAGTTCAAAAGCGTTCAACATATCGAGAAATGATAATGATCTATCCTCCCCTTGTCCGATTTTTAGACAACCGGACTCCTAAAGGATGCGCTACTCCAGTTTTATGTTTGAAATTAAGAGCTCTATATTTGGAAGAAATAGTAAAGAATTCGAAAATTTGAGTTTGCCCCTTTCGCGCAATTAAGTCATGAAATTTTGAAGATTTTGTATTTTAAATTTGTTTGCGCTGTAAACCAAATAGAAAACAACGAGCTTGCCCCTTTCTGCCAAATGCATTTTGAACTTAACACTGTATCAAACTACGGTGTGCCTTGCGATGTGCGATCATACCTCCGGGTTGGGAGCTGACAAAAGAGCTTGAATAGACAGGAGTACCGTACGAATTTGAAGAGCCGGTGACCATTTATCTGAAACAAGATTGATTTTTTTAAATATACAAATACAAAGAAAGCACGAAGATGGACTTGTTGTAACGAGGAAACTCTCAGACAGCGCGGTTTGATTCAAATTAGAAAATCTGAGAAATCAGAATCCAGTTAGCTTTTTTAACGAATATGTTGAATCTGCAGGGTGCGACATGACTTATTTTTTTACAGACCATGGTAACTTCAGTGGTGTTTGGCTATTTGAGCTGTGTTAAGTAATACACTGCTCTGTCCCCCGCAGACGCCCTCGAAGAGGGATCGACGCCTGTTGGCTTCCATCCCTACTCTCCCCCAATTTCGGGCTGGTCCGGTGATGTAAAGCAGTGTCCTTTCTGTTAGGCATATTAACAAAGATCTTTTGAATCTAATTAAATGATAGTGTTATAAGATTTAGATGAAGATTTGCACGCTGAAACATCTTGTTCAGCCTAGATTACGGTAGTCGTTACACCTCGGGCAGAGACGTATAGTTTGGAACATTGCCAGATTCATTTTCTTACACTACCATTTTTTTCTGGATTGTGCATTAAAGCATTTCTGTGAAGGAAATATTTTTTCTACCGTATTCTTTAAAAATTAACTACGGTATTCCGGGTGCAGCGCATACCTTACTTATCTTTCTATATTTTTTATATTATCGATATTTATATATTCCTATCGCGAACGATCTTTAGAATTCATAATTAAACGATTTGGATTTTACTTTTAATTCCTAGGCTCAATTTTTTTAAAACGAAAATTGAAAAGCTGAATTTCATCAGGCATGTACTTTTTGGTTGCCACAGCAAACACAGCGACGGGTTGCTCAAATTTTTGCTGCGTTGCGGTCGCGTCGCGTTTTTTTGTTTTAAAACATAATTTTACAACTAGCATAGGGTTATTAAGCGTGCCGGATTTAGTGAAATCAACCTCACAAAATATGAAAAAAATAATTGAACGAGTACAATGCAGTTCAATAATACGGACAACGTTATTTGAAACTCCTAATCTATTGAGGCTTCTAAAGCACTTCATGGGCTGTTTTTTGTGTTTAAAATGTAGCATACACCGCCAAACCTCGAAAAGATGAGGAAACCGTAGTACACAAAGTCACTTGCAATCAAAATTCATGTGGCGCGATTGAGTTCCACTAGAGCCGCGAATCAACAAAAACCTGAGCCGCGATTTAGCATTCGTTTTTGTAAGTTTTTGCGTCAAACTTTCACCCGTCGTTTGAGTTTATTTGTGGTTGCTGTGGTTGCATTAAGCATATTTCGATGAAATAAAAATATAAATAAAAAATATTTAAAAAAATCAATCAATTAATGATTCGTTTCCCAAAAAGCGAGACGGCAGAGAAAGAGAGTAGGCTGAACAATTTGTGGAGGGGTGTTTCAGCGTGCATGATGTGATAATTAAAAAATATTAAAAAAATCAATCAATTAATGATTCGTTTCCCAAAAAGCGAGACGGCAGAGAAAGAGAGTAGGCTGAACAATTTGTGGAGGGGTGTTTCAGCGTGATTTGAAGAACTAATTGAGCCATAGCTACTGTTGAAACTGCTCAAATTAGATTATAAATATGCATTGATTAGATTCAAACAGTGGGCAAGAAAAGAGATTGATATCTAAACAACTACCTTTTAGAATATCTAAACAAATTCTGCCGAGCTTGTCAATATTGGGATGGTAAATCTTCGTCATGAAGCGAACCTTTAAAGAAAATGTAAAGCAGTATCTAGAATGCCTTTAAAAATGTAATGAAATTATTACCTTGGGAGCAGCCATAGGATACTCCTCGGGCAGAAAAAGCTCAAGCTTGAAATTTCCTCCAGCGAAGGGAGAATCTTGAGGTCCAGTGATCGAGACATGGAAATAGCGAGCATTTGCCTCGTCCGGACTAGCACTGATTCCCGGTACAGGATCCTGATTGATAAGCAAATATTACCCGAGCTATTAATACAATCACCAAAAGAATATGCAAATACCTGCATGAGTCTCTGAGTCTCTTTTATAATACGACGAGGAAGGGCCGAGACATTTGCCATCGTAACTAAAACGATCCTTCAATCCTACAATCCTATCGTTCACAACAAATCAAGAAAAAAGATATTCCACGTTCGAATAAACGAGTTTTGCAAAAAAAAAACACACTGTCAGGTACAATAATTTATCATATCACATAAACAACACACAAACAATTATTAGTGCATATTCCATGAAACGCCATAACAATACCATATTATTTCTATAACATATAAATTACTGAGACACATATACACTGAGAAAAAAAATGCTAGAACAAAATTATGTTAAATCTATAATTCTTCCTTCACGTACTTAGGCATGAGCTCTTCGATTTTCTTGATAAACTCAGTCTTCTCAGTGCATCCCTAGATGTCTCCATTAGTAAAGATATAAAAAAAGGTCGAGAGATCCTTCTGATAAAAATCGTGTTACCTTGCAAATCTCTCCCCAATCATTGAGAATATTCTTAAGCTCCTTCACTCTCAACTTCTTTAAATCGATAGTTTTCCAGTCGAGAGGTTTGTCTGATGTATAAGAAAATTAATTCCTGTTAATTTTAATTGATCACCCAAATTTTAAAAAAATAACCGTATTTGAGCTCGCAGATTTGAGCATCCATGGCCTTCAGTTTTTCACAAACCTGCAAACAATTTTTG
Organism: Pristionchus arcanus; assembly: GCA_900490705.1. Classification (NCBI taxonomy): domain Eukaryota; kingdom Metazoa; phylum Nematoda; class Chromadorea; order Rhabditida; family Neodiplogasteridae; genus Pristionchus; species Pristionchus arcanus. The sequence goes on along the minus strand of LS488264.1, from coordinate 73,865 downwards.
AATTAAAATAATTGAGACAAAAAAATGGCGGAGTGCTATATGATCAACGAAGTCAATAGCAAAAGTGATGGATTGGAAAAGAAAATGTAGAGTAGAACCCACTTTGGCAGGAGGCATGCTCCATGAAAGAGGCTTCGTAACGTCGTTCATGATAGAAGTGGCAGATTCAGGAAGAGCTCCGATATAAAAACACTGAAATAGAGCTAATTTAATTCAGTCTGAAAAAAATCGTATAAATTTGTTCATTTGAACGATCTTTGAAGATTTTTTTCAGCGCTTCCAACGCACCAGTTTGTGATCCTTTTGCTTGGAACTGGCGCAGTGATCTCTGATCACTTTACCAATAACGTCAGGTTTGTTCTTCTCTGAATCCGCTACCTTGGCCATCGCATCCCCTAATACTTTCGAGCACACTGAAAAAAAATGATTAAATTTTATTATTTATTGTCAGTTTTCCGGTACAAAAAGGAAGGAGAAGTAGGGATGGCAATTGGCAATCACAGTATTATGCTCTTATTAAGAAAAATTAATCAATTTTATGCGTTATATTGCAATATAACGCATAAAATTGTTTAATTTTTTTAATAAGCAAAAATCCCTCAACTTAAGCTCTAAGTGCAAAAACTTTGCTTGACTTAAGCCCTGATCACATTTATGAATTTAATATTTAGTGTATTAAGTTTTACAAGGGAATATACTTCCTGTCATGTGCTTATAAAACATCGGAATAGCTTACCTTCACAAGAATCTTCCTGTTTTGCGTGAGTAACGGTGATGAAAAATACGATTGAAAGTAAAAGGAACGGCTTCATCTGTAACAAATCTGAGACAAATAAGCCAAAGAAGTAAGAAAATAACTCGACCAATAAAAATGAAGAGGACACGTATGAGGAGAAGAGCTGACGTATACTGACAAATAGCAATGAACAAATCACACCGATACACATGTGAGCCATGCACCGCACACCATGCACCGTACACGATATGTATATAGTTGTCCTTTGATAGATAACTCGTTACGGTATATTTTTTCTCTATCTCCCAGATACCACTCATTCTCTCAATTTCAGCGCTGATTACAATTGTGAAAACCGCAACTCGTTTGGTCCATTCCGGGCTAAGAAAATTTTCCGGTTCGAGTCGTACCTGGACTGTATCAATAAAAGACTGTAAATCCACATCATCTCGGTAGCTGGGAATCACATCTCGCAGAGTCTACAATTATTTTCTTCGTAACAACCAAGTAGAAAAAATTAAAACTAACATTTCCAACAAATTCCATGAATTTATCCTTGTAGAAATAAATGATTATCAACATGGCTATTTGCAGGGTGAAGATAATTCCAAGAAGAGTGGCATATATTGTTAGGAGAACCGTATTCTCCCTTAAAGAGCCAATGCACCCGCAGAATCCTCAAAAAAACATTTTACTTATTGGAAGAGTGACTGCACGCTTTTATCCTTATTTTCTATACATTTTTTTACAAAGTTCGCGTAAGAAACGGAACAATCCAGAGGTAACTAAAAGAGGATCAATTTGTGAAACTGTGTGTTCTAGGGTTCTTGAGGCAATTACAAAATAAAGATTGGCCATAGAAATTTATTGTCCAAAGGCATGCTTTCATTTTCTGCAATGATTAGCGTAGACATGCGAGTTGGGTTTCCGCAATTCAACGCATAATTTTCAATAACTGACCGATGAAGAATGTGAGTATTCCAACGATGATGAGAATTAAAGTTGGATCGAGAGCCATATTTCCAACTTGTTGAAATCGTGAATACATACTTGCCTTGTCTATCTGAAGTATTCCATGTATGCAAAAGATTGGGCACTTCTCTGTTTGTTGGCCCAGCCTTTTCTCGCAGAGTATTCCCTCCCTATCATTCTCATTCTCTACCCCCTTCACATTCTGAGCGGTCGTAGCCCGGGCCAAAAAAAAAACAAAGAAGTTCCAAAGATTGAACTCAACGACCCCTTGTATTCAAGGCTTTGCTATTTGATAGCCATAAACAAAGATCCGTTTATTAAACAAATGAAAACCAATTCTATCCAATTCCAGAAAATGAATCATAAGCCTGTAACCCATACCTTGTTTACAGTTTCGTGACCTGCCTACGTGACTTTCGCAATAGTGGACAAACATACACGCACAGGGAGACATCTCTCCTTTATTAAGGAGTATGATATATATATATATATATCATATGCATCAATATCTGGCTAGGTCTCGAAGTGAGATGATGGTTTTCGAAATGCCCATGTTCTCAATTTTTTCTTGAACAGAGCTCTAGCAGCCCCTCCCTTCCCTCCCTTCCATCACTAATTCTTTCACTAAATATAAATTGAATTCTTTCAATTCGTTATACTGTCGTTATACTGTAGTCTAGTCTCTTGTCCAAACTATTCTCTTCCATGGGTTTGATAAACATTTCGTCAAATTGCAAATATTTTCAAATTTCAGTGACATAATTAAGATGGAGGATACCTTTCTCTCTTCGTCATCTCCACTTGATTCTGCCCTTCTCTTCGTAGTTGCAGCATTCACTCTAAATATCATAGTAGTAATTCTTGCCTTTTGCTACTTCGATCCATCCTCAATTACACCTCTTTCATCTAGACTCTCCATGACCATTCCAAGTAAACTATCCACTTCCTATCCATGCGAAGCTCAAGTATTCTTCGTATAAACAATCTACATACTTCTCGATATATGCTTTTTTTGTTTATCGGATCAAAGAATGTATTTATTTATTCCATTAATTTACAGTAACTTTTCCTTATAAATTAATTTACATAATGTGATACAAGTAGCACAAGTAATTTGGGAAAGGCAACTTCCCTGAGAGAAGTTGAAGAGAAAGAAAATTAGCTGAATGTCGCATCGGGAACGAAACCGAGATTGAATAAGTGGTATATTTAGGATTGAATGGAGAAACGACTGAAGAGAGGGAAGAAGAGAAGGAGGAGGAATCCGAGACCAGGCACCAAAGCAACCACTGTCATCTGCAATAAAAGAGAGATTTCACATTGTTTATTATGTCCATATTGCGAACATTCAGTTCAAAGGGTGATAAGGGTGATATTCGAACATAAATGTTTATGGGGGATCACCGGAAATTACAAATCCAATCGTGCGGAAACACTTTAAAAATAAGTTTTGGAGGCTTGGACAAATGACGCGGGGTTCATGGTCTAAAATGGGTCGGTTGTCGGTCAAAAGTACAGTACACGTCGGTAAAGATTGGCATAGGGGTTCGACACCTTCAGGATCAGAATCAACGGCTTTTGTATTTCGAGCCTATTGAGTTACCCACAAGGACTTTATTTCATATTGAAAATATTTTCAAAGAGAGGGGTATTTAATTTTACGCGTGTTTTTTTTTCGGTCTCTTTGTTTACGTTTGCCAGCGGGTCGAAAGCGGGTTGTGCTGATATTTGCTCCCTTTTTTATTAAAACCTGTCCCGAGGACGACTCGTTAAGAGTAATCGAAAATTCATATAAGGAAACTAGCCGAATATGTCCCCTAGGGTTGGCAATTTGATTCTTTGAAGATTCTCAGGCATTTTTCATTCCCTGCGATTCGGAGCGGACTAATTCTGAACGTTATAACTCGACGAAACGCCTTGAAATTTTGAACGTTAAAATCGACGAAACGCCTTGAAATTTTGAGAATAAGCATCTGAGTACGATAGCTTCAGCGTGACAAAATTTCAAATCTACAAGTGAATTTTGAAATGTCATGGTTTTAGGGGCTTTTTTACGCTGATATTGCATTAACTTGAATATATCGACACATTCGTTAAGATTAATGGACGAAATTCCGAATTGTAATAAATAAACACATCCCTTAGAGAACTCAAATCGCACTGGAAATTTAGAGAATCAAAGGTTCTCTGAGCATTTGTTCATAAAAGCATTCCATTCTCTGAGCCAGTGGGGCGATCTTCCATTCTTTGAATCGCGAGGGGATGCGGTCGGTTCAGAATCTAAATGCCAACCCTAATGCCCCCGCCTTCGACGGGGTGTCATCGGCTAGCAAGATTCACCGCTGTGCGGTTCGCTCTCCATCCATTTCGCGATGTAGAAAGCGCGAGAGACATGTTTGACCTTGTTTACAGTTTCATGATCTGCCGTCGTCACTTTTGTAGAAGTGAGCAAGCACACACGCGCAGGGAGAGATCTCTTCTTTATTTATTGAAACCAACATTTTCTCATACTTCGAAGTCTCTCCACCCTCTCTTTCCTTAGCTATCTATATTTTTACTTTTCCAATCCATATAAATGAATATTTGACTGACAGCTCGTTTACAGACAAGGCCAAAGAAGCAAAGAGCAGTTGATTTGGACTACGAACAGCTGAGAAAACGCACTCGACCAGAAGGAAACGGCTAATAAGTAGTCAGAGCGGCCAGCAAGCGGATTATCCCCAGAGAGTGAGGTTGTAAATGAGTCTCTCGTCGGTCAAATTGGTAAACAAGCGCGGATATTCCCGAACTTTTTTCCACCCTATTGGATGCGTATCACTTTGAATATCGTTCCAAGTAGGGTTGTGAAAACGGACAAAACCGACTTTCGTCGGCGAAGAATGAAGAATGAGGGCACAGTGTGTCAGAGAGGGGAGATAATCCAATTATCGCGGCGCCGAGCGTCGCGTGCGAGACGCCTCATTTTGCGCCGAATGAGAGGCGAAAGCGGCGTGAAATGAAGGGAAAAGACGAGGTTTGTCTTGCATTCTCGCATGCCACAAACGAAGGGGGGGGGGCAATATTCTGCACAAGTGTCATATTTTTAGCATTTTCCCCCGCTGAGTTGATAGCTGGTTTGTAGGCAACAGTCGATTTTCGCTATTTTCACTTACTTTTCCGTGCATTCTCGAATGCTACAAACGAAGGGGGTAAAAATAAAATCGAAGCTCAACGTATCGGTATGTGGGAAGGATTTAGGAAATGTTCTGCACAGGCGTGTACGTGTACTGCACATGCGTGAGGCGTGTACTTACCGTAACTTTCGTATATGCTCAGGATTTTCGTGGTGAGCGAGAGCTTTGTTACGCAATGTCTAATCAGATTCTTACTATAGCAAATACAAAAAAGTTCATCAATTCTCTCGTTAATTTTAAAACTTAGTGATTGCAAGAGGCATTTTCGTGAAGTGTTTAAATAAATATCTTACAGATGGCCAATGATTTAGACGAGATGCGTCTCTCCCTTTCAATCTTTCTTCTCTTATCTCTCTTCTCCCATCCCTTCCAATTGTATCCAGTCGAACCATCTCCAATCCTTCCTCATTCCTTTTTCTTTCTCTTCCCATTCGGAGTGATTCCAATTCAACTAAAATTGCTCATATACGTATTTTCAAGACTGTTTACGTAAAAATCGAGATGGAGCAGGTTAGCAGAGGTCTTAAAACGCATTCTCTGTAAGAACGGGACAGCCCTCAGCAGGGGGCTTGATGTTTGATCTTTGATCTCAACAAATGAAAACCTAGTTTGCCCATCGAGTGACATACCGTTCGATAGAGCATCAAAAGTTATGTCCAAATCTCGGTTTTCAGCCAGTTTGGTCAAAATTGGACTGATTTGCATATTGAAAACTGCATTTTTTTGAAGGTTTTAGATTTTTAAAACATCTAAGATTTCATTTCCCACGAATGATTTGCCGTTCATTCGATGCGCCTTGAAATTCTACATGATATTTCACATGATATTTCGTGATATTTCACATGTTCGGTTCCCGATATTCATATATAAAAAAATTCTTGTCGATGTAGAATTTCAAGGCGCATCGAATGAGCGGCAAATCATTCGGGGGAAATGAAATCTTAGATATTTTAAAAATCTAAAACCTTCAAAAAATGCAGTTTTCAATATGCAAATCAGTCCTATTTTGACCAAACTGACTGAAAACCGAGATTTGGACATAACTTTTGATGCTCTATCGAACGGTATGTCACTCGATGGGCAAACTAGGTTTTCATTTGTTGAGATCAAAGATCAAACATCAAGATGAAAATTTGCCAGAAGTATACCTGACCCCTAGGAATTACCCAAAAAAAAAATTCAGCTCGATCGGAGCCTTTTGAAGCCATTGTGCCACCCCTCTCCCGTTCTTACAGAGAATGCGTTTTAAGTCTGAGAAAAATATTCGGTCTTGGTGACGCCGAGATATCACAACTGCCTAAATACCGGCTCCGGCCAGTTGAAAACTTCAAAAAATCAAATTTACCTTCAGAATTGAAATTGAGAGTTCTGGAAGACTGCAAAATAGCCGCAATAATATTGTGAATAGCCCACATTTTAAGTGCAAAATGGAAAATGTTTCGAATTGAATTCTACGTATTTCTTGGTATAGTTATTAGGGTTGATCGTTCGGCTTTCGGAACGGCCGAAAAATAAATTCAATTATCTCCACTTTTCCGGAACGAGAGTCGAACAAAGGAATTTTCTTTGTTCGGATCGACTCTCGTTCCGGAATAGCCATTGTTCTATTTTTAATCCGTTCCGGAACGAGGCGATAATTGAATTAAAAGTTCGGATTTTCCGGAATTCGTTCCGTTTCGTCAACTCTAATAGTTATATATTTTTCATCATAGGTTCCAACGGTACATGTGTAAGGCGTAAGTCGATAAATGGGTCAAGAATTATATAATCATATACGGGTGTTTTTTTTCTGAACCGGATCAGATATCAGAGCTTTTTTAAATTTCATATTTCGAGGTGGGAAGTGCTTATTTTGAAGTTATTCTTGACACATTTCACCTCCGATAGAGACGAAATCCAAGATATAGGCATTCTAACTTTCGGAATCTCCAAAAAAAATCGGCTATTTTTTGACATTTATCGACTTACGCCTTGGGATGTACTGATGAAACCTATGATGAAAAAAATCTGACTATACCAAAATAAAATAATTAAATTTCGATTCGAAACATATTCCATTTTTCAATTTTGTTGTGCACATTTGCATTTAAAATGTGGTTTATTTTTGCGCTCTTCCAAAATTGTCAATTTCAATTGTGAAGGTAGATACGTTTTTTTTTTGAAGTTTTGAACTGGCCGGAGCCGGAATTTAGGCCGTTGTGATATCTCGGCCTCACCAAGACCATATATTAATCTTAGACCTAAGGTATATCACCACTCAAAAATTAGTTCTTTTGAAGCACTTTGAATTTTTTGTAAATCGTCAGCACCGAAGTTCCTTCGGCAAGAAAAATATAGCAGTTTCGTTCATACCAAGTGATGCACAATTCATGATAAAGCACACATGTTTACTTGGCGGTCATCATTTGCATATAATTACCTTCTAATGCCAACTTCTCCCTAATCATTTCTTCCAATTGTTTCTTCACATCTTCCATTCCCATCTCATCAGCAACAGATGCACATTCGCCAAATTCCGCATCATCTTCAATTTGTTCCTCTTTTCATCAAACAGTTATCCGACAGTAGCATAGTAAGATACCAGGCGTATTGCAAAACTTTTACAGATTTTGCAATACGCCAAAAAATTCTACATTTTTGGGTCTCTATAGACCCATGAGGCATTATTTGGAAATTCCTCTTACCAAGAATGGATTGGATGGGTGCATGAGGAACAGGAGGTATGGCCTCAGTTTCATCCTCTTCATCACTCGTTTCCACACTTTCCTTCAGCATCAGGCCTCAAATATATATGGTAAAATTATAAACTCGAGAAGTTTAAGGAGAGTGGGAATAGGGAGAATCGAGAAGGGTATAAAGAGTCGGGAAGACAGGAAGCATGATAGATAAATTAAGGAGAATCGAGGTAGATTAAAATGAGAGTAAATGAGTGGAAAGTTGGCCAAATTCACTTACAAGAAGTATACCTCGCGTTTCGCGTAAAAACGTAGACAAATAGTGATATTCAGGAACAGCAAAAAAAAAATGGTATGAGAACTGTTTTGGATTGCATATTGGTAGGGGACATCCCAAAAAAAAATTCAGACCGATTGCATCACTTTCGGCTGTGCAGCGCCCTGATGCAGCCTTAAAAGCCCGATTTTTCGACCCCAGATTTCTGCCGGTTGCAGACGTTTTCATGAAAAGTGCAAAAGAGAAACTATGTCTTATGTTTGATGGTCTCGAATGCTGTCTACTTTTTAAGGGGGCTTGATGCCCGGAATTTGCATAAACTGATGTTCTGACTCACTTTTTTCGTAATAAAACACGTGTTTCTAGACCTCTACCGATTTTTTTGTATTCATTCGATGGAGAATAATATGCCGAATCGAACTGCAAAAGGAATCCTCATAACTCGTGAGCTTTTTTGAGATACGATCAATTTAAGCACACGAACTACTTCATTCCACTCATTCCCATCCCTCCCCCCCCCTCTCATTTCATTTCATTCGTCGCGTGCGGCGCGCGAGAGCCGGGGATTTCGACCTATATGACCGTCGAATCGACATGGAATACAAATAAGCGTTGAAAATTTAAAAAAATAGTATTTTTATTGATTATTAGAGTGCCCTCCATCCCCTGTTTTATTAATGAAATTTAGAGTTCAATGTTAGGACAATATAGTTAGAAACGGCAAGGCATGCCTGCGACGGAGAGGGATGCTGGCCCACAACGCCCGCATCAACCCGCAATGAGAGAAGGGAAGAGAGTTACCGACTAGAGAGTGTGTCATATGAATAGAGTCTGCCCTTTTCTCGTTGCGGGCTGATGCGGGCGTTGTGGGACCGCATGAACATTATAAATACGAAAAGCCTTATTTCTCGAACCTAAATATGCATTTTTGGCTTTCTCGGAATACAACATTTTGGAATGCGCCTTACACAGTTTGTGAACGGAGATAACAAAGACTAATTGAGAGAATTTAGAATTTAGTGATAAATATTTGTTGTCCTATGTTACAAAATTGGCCAAGGTGTTCTTTTTTCACGCAGAACTCGAAAATAGTGTGATTACAAAAGTGTAATTTGTTTGAGACTCACTTGTTACAGAATGGAGTGACGATAATAATTGTCTGTCGACAGGTGCAGATGATGCCAGATATACAAGAGCACTTCTGATCTTATCGTCCCCACTTTCTTCCCTTCGCTCATCTGTAATACACATTATCATTACCACTTCAATACTAGCCAGCTACGCTCGCTGCGCTCGCTCGCTGGCTAGGTTATCGCCGGGTTATCCCAGTCATCAGCAAACGCTTCGCATCGCTGGGTTATCCCAGTCATCTGCAAACGCTTCGCAAACACTTACCCAGTAATTTGCAAACGCACTTAGTGGCTCAATACCAATTTTTTATTCGGATCGCACTCGGCATCAGAAACCTTTCGCAAGCTTTAATGTGTTCCACCAAACTAATGTAAATGTAACCAAGTGAACCACGTTGACATCCAGTAATAGTAATACGGTATACGGATTTCAAACGTATTTAGTAAAGTATTTAGGGCAATGCATGAATGGATAAAATATTCACAGTCGCGTACCGAGTTGGCATCCTCTCTTGCGAAAGGCTCGTGAGGCCTCGAGCGATCCAAAAAAAGTTGCGATGGGGCCACTTCGTGGCCCCATCGCAACTTTTTTCGGATCGCTCTCGGCCTCACGAACCTTCCGCAAGAGCATCGCAGGTTAGGCTTTCAAACGCCGGG
>LS488264.1:17042-54692 GCA_900490705.1 Pristionchus arcanus | reverse complement strand
GGTTAGGTGAGTCTCGATGGGAAGGAGAGGTAGATCAAAAGGAGTAAACAAGGGGAAAGATGGGTAAATTTACTTACAAGACGCTAGGACTATGTATTGCTTTTCTCGGAGCTTCCGTGATAGAATTGTCCAAAAATTTGGAATTAGAATCCTCTCGACGTTCCGGTCCGATATCACTAGGTTGCTAAGCCCTCGCTTGACTCAGAAGAGACTTTTTATAACTCATTTATTGACATTTTTTTATGAAAAATAAAATATTCAGTCGTGATCAGCATCAAATTCTACCCCTGGTGCCTTATTCACCTAATTTTAACACTTTTTTTAAAAGGTGAAAATGATCAAAAACTGATATCGTCGTGACGTCGTCTGGAGCCAACAGAGGCTCGACGTGAAAAACAAATATGCCCATCGTCATCAGCACCCTCGAGAACCCCGGTAACCAGAGTTTCAGAGAATCCGATTTTTTTTGGCTGTGCCGAACTCATTCGATTCTGCTTGATTCTTAGGCAATGGGCCTCATATATAGGTTTCAAATCAATCGAATTTGCTATAGATCGACGACCTCAAGCGACAAGCGAAAGCGCTGGTGGAGCAGAGAATCAAGAAGGGCGTAAATAGTGAGTTGGAATTGCTATCTCCTTTTTTTCTGAAAAAATGATCTTGTTTCTCAGATTCTCCAGCAAAGTAAACTTGAGTCAAGTAAATTCACCACCATTCAGGCACGAAGGTCTCACTGGAGGTCATCCAGGCGCTGTACCGCATCACGGAGGAGAAGGTTCGTTTTTTTATGGCCTTAGGCTCTTCACTTCCCCTTATCTCACGGAATAGACAGTGTGAGGGAAGAAGAAAGTGAACTTTCGGTATCCTCGATACTGGGAAACATTATATTTCTCAGAAAGGAATATTTAAAAAATATGTTTCACGCAAGGCTCAAATGTTTGAAATTTTGTAGATTGGCAATGGTGTTGAAATCATAAAGAGATAACAGTGCGTTCGCTTAAGAATCGCCACCACACCGTACAGCAAAATATAACACCTCGGTTTTTTGACTGATTATGGTCCCCCTCGACCCCCTGCATCGATATCCGTCAAAATTTTTGTCATGCGGTTCTCATTTGCATAAATAATTAGGGTCAAAGTCATGCATATTTTCAAGGGTTTTTGACAGTGCGGACGAAAATGAAGGCCAAATGCGATAAAAATCGAGCTCTTGGGGCAGTTTTGAACGCTGAACACGCCTGTGATATTCATTCATGCTGATTCCAAAATTTGCATATTTTTGAAATCTTTGACATCGATTTTCTCGAATACGAGGAATAACTGGTCTCCAATTTTTTGATATGATGTGGCCCGTGATTAGGGCTCTGCAACGCGCCCGGTCACGCTTCATGCTTTGTGTGTCTTGGTACTTAAATCCTGGAAAAACCTTCAATTTTTATTCGAGATCAACCCCCTGTTTCCCTCTCATTTCTCTTCATTCTCTCCCATTCTCCTCGCCCGTGCGGTGCGAATGAAGGAGTGAGGGGTGAAATGAGCCATTCTAGACCGCACGGGTGCGTCGAAAGAGAGGGAATGACGAGAAATAAAGGGAGAAAAGGTGTTATTCTCGAATAAAGATTTAAAGTTCTTTAAGGATTTAAGTACCAAGACACACAAAGCATGAAGCGTGACCGGGCGCGTTGCAGAGCCCTAATCACGGGCTACATCATATCAAAAAATTGGAGACCAGTTATTCCTCGTATTCGAGAAAATCGAGGTCAAAGATTTCATAAATATGCAAATTTTGGAATCAGCATGAACGAATATCACAATCGTGTTCAGCGTTCAAAACTGCCCCAAGAGCTCGATTTTTATCGCATTTGGCCTTCATTTTCGTCCGCACTGTCAAAAACCCTTGAAAATATGCATGACTTTGACCCTAATTATTTATGCAAATGAGAACCGCATGACAAAAATTTTGACGGATATCGATGCAGGGGGTCGAGGGGGGCCATAATCAGTCAAAAAAACGAGGTGTTATATTTTGCTGTACGGTGTGGTGGCGATTCTTACGCGAACGCACTGATATTTCTATAGAATTCGAGTTCTAGGAATATAATTCCGGAATTATTGAAGGCGCGACTTGCAGGTTCACCCGAAAACTTACAGTATATTATCAGTAAAGGTCGTATTTCTCTACACTACGCTAGCGACTAATTCATGTCAGACGGTCTATTGTTTTAGTTAACGTTGCGACTCGCGCGAGCTGGCTAATAAATGTCATTCTTTTTTCAAGCAAAAAATCTAATGAACTTACGGAGTTTCGCAAGAGTCACTCAATTACTTTGAACCCGCATTTCCTCGTTTATCACTCAATTACTTTTCCCCGGCATGTCTATAATATCCCGGTCCTGTGGTACCTACGCAACGTCTCATCTCTTCGAAGATCTTCCTATAATGGAACCGACTATTTTTTTGTTCCTTGTTCTCCGTATTGCTATTTGGAAAAATCGAATTATGGCTGTTAAATTAACTTCCTCGGTCTCAAACAAATTAATATTTATAGTATTCGAATCATCTTACATGCACGTATATATGTGCTAGAATTGTAGCGATTGAGATTCAATGTTAATGTATGCATACATTCTATTATTTAAAAAATTTTAAACTCAACGATTCTCAGTGATGAGTTTCCCTCAAGAGCCCATTCGTATGAAAATCAATCTTACAACGGGTTCTTCACGATTAAACGGGTCCACCGAATTTGACGAGAGAGGTCTTTCCCCGAGTTCGTTAGATGCATTGGACGACCAGGTATGCTCAATATCTTCTTAATATCCTTTTCTGGATCACATACACTTCGTTCGAATTTTGTGAAATAAGAACATACTGATATTTGAAGATATTCACTTATATTAAAATTTGAGGTTATTAGCGGAAATGGCAAGTCCTCTCGATCTTGCTCTTCTAGTCGTCCCGGGAGTAACGAAAGGTATGAAAACTATAATTCTTTTTGCAGTAATTATCACGCCTTCACTTGTTTTTTTCAGTGCACAGTCGTCGAAAGAGGAAAGTCGACCAGGAAGTTCAGCCGAAATGGGAGAAGGACTTTTAAAGTTTACGCTCCCTACCACAAAAAGTCGAAAGCGGAAACACGTAAAGTGGGCAAATTAAAATACTAAAGTAGTCCTAGGCATTAAATTTTTATATACTGTTATAAGGAGCACCTTCGATGTGGGAGCAGAGACTGTGGACGGACAAACTGCTATACTTCGTCAACAAGAGAAAGAAAGACTGGCTGAAAGGGAAAAGAGGAAAGTTGGCCAGGTCAGATTTGCGAATCTATTGCTCTTCCATTAAAAAATACTAGTGTTCAAATGCACTATGTTTCGGACCGACGGAAATTTATGTAAACGTGTCCGACAGCAAACGCCTATTACTTTCTTCCGTTCCCCGATTGCGAGATGAAAGTACTCGATCGTTCGGAAGGGACAAGGGGAGACTGGGGCTGATCAATGTGCAATCTCTCACCAAGCAAATCCGTAGTTCAAAATCCCCACCGTTACCTGCCGTCAAGGAAATATTGGCACATTACAACTCGAAGATGAAATACATTATGTATGCCAATCAATCTTCAAAACTACTTCAAAGTGACACTGAACAGTACGCATGCGACGAATATACAGGGAAAAAGTCAGAAAAAATTCGACCATTCTCTATCCAATGAGCATATGAAATTTAGTCAAAATTGTCCCTGTTGTGTGAATTTAAATTTGAATTAGTGTTTTTTTTAGGACGATCACATCGCAAATGTCTTAAATGTTTCTCGCCCTGGGCTGTTCGATATAGTTGAAATCGATGATATTGTGAGTTTATTCAATAAAATATAATTGTGATACTTTGGTTGGGAATTCAGGAATCCTCCGAATGTATACCATCGACTTCTAAAGTGGAGAAGAAAGAAGATTTCGAAGTTATTGATATTTCATCAGAAGAAGAGGATAATTGGGGTGGAACTGCAAGGCGAATAGATCCTCCCAAAAATTATTTCGGTTATGGAGGTATATTTCCGCGCTTTTCCATCTCCTTTTTTTTCTTTTTTTCTTTGCATGTGGCTCTTGTGAGATATCGAATTAATATAGGCAGGCCTTTTGTTACTTCTTTCACGCAGCTTTTCATAATGCCCTTCCCGCGGGATTTGAATTAGTTTGAGATGTTCAAGGCGGCGGTAATTTTGAGCATCGGGGTAGCTAGCAAAAAAATGGAGTGGAGGGTGCTAGTTCCTTTTCAAAGTCGAATGCTCATTGCGATGTGCGTTCATCATATCTGTGCCAAGTATGTACTTGGAATTTTTGCTGCCTATAATAACGGGTAGCCGCAAATAATTAGGAATTTTTTCAACTGGTAGCCGACCTGTTCCTCTCAAAATCGTCACATTTTGCACAAAACACTCAGAAAATTCAAAAATTTCTTACTGGGAGCCGACTTTCTTTCCAGCTGCCGTAGTCCTTCCGTGATTTGAATTAAACTCACAATGCAGTAGTATTATTGAACGGGGCCATTCTTGAAAGTAGTTACTTGTGACGGTTGGATTCAGTCATGGGTCCTCTTGATGTTCCAAGTAGGCGATACTCATAGGGTTGCCCAAGCCTACTGACTGATTTTTTTTACGCCTCGAGATCAATGTGAGATCGAAAAACACACAAGACTCGACCAATGGTCCAATTTTTGTTAACATTGAACACGGTTAAAGTAGTGTCAGCTTGGGGTGTTGGAATAAAATTATAGAAGCATAAGATAGGTTAGGATACTCGGAATATGAGTCTCAAGTATTATGCCGTTATCAGATTATCGTCGTCGCGGGCATGTGAGTACAACAGAAAGAAAACAACAAGAGGAAGCTCAATCTATCGAAAGAAGAAGATTAAAAGGGAAGAACTACGTAGATTCTGAAAAGGATCAAATACTCAATAGAGATGGTAAGTTTAATTCGGCAAATGAAAGTATGAGCCTTGGTTGGTAGTAGAAAGTGCACAATGACGTCACATGTCAAAATGTGTAAAACGAATCCAATCGATTCGGGAGTGATTTAGTTGTGCCACTTGTCGAATTACAAAAAATTGCTCGGGGGGATTTTTTTCGCACACATTTCGAAATATCGATGTTCAGCATATGAAATTTACAAGTTTTTGCATCCAAAATTTTTATGCGCACATTGCGCAACTGCTCTGCTATTATCAATCCGAATGACGAGTCGGTCGATTGAGGCGAATGAATCAAATTTTTAGTCAATAGGCAAAGGGATAAGGGGTTAGAGGGACTCTAGTTCGACCACAGTGATATCAGCCCATATGTGGTCTGAGATCACATTGGTCCGAGAATTTCGAACCGCTCATTGTCTGAGACGCGGCACTGTCTGAACTATTCTCGAACAATGATATACGACAGAATATACACAAATTGGCAATCCGGTACTATGTCGGATGAGAACCGACAAAGAATATTTTTCTCCGTTTGTGATGTTTAGAACACCCTGGCAAAATACTACGCTGCTCAAAAATTTTTGGTTCTCATCCAGTCGGTTCTCATCCGACATAGCACCGACAATCCTTGTTGTATGGTAGATGGTCTTCTCGTGAATCCTGGTCATTCATCGTCAGAAGAGGATATATATGTCGCACCTCATCTCACTCACATACTTCAGCCTCATCAATTGAATGGAGTCATATTCATGTGAATATATCACCTTTTATATTACTACACCTACATATTATCATCTCTTTTTTTCAGAATGTATTGACTATTCAGGTACGAAAATGTGGTAGTGTCGACGGAGGATTACAAGAGAGACAAGAGTGGCGGAGGATTCGGATGTATTCTTGCCCATTCAATGGGATTGGGAAAAACTCTGCAGGCATGATTAATCGAGGAAGGGAGGGAGCAGATTAATTAATCAATATCAGTTTAGGTTATCACGTTGTGTGATGTATTCTTCCGGGCAACGAAATCTCATAAGATTCTGATCCTCTGCCCCATTAATGTGATTCAGAACTGGTACAACGAATTCTCGAAATGGTTCCCAGCGTATGTTTATATTTTACCTGGAGTATATATTCTCATCTCATCTCATCGGGCCTACTGCCAAAATGAGCTAAATTTGTGTTTTCTCCATTTTGGCCCGGACGATAAATTGGATCAAAAGTCTTGTGACGTGGAGAGAAACGTCAACGAAAACGTCCATCGTGATCCGTAAAATGGAGAATTTACAATAATTATGTTTGACTGTGCAAGATGTATCCGAATCAACATAATTTTAAAGTTGTTTAATATCCAATATGAATATTCTTTTTGAGATACGATGAAAGGGGCGAGGCACTGCGCAAATTTAACGTCCATCTTTTCGGCGATTCCATCAAGTCATTCGATCAAAGAGTCAATCTCATTGGTGTGTATGCTTAAAGACAATTTATCGTAATAAATGTAATTGAAGAGGAATGGGCAGACAAAGGAGGAGTCTTGCTTATGGGATATGAGATGTTCCGTTTACTGAACAAGAATATCAAAGGACAAAAACCGAAAAAAGTATGTTATAATTGGCAATTTAAGATTGATGAGTATGAGAATCATTGTGGTATCCACCGGGCTAGTAATCAGACCACTATATAAAGTCTAGGTGGGTAAAGTCCGCAGATATGGTCAAAATGAGAACGAAAAATTTTCAAATGGTTGAAAATGACGAAAAAACATCATTTGAGGTTTAAACAACTGCCTACTAACGTTACCGACTAGAACCAGACAGGCAGAATCATGAATTTTGAGCAAATATTCCACATTCAAACCAACTTTTCGATTCTTCGCCACTGATTGATCTTCTTCTCGACCCCAAACAGTTGTTACACATACAGAGATACAGAAAATATGTTGAATCCAGAGGGTACAAATGACTTTAAGTAGGGCTGCTACCCCAAAGCTTATCGAAAAACCCTGAAAATTAGCCATTTCATTATGTTTCTCGAAAATGCACGAAATTTTGGTAAATAACATAACTTTTTATGCTCTTTCGAATGAGCTATCACACGATAGGGTTACTTGAAATTTTTTTCAAAGATCAATATTTCGGGACCAAAGTTCAAAAATCTTCTATTCCAGCCCTAGGGGTCACGTTGGTGAAGTTTGAGCGCTGAGCGATCATTATGGCTGAGTTGTACCACTATCACCCCCATTTCTCTGCCTTTTTTCGGAGAATGCGTTTTAAGCCACTAGGCTTCTGCAATTTGTGTTCGACCTCTCTATNATATCTGTATGTATATATTTTCGGTCCCCGGTTGGCAATGAAAATGTATGATGAGCATACATTTTCAACTTCCAACCGGGGACCAAAAATATATAGTGGTCTGACACAAATATCACAGGTCTTATGGCTTAAAAACCGAATTTATTGTGGATATATTGTGGTCTGATGAAAGATTGCATAAAATATATAGTGGTCTGATTACCGGCCCGGTAGGAACGAGAGTGTATGATGATGAGAATATTTGTATAGTACAAGTTGTCTAATGCAGAGTCGACCTCGAATCGAATTCGTTGGTGGCAGAAAAGTGGAAGATGAGAGGGAAGGGAAAATAGAAAAGAAGAAGATTGATGAAGCTATGACCCCGGGAGGAAGACTTACAAGAGAAGCAAATGATAGTATGTTATATTCGAATCCCTAAAAATCTGAGATCTGAGTCTCTGAATCTGAGATCTTAAAATCTGAGGGTAAGCAGTGCTATATATCACGAAATTTCAGTAATTTCGGCTGCATTGGTCGATCCTGGACCAGATTTAGTCGTATGTGATGAAGGACACATGATTAAAAATGTGACTGCTGATATATCAATCACGCTTTCGGCCATTAAAACGAAGTAAGGATATTAATAACTTGTCATATCAGTAAAGGGAAAAGATGCTAGGAAGGTGATAAGTTTATGCGGAGATTTAACGGATAACACAACAGTGGATGCGAATATTATTATTTTGCTGATGTCTCAACTCCGTCACTGTTCGATCCCAGCCCTGCAGTGATTGGCATATTCGAAAACAGAAATTCCATGTGCCTAGTGCTCATGCAATCGATAATTAAAATCTGAACCCTTTTGATGTCCTCATGAAAATACTGTTACTGAGAAGTTGAAGTTTAAGCTAAAATAAAAGTACCCGACTCACATTTTCATACTCTACGAAGTTATCCCTGGAGATATAAGAATATAACTCTCAAGTAGGGAAAACAGATTATTTTGTATGTTACCGGGCACTTTTCTATGCTTTACGGCATGTTGCTGCTGACAATGACTTGGATCTAAAATAATAAGTGCACGACTGTTGGCCACTCTGGAAAGGTCTCTAAACAATTTAACTCGAAAAAATTGTTTTCGAGGATATTTTTGTTGTAAAAAAATCTCGATTTGTTCAAAATTTAGTCGTCGTTTCTGGCCTATTTTATTACTCGTGTATCTAAACATTTTTTTAAGGCGCCGCATTATTCTGACTGGATACCCGCTGCAGAATAATCTGATGGAGTATTATTGCATGGTGAGCATACAATTGTAACAATTATACATAGGGTATACCCGGGTATACATCGCTTGGGGGGAGGGGGGGGGGGTTCGGAGCTCCATCCCTTAACTTTTTTTTTGTATTTTTTGCTTATTGTTAAAGCTGCGGATCGGCCCTCCGCCCTCTAGCTCCGCTAGACTCCTTAATGTTAGATAGGAGTGTATGAGCAATACCCTCCTTGTCTCACACACTCTCTCATTCTCCAGCTGGCTAGTATTAAAAAAAAGATTTTAAAAACGAAATATGTTCGTGCTAGTACGATATTAAAAAAATAACTTTGACGAACGAGATAGAGATCTCTCCCCTTCAATTCAACATTTATTACTCTAGTCATTCCCCTCGGTTCCACAATCGAGTCTCACTAGTGCAACGTCGAACATATCTATGTCAAGTATGTGCTTGGCTTTTTTCCACCTATATGAACGGGAAGCCGCAAAATTTTTGGAAATTTTTCAACGAGTATTCATCTCAAAAAGCATTTTTTTTGCACCAAACACTTAATTTCATAATTTTCTTATGGGTAGCCGACACGACAGCTTCTATATGAGAAATGAATGTGACCATCGACTTGAGTGCTACCGAGAGCCCCATATCCCGAGATTGCGACAGTGATAGAAAACTATGTAACCAATGTCAACTGCTTCGAGGTGGTTTTTTTCTGCCGTTTCTTTATCAAGTGGTCCAATTTTTTCCTACATCCTTCTGAACCTACAAGACGTAGGAAAAAAAGTCTGTCGCAAATGCAAACGATTGCTGTTGGGCACCCAGGAACACACCGGTGTCGGGCACATAGGTGCCCGACACTAGGTGCATTTGATATGACTTTTTGAACACTGAATTGCTTAGAATTTATATTTTCATTGGTATCAGACCTTGCATCATTCATAAACAAAAGGCCCATTATGTGAAGTTGGATGATTCCTGTGTTAGTTTACGGCGTGTGTGCGCATGACTCAAATACTCAGGTCATCAAACCCAAGATATGCTATGCTATTACAATTTTTCAAAGCTATTGCACTTGCGGTTGTTCGGTTTCGGGTATTTTCTTCTGTTTTAGTCGATCGGTATCGGTAGTTTACTTTTCTCTATTTTTTTTTTGTTCATTTTGGCCAAAAAATGTAGTATGTCCAGTTCCTTTTTGAGCGGTAATTTGAACCCTGTGCGGATGAGTAAAAGACTCGAGACTCATTTTCCACATGTTGCTGTTATCAGGTGAACTTCGTCCGTCCTGATTATCTGGGATCGAAGAAGAGCTTTGCAACTCAATTCGAGAAGCCTATCAAGTTAGTTACCACTTACGTATATCTACTACATATATGCTACACGTGTCACGTAAGGATTCAACCCATTTTCTCCCATTACATGATCGTCATTTATTGTGATTTCGGGAAGGAAGAGAGATGGACCGCTAGGCTACCAGCACACATTCTCTATCCGTACAAGAGTAGTACTACTCCTTGCGGCGAGCGCGTGGAAAAATCGCTCATCTTTTTCTTTGACCTACCGCTGCCACCACAGGTCGCTATAGCAGGATTTGAAAACGTGAATCAACTAAACTTTTGATGGTCTTTCGTATGGTATATGGCTTATACCCCAATCTCGTGGTAAGGTTAGACCATTCCCTTGTAAGGAGATGGAGAGGGGATGAGAATCAATTAGTCTCTTCAACTCTCGGATCTTCTCCTCTAGACAGCGTGAGTGCTGCTTCTGCCAGCCTAGATCATTCTGAAGGCGGGCGAACAACTTTTCCACATAATACATCCAATTCCTTTCACGAGATTTAACCGTCATAATACTTTTGATTTTTAATAGTCATAATAATGTATCTACGCATGAGGCGCTCCTAAAAAATAAAGACAAACAATAGTTGAAAGGGTTGGTATATTCTCTCCATACAACCATCGTACGTCATTAAAAAGCTTTTGAAAGTAGTCGCAGCTAATACAATAAATTGTATCATTTTCAACTCGATTCGTGACTATTATATGCCAAGTTTCTTAATTGATACAAGACTATTATATAGGAACGGACAATGTGTTGATTCGACTCCTCATGATATTAAGATTGCAAGACAGAGAACTCACGTTTTAATCGATCAATTGAAGGGATTCGTCCAGAGGTATTCCCTTTTTTTAAATCTAATGTGCATTATGCTCTTACAATATATCTTGTGAAGTCGGTGTAAGTCTCGGATAACCTTGATGGGAGTATCGTCATGGTAAAATTAATAATGTGGGGCAAGTGCACTGTTTGGTAAAGTTTGAAATACTGATAACATTAGCCATTGAACTGGCGAATTGTTTTTTGGTCGGTTATTGTAAGCCAAAGATCGCGATTTTCTTTCGGGAGTTCGACTCTATCTCGTTAACTCTTGGTGCTAATCCAAACAGCACAGTTTTCCTACGGAAAACCTTGGATGCGGCTGTTACCTGTTCTCTGTGGAGGGTGGCCGCAGCGTCGCGATGGCTAACAATTCGTTGGAGAGGAGGTCATATAGTGCGAAGGAAGTAATTGGAATAAGCGAGGGACGTGAAAACTCGAAAGAAATACGTGGTCTTTGACCTACTGTAACGAAATGAAAAAAATAAATGTATCACAAAATATTATGCCAAAAATGACTGCGCTATGTCTAAATTATCACTTTTACTCATTTCAAAAGTTGACCGTCTTTTACATAAATAATCTCTTCTTTCACAACATTTGATACATTTCCATTCAGACGAACTCAACACATTTTGAAACAAGTGCTTCCCGATAGTCGCGAGTATGTACTTCTAATGAGAAAGAGCCCCATTCAGGTTTCATTTTTACACATTACCATTGTACAATCTATTGAATGTGATATAACACAGTTTCATTAGTAAGTGATATAGTTTTGATATAGTCATAACATAAATAAATGACGAATTGTATCCAGAATAGGTAGAATCCATTGCTAGAAGAGACTCTATCTGAGAAGTTGAACTCTTTAAAGATTCTTTTTACAGAGATGAACTGACAATGAAGCAAACTCAAAAAAACATTACGGAATATGCTGCAAAAAAATTAGATTACTTGTATTTTTTTGCAGCATATTCTGTATCGTTCCTTCGTTTCAAATACGATGGCTGAGATTAACGATGGAAATGGATCTACATTCAATCCACTTAAAGCTTTCGCTATGTGCTCCAAGGTAATCTCGAAGTAGATCAATTTATTTATTTTAATATTTCAGTTCTGGAATCACCCCGATGTTTTGCACAAATGTCTTCAAGAGTTAAGACAATTAAAGGAAGAAAAAGACAGAAAAGAGAAGGAAAAAGAAATGGCGAGAATGGCCGAGTGTTCATTCACTCCTTTCGGAGGAGGAATGGGAGGACCCATTATGGGATATGGACATAATCAGACACCGTAAGTTGTCAAAGGAACATTCACTCACCCATGTATAGTAGTGATATAAAAAATAGGATCACAACGTAGAAATAAGTTCGCTTTGAATCATCACAGGAGAATAAAAAAATAACACACAAGATACATAACTGCAACGAATCCCCAAGAAGTGACGATTAACAGAATAAACTGTGATAATGTATAAAGTGAGATAATTATAATCATAGATGGATGGCTGGTCCGTCAAATGGATTCACTCCTTTCTCTGGAATGCATACTCCTATCTTAAATGGTTTAAATGGACCAATGAATGGTTCCCATCCATCCTCCACCCTTTCCCCTTTCACACTTAATTCGTCTCTCCTTATTCTATCTTATCGTTATACCAATTTGATACTTGTAGGTGGAGTATCGGGAATAAATGGTTCGGGAGGAATGATTTCTCCTTTCTCATCCTTTCAATCTCAAACTCAACCATTTGGTGGTCATTCCTTTCTTTCGTGAGTCTTATCTGTTTCATTTTATTTTAATGATGGATTCATTACTGAGACATTGTTAACCGTAGGGTTGGCTAAACGATATTCTAAACGTGTCAGGTTTAGCTCCGCTCCCCTAGCTCTTCCCTAGTTGCGAGCGAGAGAGCATGCGGAATGAAGAGAGTACTTCGGATCTCAGGGGCATGGAGCGTAGGGGGAGCTAAACCTGCCACGTTTAGAGTATCGTTTAGCCAACCCTAGTTAACCGTATTTTTCTCCCTCTTAATACATGGACTCTTTTATACTTTTTTTTATATATCATTCGAAATTGTGATCTTATTACAGATCGAATCGGACGTCATCACGAAATACTTCACCGCAGAAGAAGAAGAAAGAAACGTTAGCAAGTATATTGGCGGATGAATTGGATCTCGATTCGAGTATCAAGTATGACTGGGTTAGTCTCAACAGTTGAATCTTGGTCCTCCTCATTGATTTTTGTAAATACCGGGTCGGTAATGAACAGATTTCTAAAAAAAAATCATCTTATTCGGGAATGGTGCCAAACGATGCTTCATGATATGGTGAGCAAGGGTAGAACAGACCACTATTGTAAAACTACCGTAACCCAAACTATTTTTCAAAGTTGTCGCTAAAAAATCGGAAAAAATCGTCTCAAACGACGCGCCTTGATGTGGTGGGTAAGAAGCAACCCCTGTCAAACCACTATTTTATATCCAAAGGTCGATTGAACCACTTGAAAAGTTCCCGGTAGCTTGAAAAACGTATGGTCCTACTCTACTTTCTGGGCCTTCTTTTTCAGCGCATCCATTTTCGTTCAGGAGGTCACGGAGGTTTCTTGTGTAAAATGGTTTCCTTGAAAACGTTTCCTAAAGAAATTTTTTTCTAATTTTCACTAAAAATGACCATAACATTTTGCAACGACAAATTTCGAGTTCAATTAAGCTAAATGATCAGCAGAACATGTTTTTTTTTGTATTTTTTTTTTTTTTTGGCCTAGGCAACAACCGCTCTTTAAATTGCTCACCTCTTTTTAATTGGGATAGTTTTAGTCAGTTTGCGAGCAAAAATCAAGTTTTAATAGTAAACGAAAAAATGATGATATGGTATGATTTACAATTCGAACTCATCTTGGTATAGGCAGAAATGGCAATGCGTGCTTATGTTCCGGGAAGATTGGAAAACTCTCCGAAGATGAAATATGCCCTCTCTCTAATCGATGGATGTACTCGCAAAGGAGAGAAGATCATATTATTTAGGTTTGTCTTATTTCATAAAATGATAAATGAGAGTGTTGTATTCAGTCAGAGTTTGTCTACTCTTTCTCTTGTGGAAGAAGCATTGGATAAAGTTCCTCTTGAGACTCCGATGGGACAGAGAATGTGGAACAAAAATGCTAACTTTCTCAGTAATTCGCTCACCTACTCCTTTCTCATACTTAACAATTGAAAATATCCATTTAATTTGAGGATTTGATGGAAGTACAAATGGAGCAGAAAGAGAAAAATTAATCAATCGATTCAATGGAGATCCTAATGTATTTCTCTTTCTCATTTCAACAAAAGCGGGATCTCTTGGAGTTAATCTTGTGAGTCGAGAACTCTCTGTATCAAAATGAGTGTGAATGAATGTGAATTGTCTCGTGTATTAAGGTATCGGCTACTCGCTGTATCATCTTCGATGCTTGCTGGAATCCATGTCACGATGCACAAGCTGTGTGTAGGATATACCGATATGGACAACAGGTAAGAGCCATTGAGAAAAGAGGAGGATACCAAAAGGTTACAAGACCGAATCTAAATACCATTTTTTGCCCCAAATTTCGGCTCATTGTTCTTGATTTTGATGTAACATTTGTGATATATTCTAGAGAAGAACCTTCATCTATCGTCTTGTAATGGATAATTCAATGGAGAAAGCAATCTTCAATAGACAGATTAGCAAGAATGGACTACAGCGTGAGACTATTTATAGAAAAATATGATGGAGATAATATATATAATCTATAGGGACCACATAGTAACATTTCAAACTCTTCCTATATTTTAAAAATATTTTTGCTTCCCTGATTGTGAGATAATGGACGAAGCAGAATTATAATTACGATTTTCCAACTTCCAAATAAACAAAAAGATCGAGTATCGTATAATATTAAACAGTTCCGCATATTATTGTTTAACGTCAGAGGAGTGGGCAAAAGACAATGGAGGCTGGGGGATTCGAGCCCCCGACCTTCCGAGCACGTGACGGGTGCTCTAACCACTGAGCGGAACCACTGAGCTAAACCCCCCGATTGGTGCTTGTCCTCGGGACTTGCGCTATGGTCTTCGGGCGTCGGCCATGCATTTCCTTTTTTTTTTCTTTTTTCTTTCCTATCTGTTATTTGGAAAACTTCAAAGAACGGTCTCGGGCCCTATTTGAAATTTCGCCCACGGTTGTGTAGATAGGGAAGGTGTATGGTTAGATGGGGCGTCACATTTCATCGGCCAATTACGGACAATTTCAAATATATTTTTGCGTTCGTTTGTTTGGCGGTACACATTTCGATCAATAATTGACAAAAAATGCAATGTTCTTTATTAACCGTTATGATGTGCGTGCTGTATCGTATTCCAGGTATGTCAAAACAGCCCCTACCGTTAAAACCTCATTATCCAATCTAGGCACCTCCACATCATTTTGCAAAAATATGTACTATCTCACAATCAGTTTGTTAATCATATGTATAAAATCATTTTTTTGTGAAAGGAGCATCAGCCGAAATATAATAATTTTTGAGAGATACGCGAGTTAATGAAAACTAGTTTTTGCAAAACGGGAGACAATGATCTTTGAAACGCTATAACTTCCGTTCTAATAGAGGGAATAAATTTTTTTCTAACTCGAACAATTGCGTGATCAACAAGTCGAAATTTCGATTTATGAAAATTCCGGATATTCACCCACAAAGCGCGTTAACGACCATGCAAATAAGCATATGTTCTCTTATTTCACGTTTCATGAAACATCTGCAAGCGCAGAAATCGAGAGTCGAATAAACGGCACTTGCAAGCTGCAGCATGCATCAAATAATGAAATTATCTGCCTGAAACGTTCACGATTTTTGTACCATGCCATGGTGCACCTAAATATTTGTTTTTTTAGACTGTACCTAATAAATTGGGCAAGTTGCAAATGAATAAATTGACTTATCTAAATAATTTTCGTCTGTTTTTTTTCGCGAAATGAAAGTTATATATATAAATTCTGGGATAAATTGTTGTTCTGTTTTCTTTAAACTTCCGCCAATATTATAAAAAAGAAATGTTAATTGAAATAATGTTTTGTACAGAAAGAGTAGTAGACGAACAACAAGTGGATGCGAATGTGACACAGAAAGAATTGGAGAATCTCTTGGAATATGATGTGAGTGACGGAAAGATATGATTAGGGGATTAAGAGAGGCAAATATAGATTATGTATTTGAAGGAATCGCTGGATGTAATAGATCGAGCTCACAATGTGTCGAGATGGAACATTGAAGATGATATCCTGAAACAGGTGGTACTAAGGGAGAGCTCACTTCTTTCTCAGGTAACAGCCGGTATATGAGACCATTTGTGTAAGGATCGAGCAATGGTCGGCAAACATTTGATTTTCTCTGAACCTTTTTTCTGTTTGGGTTTTTGAGGGGGCTGATTACGACGACGGTCATTCTCATGTTAATATTGAGTACCATAGGTTCCAGATGATATCACGTCGAATAAATAGGGAGTATGGTATCCCGCAGCCCCCCCCCCCCAAACCCTGGTACCCTAGACAAACTAGTATATAGATATGGATAAAACACGTTGAAGACATTATGACTGAATTGAAGAGGGGCTTTTCTTGATTCTATTTCTTGATTATTGAACAATTTATAGGTGAAAGTGACAAATTCGGAAATTTTTGGAGTCCAATTCTCATATTCTATGATTTTAATTAACATATTTTTCGGGCTGCGCCCCTATTTCGTTATATTACAAAATTAGTTCCTTTTGCAAAGATTGCATAAAGAAAACATTCAAAATGAAAATGGTCGCAGTCCCGGTCCATCTAAATCCTTCACCAGGAGGATGCCCCCCCCCATACATGAAAAAGTTATATAACAAAACCAATGGAAATCGGGGTATGTTTATGAAAAATTGCTTTGGAATCCGACTAATTCTATGAAAGCCGGGTGTGTTTGCGAATCGTAGGTTACATGCTTTGGTAAAGGAAACTTCGAATGCGGGGTATGTTTTCAGATTCCAGGTAGTTTCGGACTAGCTTTTCCATGCATGCCCCCCCCCCTTCTCGCACTCACTTGTTTGGCATTTATAAAGCGGAGAAATAAAAAAGTCTGAAAACAACGAAGAGAAAAAATAGTATGACTTTTCAGAGAATATATTATTTTGGGTTGTACCGAATCCCTTCGAAATTGCTCGATTCTTACGCATACGGTCTCATTGATGGAATAAATATTGTGTGTTTCAGGAACCTTTCTTGCACGAATCATTGTTATTGGAAAGGGAGGAAGGACTTTCTGAGGAAGAGAAAAGAGAAGCTCTCGCTCTCTACCATAGGGTGCCATCATATCCTCTTCATTCTAATCATTTTGAAATATTAAGGAGAAAGCAGTGGATGATTACGGCATTGCACTCAATCTCGAAACCGGTCGATCTTACGGAAGAGACATGTCCAATACTGCAAAGTTGGTTAATTATAATTATTCGTTATCTTCTCAATTAAATGACGTTGCTGGAAGATAGTGATTTCAGTATTTATGGAAATAGTTTCCTCAACCGAAATGGATACATGCCTCCTCCCATGAGAAGTACGCCTCTTCCAATGACACTCTCGTCGCCATCATTGCCTGTCTATAGTAAAGTTAACCCTCCTATTCCTGGAGGTGAGATTACTTTATTGAAGAATAGGATTGGTGTTAGTACGGACACGAATAATCGGAGGAGGAGGGGGGGAGGGTGATTTGCAAAAGTGTTGGGCGAAAATATTTTGCTTTTAACACCCCCCTCCCGGAAAACACCCTAATGTACCCCCCGGAAAACCTGTCGTTGGTTCGCATAGGTGCCCACGGAGAGTGTCGGCGCGGTTGGGCACCCGCCTATGTATAGGGGGCATGGCCCAAAATAAGTTTTTAGGTTATGGTGTGGTAGCCATATACTGTAACTAGGGGCGCTGTAGAACCGATTGGGATGGTACTTGGTCATGACCCACTATTTATCAACCCATTTTGGACCATGACCCCTATAAATAGCGTGGGCGGGTGCCTAACCGCCCGGAGAGTTTCATGGACATCTATGCTGGTCCGCAATTAGATTAAGATTCACAAGTAGGGCCCACCATTGATTATGCAACTACGATATGAGCACACCGATTGTGCAGATGGTCATTAGCCCATGCAAGCGTATTATTGATCAGACCTTGAATGTAATTTGGTCATTCTCCATTCCAGGTGTGACTCTCGGTTCATATCTCAAGTTAAATTCGTATGAGAAGCCTCCTCCTATTATGAGTGCCCCTATGAATCCGTCTTTCTTACATTCTTCTAATGAAATATTAACAGCATCTCCAACAGCTATAATTTCCCTTCCTTGTGGTAAGCCCCCCCCCCTCCCACTCCTTACTACTTATCCCCTTTTGAGATGTTAATCTTCCTGTGTATGGCCGTCCAACAGAACGAGTATTCATCGCCAAGTCCACAACAGTTTCTCTATACGATCGTGGTCCCAATCATCGTTATATTGCCCTTCCAAAGGGTCAACTCCTTGATGCAAGGGGAATTGACCTTTGTGAGTGAAACACAAGTAATAATGAAGATATCACTTATATTTCAGCATCAGTATTGCCACAATCGGGCCAGATGGCACGTGCATCTCGTCCTTCCAATCTCATTCCAGATGTTATCGAATTAGACTGAATATATATAGTATTTATAGTATTTTTCTTGTCTTCTAAGACTTTTCTCCCTTCCTCTACACTGATTTCCATTTATTTCGTACACCTTTATAATCTCCATTTAGTCGTAGTAGCTAAATTGTTTGGAAAATGAGCTAGTTTTTGGTAAGAATCGAGCAAGGTCACTATCGAAAAAAAGTATCACCCACAAATATTAGGAAGGTATCACGTTTAAATAATGTTGTCTGTCGTTTACGCTACCGCTTCAGATATTGTTACGAGTTTTTAAAATCAACTTTTGGGGCAACTCCGATTTTTCATTTTTCATTGTAGCGCATGTAGGGGAGGCCCAACAAATGGAGTAACTCGATACAGAGCAGATATCCATGCGGGAAAAGGCTCGGAAATACCGCATCCTCACTTGATCAGCTCTACACATCGTGACCTAAACATTAATAGGTGGACCGGTATCAGAAAATGCGATCTGAACGTGACGTCATCCGAGGCTAATGACGATTCCGCGTAAAATCTTAGAATTTCTATGTTCGTCAGCACCTTTGATAATTCTAAGCCGTTTATTTTGAGATAAACCCCTCTTTTACTGTGTCAGGATTTCTTGTATCTGCTCGATTTATAACCAAACGAACGTTAACGACCTAAACATTCCCTAGATACCTGATAATGTGCAATTAATGGATGTTGTATTTTCCGTCCATTCCTTTCAGTATCTCATCAATTGTTTGCTTTACTTCCCCTTTCCCACACATATCTATGTATATTTAGACTGATTCTTCAACCGCATCCTCATAGTTACATTTTTTGATCTCAATTTCGTGTTTTCTCCTGTCTCGGTTTCACTCTTCAGAATCGTTGTAATAAAAAATATTTTCAGCTTTTAAAACGCGTTTTCTTTAAGAACAGTCGAATAGTGGCACAATAAAAATGCTCCGATCGAGGTGACATTTTTGTGGTCAGTCTCTAGGGGTCACGTAAACACCATTTTTTTATATTTTGATCTTTGATCTCAAAAAAAAAGCAAATCAGTTTTGACCTTCGTATTGTATACCCTTTGAGAGGAATATCAAACTCCAGTGTAAATCTTTGCTATGGACCAAATTTTACCGAGAACAGTTCAAAAAAATCTTTCGGTAACGAAGAAATCTAAAACTCGGTTTTTTTATCAAGTGATAGGCAGTGAAATTCATTCGGATGTTTTTTTTTCAGACTTGAATTCATTACATTTTTATTATAGTTTGTTTTTAATCAGAATGTGAAGATATTTAGATCACTTAAAATGCTAAAGGAGGCCTCTGAGGAATCGAGCGGGAGATACAAATGGAGGACGCACTCTCCTCATTTTGTATGCTCTCTCACTCGCCTGCCCGTCAGGGACGTTTGTCCGACAGCCAATGCGGTATAACTTTGGTCATTGATGAGATATCAAAATGAGGAGTTCGGAAATCTGTTATTTCTAAAGAATGCGACAAAAGATTGCAGTCAGCATGATCATTTTAATTTTCCTCTTACTCCTCCTTTAATGCCGATTTGATTCGAACTATTTTTTTCCACATTTTCGCTTTCGTTCTTAGCTATAGTTATGGCGTTGGCCAAAGGAGCCAAAATTATTTGTGTAATATCGAACTTACTCTGCTCTTTTATATTGTTATCATTATCCAGTTTAGGTTATTTTTTTCAATTCTTCAAGACACGGAACCCGTAAGCTAGTTTATCGGGCAATATAGCCAAACTATATTACACAATTAAGTACGTATTTTCAATTACAATCAATCAATGTCAGCTATAGAACAAGGAATGAACGGAAAATAACATGGAATGCGAAAAGGTATATACATTCGGTTGCAAAATTACAATTGAGAGACGAATCTGAATTTCGGGTTGGTGAAATATAGCTGGATCAATATTTCTATAAGAATTTTGAAATGTTGAATTCGTGAGGCGAAATAAATAGTCAAATCTGAACCGGTTTGATAATTGACTTATTCTGAATCGAGGCATCGAGTACATCGAAATAAAATGTCCATCATTAGTTACTTTCATTGATAACATATATTATTTTATTAGAGAGGCGCTCAGTCTATATTTATTATGCATTTATTTTTCAAACATTTTTTTTTGAAAAGTCAACTGAATTTAGCGGATTTGAACACATGTCTAATGTATGTTTGGTAGAGCCTAAATTCAACAAAAAAAAGTTTTGTTTAGCTACGGCAGTCCTGTAACAAACGGTGAAGATATTACTCTAATGTCGTGTGCACACATTGGAATCAACTTTATTCCAACTTGTCGGACTCAATCAATTATCCAACTGAGTATTGGTACCTATATCTACCCGCCTCACGCATCGAATAGATTTTCTTTCTTTTCCGTGAATATAGGATTGATCCAGCCAGTTTCATCACCCGGATGTTGTGCAAAATATTTTTCCGAATTCTTGCAATGGTTCTTTCTGACCGTCGATAGAACATTACACAGCCCAATTCAGAGTAAAGCCAATAACGAAAAATATGGACGGATATGTATTAGAATAACGTAGTCAATGCATATTTCGGATCAATTTCAAGAGTTACCACAGTACCATAATTAAAGTTGATGTGACGACTTCCGTCCAACACCAAATTTGCATTTGAACATCGAGATCGGAGAGAAATTCGTCTTGCTTTCCCTTTGCATGGAGATGGTGCAAAAGTCTTATTAAATATTGGCTCTCGAACGGAGAAAAGGAGATCTGGAAAGAGAAAGAGGAAGGATGGGGATGGAAATATGAGTGATCGAATAGGAGAAATAAGAAAGATTACCTTTCGAGTGAGGTGATTCAATGAGAGAATCATTTAGTTCTTTCGCTACTCTATTGGCAATGGATGCATCTTGAGGGATATTGATGCCCATTGATTCAAGTGTCTTCATCACATCAGTTACTGTGTCGGGAAGAAGATGATTGACCGACGAATACCTAGAAACACCCAGATATAACTGTCTAAACTAATCAATTGGAATTCTTACCAGGCGGAGCTACCACTGCCTGAACTTGCAATGAATCCAGAAGATTTTTGTCGTTGAGATGGGCTTCCATCGATAGAGATATCATAATACGATACCTTGGCTGAATCTTTCTCTCCCACAAATACTTCATTCAGGGCAAGAAGTGGCTCGACATATTCATTCTTCCCTCCATGTACTGTTACTTTAATACGACTGCGACTTGTCCATCTAAACAAACACTGTTACTATTATTATTGTCAATACAAGGAGTCAATACTAGTGATGGCAAATCGGCACACCACTCTCCTAAATTTGCTTGTTCACCCGTCTGTCTGACCGGCGAGAATGCGCTCAAAATGAAGAGAGCCGCATGCCGAATCGTCATCACTAGTCAATAAACATCATCCCTTCATTATCGTAATCACTTATAATATAATATCTATAGTATTTCATCGAAAATAAAGGTGACAAAAAGTAAAATGAAAAGAAGAAACGATCGTTTTACCGTACTCACTTCGTATCCTTATCGACTAACATTCGAATTGCATCATTCGGCATATTTTTTGATTGTTTTTTGTTTATACATAAATGCCCCTCCGATCTGAAATGTATTTTGTTGATATTAACGTTTCCATTTTGATTCTCAAAGGGTTCTGATTCTTACGTTTTTGGAATTCAATATCTTGCCAAAGGCGCTAATATATTTATTTACACTTAGATCAGAGACAATATCCCTTGATCACTGATTCCCTTAAGTTGCCTTCCCTTTTCTGGCTTCTCTAACCCCCTTGAAAACCATTGAAAGTGGGAGCGGAACCATTGGGAAACCAGTAGAGGGGATATTAACTGGAGATTCAAAATGAGAGCCCTAATTAAAATATGATGGATATATTGTTACCCTGCAGGATCAGTATTGATTCCAACAACAGGAGTGGAATCAAATACGAGAGATGTAGCAGCAAGGAAGGTTCCATCTCCTCCTGCAGTCACAACCAATGAGAGAGGAGGAAGACGAAGGGGTAGATTAATCACATCTTCCAGTCTAACTGAGAAACCATTCTCTCTGTAATAAACACTTCGTATCAAATACATTTCGGATAAGTAATTAACCTCAATTGATTCACGATCATCTCTTCTGTTTTTCTCTGTTCGTCCTCCTTCAATTTAAGTGGTCGAGGGTCAATATTTTTCTGTAGAAGAACTCGTTCCAACTCTTCATCACTTAAAATCATTCCATTCTCCCTGAAATTAACATTCCAATCACTCAACACTACATTTGTTTACTCAAATATTAAGTTATTAAGTTCACATATCGAGTTCCATCTCTCTTGCCCTCTTTTCTCAAGTGCAGTCTAACAACATGAACACCCGATAGTAGAGAGAAGAGACAACAAATATAGTGAATAAAAATGAAAGGATGATAAAGAAACATGCGCGCGCAATGTCTCTTAATCGATTTATTTGAACAAAAAATAAAGAAAAGATAATAAAGAAAACCATGACAGATAAATAAAACAATAAATATACCCGAGTCGTTGTGCTTCAAATTTCCATCTGGTTCTTTTGCAGATAACA
Organism: Pristionchus arcanus; assembly: GCA_900490705.1. Lineage (NCBI taxonomy): Eukaryota > Metazoa > Nematoda > Chromadorea > Rhabditida > Neodiplogasteridae > Pristionchus > Pristionchus arcanus. The sequence continues at coordinate 31,761 of LS488264.1, read as the reverse complement.
ATAGCGGTCCTCTTTTCTTCGATTGGATTTGAAGGAATCACTCCCATCTTAAACATACCACACTCTAATTGTACCGCCAAATTTACTTTCATTTACATGCATTTCACTAGTAGCTTTCGCTTATTACTGACATGATCGAAAGGATTTGTATAAAACAAATGTTACGGGATGGATAGAAGTTGGAAGAGTAGTGACGAATCGGACGGGATCATGAAGAGTAGAAGAGGGAGAGGAATCGACCAGCATAATCACTTAAGAAGAAAGGAGGATAGGGAGAATAGATGGAGAGACAAAGAAAGAGTGACAAGGAAAGAATAGTAGGGAAGTATATATGATTGAACAATTATTAATATTACAACACCATTGATTGGAACGAGAGACCTTCGCTTATCTCAATAACTTAAATCAATTTCATCGAAATTAATAGGAGAAAGCTCTAATTGTAATAAATGGTAGATAAACACAGTTCGAAGATTTGTACGAAAAGGAATATAAGAGAAGGAAAATATGAAGAATGTTTATTGACGCGATTAGAAGAAAACAAAAGTACCCATGTAATGATTAAATGGAAAATCGAATGAGATCTATCGACAAGAAAAGGAGGGGGAGAGAGAGAAAGGCGTAATCAGTATGGTCAGATAAAGGGGGAAAGGGGAGTAGGTTGAAAGGGAATGACTCAGCCTATTCTAGCACTTGGATTCTGTGGTGTAGTTCCCTCTGAGGGAGACGAATCATTCCCTATCGATCCGAGAACTACAGTAAGACAAATGAGGGCGACGAATGATAACCAAATGAGGATGAGACATAGCTTACGATGTTTACGAATAGATCGAGTCACTCTGAAATGAAATCATTGATTATGAGTTGATTATGGTATGAATGAGAGGAGGGAATTAGATAAAAGGTGAGATGATATGACGGGAGAGAGGGAACTATCAGGTAGAAGACGTCAGTTGTATTTGTCCTCGACAAGAGATTGAGAGGGAATCACTCTCTTTCTCTCTCTCCCATCTCTCCTCTTTCTCTCCCTCCTCTTGGTAGTAGAGAATGAAAATAGAGCTCTAGTCTGTGTTCCATTCATCTCTACCTACTAGTTTGTCACTTTTTGTGTCCACTCCACTCCATGGCACATTCTCTCACACCACGTTATTATATCTTTCTTCAATATAGGTTGATACGTCGAGTATCGCAAGGTACTAATCAGAATCAAATGTTATGATAAGTTCTTATCTAAGAGCTTATCAGAAACGGAGAGACGAAATTTTGTTCGTACGAAAAAATCTGTCAGAAATGGCGCATAACCGTACGACGACACCATTTTAATTAAGATAAATAACGGATATAAGATGATACTCTCAAGGTATGGAATAAATACCTGGTTCCGATTCCGATGGGAATAACAGCCATTGAATATCTATATATGGATACTCTTCCTGTGGAAACATTCCTCCATTTGACTCTTCTTCCCCCTTGTCCAGTCAAATGATTCTCTACACACTTCACTGACACAATCACCATCTATAATCATTTCAATAATAATTACTACTCTATCTCTTCAGTGCACTTCACCTTTGTTCCAGGACCCTTGCTCAACCACATGAAATATTCTTCATCCTTTCGAGTACCATTTTCCACCGTTTTCCTGAGATAGTGTATTGACACAAAAGTGAAAAAAGTACAAAAAGTTATTATTCCAGAAACCAATCGATGTCATAATTTATGTCCATTTTCTTTCTTTCAAAACCGTTTAAAAAGCGTTTGAAAGGTAACATGGGATTCCATTCTTTCTGAGATCTATCTGAGCTAATGTTAGACTAGTGACCACCACCTACTCATCGATCAGATACAATATTGAACAGCCATTCTTGTTTTGGTCACTAGGTCGGGAAACTTTGCTGAGAAAATCAGACAATTTGAATTTACCGGCAGTAAAAATGTGGAAAATATCAAAGCAGACAGATGAACAACATTTAGGTAAAGAGCTTCGTGAGAAGCAAACCCCACGACTTTTGACAATTCTGATAGGACTACTATAAAATTGGGCGATTTTCGGATTTGTTGCGTACAACGTGTCAGAAAATGATCGTCAGATAAATATCACATTTTTATTGAATAACACAAACTGAAAGCCATTCGAATTTTTTACTTATAATCGTTCTTTTCGTTTCCTAGATAGCTACATTTATCCTTCATGGCACATCTTCATTGGACAACTTTGAAGCGAGTTATAATGTAAACGTATTGGAAAGTCTCTGTTTTTTGGCTCAGGCTTTTCTCGCAGAGAATCTCCTCTCTGCCATTTTCATTTCATATCCCCTCCGCATTCAGAGCGAATTTACTAGTTTATAACATAGGTATCGCGAGAGAATGTAGCAAAAATGACACCTTCGAGAACTAGTTTTTTCAAACTCAAATGAAATCAACCAAATTATGATGGGTGCATACCCTGGAGACGATAAAATTTTGTGTCCAGTCAAAAAGTCCGAAAGCCGTCTTTTAGGGATTTCCCGGTTCTGGAGCCGGATATGACGTATCTCAGCTCCCAGATGAGCTAGACACTTTTCCAGCGGCTCAAAAAATCCGCAAAAATATAACAAAAAACTTTTATACGTTCACCAAACCTGTAAAATCACTTATGGAAAAGCTAAAAATGAAAAACTGATTTTATAGTGAAATTTTAATTTTTCCTGAATTTGTTAGGGGGCATTCCCCGGAATTTTATTGCAGAATATGAAATTTGGAGTTCATAGATATAAATTAAAAAAATAAAAAGTGGATGTTTGGGGGGGTTGAATTTCACAATTTAGCTCCGAACTTCGAAAAATCGTATTTTCGTGAGCAATGATTTTCTTTATATTCCCTCCAAGAGCTATTCCAAGCAATTGAATTCAACTAAAGTATGGTTAGCACATACCCCGGTGACAAGAATTCGATGTGCCCGGTCAGAATGTCCGATAGCCGCCTTTTAGGGATTTCCCGGTTCTAGAGCCGTCTATGTCGTATCTCAGCTCCCAGATGAGCTAGAGACTCGTTTTAAGGATCATTCTGCTTCTTACAGCGAGTAATTAATAGCTTAAGAGATTTACGGAGATCGACCACCATTTACACTTTTTATAACAAAAAGACACTTTTTCTGATGACTATTTCCTTTTTCTCGTACTATCTGACCTAACAATTTTGCGGCGATAATAAGATTAGGGTAATCTATTGTTTGGCTAAGTTTGGATATTATTCCATGCCTTTGAAAAAAAAATTGAAGAGGTTCCTCTTCATTTTTTCAAGTGAAGAGGATCCTCTTCATACTGAATGTGCCTCAGAAAATCGATCACAGCAGACTGAAGAGAAAAGCAAATGATCTGAAAATTCGGGAAATTACTATCTGATGGTTTTTCAATATTTCTGCTCTAAAACTAGCGTCTCAGAAAATTCACCCTTGGACCATTTTTCAATTATATCAAATTTCATATTCTGCAATAAAATTCCGGGGAATGCCCCCTAACAAATTCAGGAAAAATTAAAATTTCACTATAAAATCAGTTTTTCATTTTTAGCTTTTCCATAAGTGATTTTACAGGTTTGGTGAACGTATAAAAGTTTTTTGTTATATTTTTGCGGATTTTTTGAGCCGCTGGAAAAGTGTCTAGCTCATCTGGGAGCTGAGGTACGTCATATCCGGCTCCAGAACCGGGAAATCCCTAAAAGACGGCTTTCGGACTTTTTGACCGGACACAAAATTTTATCGTCTCCAGGGTATGCACCCATCATAATTTGGTTGATTTCATTTGAGTTAGAAAAAACTAGTTCCTGGGTTGCTTCAATCTCTCCCGATACCTGTGATAAATATTCTTCTAAAAAAGAATGAAGTTTTCAGATATCTAGCAGCTGTTTCAACGCGATATGTGTACGTACACGGGCAGAAGGGGTACAAAAGCTCAAGAATTTCCCCGAGGTACTTGGCTGTTAAAGAAGTGAGATGCATGCACTTCAGCCAACAACTTGAAGGCGACTGTGTTTTAAGAAAATCATAAGAATAAGAAAGTGAGCGATAGGTATATGATAGAGTACCTGAGTGAATTCCTCTGCTTCTCAGAGAGTCCATCTAGATAATCCTCTGCACTTTTGGCAACAAGCTGTTCACATTTATCTTCTTTCATCGCAGAATTCACAGGCTCACTCCAGTATCCTGCAATCATTTTCTTTAGGACCCATCTGCCCATTTTATCATTATGTTCGAGCGATATTCATTCATTCAAGGAGCGCGGGTTCTGATTTCACAGATACGTCTCTCTTTCCTGAGAAAATCAGAAAATTCTAGTTGTTCAGTCCTTTTATGAACGAAAGCATTTCAAAATTAACGTCTTGAAATGAGAATAAACTGTTTGATTTTCTAATTCCCTTTTTCTAAAGGAGAGAGACACGACTGTTGACACTTTTCAGCGATAAAATAAGGATATTAGCATTTTTTGCATAGAGTCAAGGTTTGAGTTTGAAAGTGATCTTTGACCTCATATAAATCACGTGGACGACTAAAGAATTGGTTACATTTTTGAATATAGTATTCCCATAACGTTAGTTAATCTCTCGACACCCAAAACGTAGGGCTTCCCTTCACAAAAAAATTATTCCAAACGTGAGTTTAGTAAACTGAAATTGTAAAGGGTCTGTGATGTGATGTGATTCTTCTTGCATAATCGATGGTGGGCCCTAATAAATTGATTATTTTATTTTAAACTCGGCTTCTCTAAAAAAAATGACATTTTTCGACATGTAAATGTCAAAATAAATGTCTTTTTGATTATTCATGCGACTCACCTCCTCCATCATCCTCATCACTATTATTTGTGAGAGATGCGAATCCACAAGTCAATGCAATTCTTTCTCCCTTCGGCGGCTTCTCACTAGATGATTTTGATCGACGATCCTTTAATTCAATTAAGGGCACTTTTTTAGGAAGGTGACAAATTACAACGATTACAAATGTATCTAGAGGGATAAGGTGAATGACTCACCCTAAAAGTCTCCATAGCTTTTTCGACTCTGGCAATGGAGATTCGCCTGGTACCACCTCCATTTTCCTCTACGGTATTCCTTGTGCTAAGAGCAGTTACTGCAGGCATGGAACCTCTCTTGAGCCATTTGGATGGACGAGATACATCTTGAGAGGGCATAATATGCCCTGAGGGTAGAGGGCCATTAAGAGAGGAAGGAGAGAAGGGAGAAGAGGAGGAAGAAGATGAAGGAAGAGGAGCAGAGAGAGGAGGAGGTGATAGTGTATCCACTCGTAGAGAAGAAGATGGGAACACTGTATCAGGAGATACCATTCCCATATACACTTCTGAATATATTATAACCACTTATTATATCGAGACGAGACACATGGAATATAGACAACATTCGATTGTTCATGAAATACGAACTGACAAGGAAGTTACATGGTGAGCGTAGTGCTGTAATAGTTTACTCTATCATATAAGGGTTAAAGATTAAAGTGTGAGATAAATCTAACGTAAGGAACTGAGAAGGGATATACAAACTAAGTTCAAAAGGGTATATAAAGTTTAGACCGTGTGAGAATAAGTTGTTACGATAGGAAAGGAAGAGAGAAGATTGTTTTTCCTTCGGCAGCAGTAAAAGTTAAAAGGCGAAAATACCGTGTCATATATAAATCTTCCAAGTTCTGTTTAATGGATCTTCGATAAATATACTAGGTTACAAAATGTTTTCGAAAAAAAAGAATATACGTATAAATAGGAAGACGAGAGGAAAAGGATATTCATGGCGATGAATGAATGTGTACGGACTAGCCTCATTCCTCAATTTGTTCCCTTTTCATCTGAGTGGAATACGAAGAAGGAGAGAGTAGAAGGAAAAGGAAAGAGAGGAGATGGAAAGAAAGAGGGATAGCGGTATACCAATTGGGGGGGGGGGGGAGTGGAGAGGTGTCTCTTGCAGCACCATCAATCGGAAATATGAGTTACTCTTCAAATAAAGATTATGACAATTAGTAGTACAAATGAAGAAGATACTCTGGTGTGCCCACTTTGCATTCAAGTCTCAATAATCTGGTCTTTCAATGTGGTTTCCAAGCATTGGGTGCACATAGGAAATCGCCGCAACCTCAAAAAAAAATATTTTTCACTCGATTCATTTTTCTGTACACCCAAGTTGAATCCAACTTAGAACCCTGTTCGAAGAATACGATATGCGAGACAGAAAATGAAAGAGATATCTTTTCCGAATTAACTCCAAGACTAGACAGAAACCAAGTGGAAAGGAGAATTAGGTTTATCTCTCATTCTACTCATTACATCTGTATATATGAGATGAAGCATCAGAAAATAGTTCATCTCTCATTAATCTATTGGGGTTTCCATCCTTGAATCTTCGTTCTTGCTGTCGCATATGGAGTATACTTCTTATCCCTGCAATCACTACATATTTTAACCATTCACTCTATCATCATTACTTCCCATTCCTCATCTCTCTCTCTTTTCAATCTTATTACACGGATTGATTACCGTCATAGTTGCAACCACAATTTACATATCACCCGATCCCATTCAATTATCTTATATTCCTGCCCCTACTCTCTCCGCTAAGCCATTCAACCCCTTATTCCCCCCCCCCTCCCTTCGTGGAGTGGTTATTACAGGTAGCGTCCAATTTAAAGGTTCTCAATCAATAAATCCCACTCTCAACATCCTTTCTTTTTTGTTCCAAATCCTAATTTGTAGAACATGACGGAAGCTTCTACCACTCATTGAATAAAGAGAGGAGGAAGACAGAGAGAAAGAGAGAGAGAAAGGGGGGGGGATGGGGGTGAAAGAGGAGGGGAGAATGGTCCGTTATTCGAGCAAGATTCACATCATGGATGGAGGTTACCACCATACTATAGACGATGCTCAGAATGATAATGTGGTTGAATGAGAGAACGGAAAAGGGGAAATAGATGGAGAAAGGAATAGAGACTCCCACTATCATAATATATATGCAATAGTTGGTTAGAGCTGATTAAGGAGAGAGATGGAAATTCCCATTCACAAGAGATACTCTCAAGAGAATATCATTCCCTCCATTAATCTCAATGCGAAAAGATACGACAAATTAATTCAAAACAACATCTTCTCGTATGAGAAATAGAGTGTGTTAAATAGATGCGAACTACAGAATTGGAATTGGCAAAGAGATGAGAGAGTATGTTGAGAGAGAAAAGAAGAGGAGGGGAAGGGGAGAGAGGGGAAGGGAGGGAAGGGAGGGAAGAGAGGAGAGGAGATTTGTGATATGACGAGTTTGAGATTGAAGGAGAAAAGACGAAAACGGAAGGAAGACGACGAAAAGGGACTGCTGATTTAGAATGAAGTCAACTACGAAGAAAGAAATGGGGGAGGGGAAGAGACGGTTTTAGCGTTCGAAATCGTAAACTATAAGACCATATAAAAGCAAGTCTGTATTTTTTTTTAGAAATCTCTCAATTAAGAGACCGGATCGATAAAGATCGAGCATTTTGGCCCACCCCCGGACACGTTCCTCCCGGAATTGGATCCGTACTCCCATACTTTGGTGTTAGGAGGGTACTGACCCCGCATTACACTTATGGACATCGTATTACCCCTCCTGCGGTAGGAAAAAAAGCGTTATAATAGTGCAAATGGTGGAAAAATCATATTTTTTACCTTGACGAGGTAGACTCAATTTCTCTTTTGCAATGTGTTAGGATTGTCCAAACACTGTTAAACATAATTTTTTATTGAAATTAGGGCGATGGCAAAACCGCTATTTTTCATCATTCTCACTTTTTTGACAAAAGTTGGCCTTTTTCGGAGTTTCGGCCAGCCTCCACCGTGTGCATAGTGTAGCCCGATGTCATATGCATCCACTCTACTGCAAAGGATTTTGATTCATTTTACCACCAATAGGCTTTCATCGAGATGAAAGTTGAGTACTGCGAAAACTGTCATTCAAAAATTGATTATCGAGCTTGAATCAACGAAGAGTTCCGAAAATATTAGCCGAGTAGAATTTACACACCACCTAGCTAACGTACATCATCACAGGAATTGAATCCGTCATAAAGAAATTTCGATTTTTTCGACCCATTACCCGGGGTTCATGCCTCAAAAATGATCTATGACCATGACCCAGAAGTCATGGTCCGAATTGGACTGAAAAAGTCATGATCGAGGAACTTCAAGTACTATACACCAATGCATGCTACGGTACCACAGTAATATGTTGTGACCGAATATACCGCATTCCGGCGGTTGTGGAATCGAGAACTGACTTTTTAATCAAAATTTCGAAAAATTCCAGTTTTCAAGACATGTATTGCGGGGATTTCGGTCACAATATATTACTGTGACACTGTAGCATACATTGGTGTATAGTACTTGAAGTTCCTCGATCATGACTTTTTCGGTCCATTTCGGATCATGACCCCCGGGTCATGGTCAAAGATCATTTTTGAGGCATGAACCCCGGGACATGGGTCGAAAAAATCGAAAAAAATTTTATGACGGATTCAATTCCTGTGATGATGTACGTTAGCTAGGTGGTGTGTAAATTCTAATCGGCTAATATTTTCGGAATGCTTCGTTGATTCAAGTTCGATAATCAATTTTCGAATGACAGTTTTCGCAGTACCCAACTTTCATCTCGATGAAAACCTATTGGTGGTAAAATGAATCAAAATCCTTGAGTAAGGATCTGGGGTAATCGTAGGCCCACTAAGTTAGTGGGAACAGTTTCTGCCTAAATTTATGCCTAAGCACTAAGCCTAAGCCTAAGCTCTTTTTCTAGGACATCATACTTATGCTCTAGGTTCCATCTAGAAAGAAATAATGATAATAGGATTGAAAATAGATGAGGAAACTTGAATAATAACTGCACTCTCATAACATTCATCCCACAAACTTAGTGGTATTCAAACTAATAATTTGCATCCCACTAACTTAGTGGGCTGATAGTCTTCATCCCACTAAGTTTGCGGGCCTACGATTAGCTCAGATCCTTAGTGAAATCCTTTGCAGTAGAGTGGATGCATGTGGCATCGGGCTACACTATGCACACGGTGGGGGCTGGCCGAAACTCCGAAAGAGGCCAACTTTTGTCAAAAAAAGTGAGAATGGTGGTCAAAATAGCTGTTTTGCCATCGGCCAAACTTCAATAAAAATTTCTGTTTTACTGTGTTTGGATACTCCTAACACATTGCAAAATAGAAATTGAGTCTATCTCATCAAGGTAAAAAATATGATTTTTCGGCCATTTTCACTATTATAACGGTTTTTCCTACCACAGGCGGGGTAGTAGGAAATAAATGTCCGTAAGTGTAATTCGGGGTCAGTACCCTCCTAACACCAAAGTATGGGAGTACGGATCCAATTCCGGGAGGAACGTGACCGGGTGGTGCACCATTTGTACCGATCCGGTCTCTTAAAGAGGAAATATTTTTCGTAGTGGGAACAGCCTAAATAAATAAATTTGGCTACCCCGATCGTATCCAACTCCATCTCCCTACCTACTCTGACCTTTGTTTGACATGTCTGGTTCCACTATCATATCTCAGTTTCTTTTGTACTCCATCCTTCGGAATGAACATAGAGTTGACAACCAGTACTCCATATGCCTATTTCCCCATTTTCTAACCATTCCTAATACGCCACTCATCGTCCACCCAATCAATGCAACTAACGGAAAGATAGAAGAGTTCTCCTCATGGGTCAGAACCCATTTCTCATTCTTGGGAGGGTTTGTCGTAGGAGTCTCGTCACCAATGTGATGCAGCCAACGATGCCTGTAATGTGAAGATGACCGAAGGGGGGAAGAGGAGGGGGGGGGAGTTACCATTCAGGAGGAACTTGAGTGGCATCGTAGTCCAACCACACTCTATCAGGATAGACGACCCATCTATTACGAGGCATGAAGTATGAATTGTCTTCGAAGTATTTATTTCCGAATTTGTCCTCTCCTACAAGAGTTCCGGTCCGAGTCACGTCCATCCTTAAACATATCTTTTATTATTATATCTTTTCAATTGTGAAATAAGCCTTAATAATTGTAATATATTCTCACAGATATCTCTGTTTCAGAGCTGCTTTCAATCCTCCAATCTTCTGGACAGTAGTAGCCAACTTGGCCAATTTGTCCAATCCGAGAAGTTCTTTGACACCCATCTGCTATGTATGATGGAGACTTCCTTATGCTTATGAGACGATAGCGATATGAGAAGAGGATATATACCTCAACAAAACAGACAATCATCAGCGTCAGCTCATATAAACTTTATTCTGCTTTCTCTTCGTATTGGTTCCACATGATATCGCATACATTTTTTTAAAGAAAAAAAGTTCAAATAATAAGTTATAGGGGATGGATACAGAGGTCAACAATAGACATCAAACAGATGAAATGTTGACAAGAACAACAGAGTTGAGAAGAGAAGCTCCCTGTAGAGTCTTGCTCTCATCTTCGATGAGGGCATTAGGGAAAGAAGTACGGAGTTGGAAGGGCGAGAATGCAAGAGATGGATAGGCACTGCAATTATCATTCAACAATCCATAAATATTGAGACTTTTCTAGTTCCGTTCTAGGTCTTAGCCCCTTGATTCCATCACTTCCGCCAAACGAGTTGAGGGGTGCATCCCACCTCCTATCCGCTCGTTTGGGGCGTAGGAGACACTCCAAAAATGTCAAGCAAGTGGAATAGAATCGGGTATAGGTAGATTTGCGCGAGGATATAGCGGAGGAGTTGGGGTGGGCATGACTAATGGTGCATATTATAAGATACTATAGGAAATGAATATCGACATTACAATCACCATCCTTGAAACACCAGATCACCTATTTTAAGAGAATCAATTATTATTTTTTCCGTAGTGGACCCCTATCAATCTGTTGGATGTTATGCAAATGGCTCAATCTTTTTTAAACTGACCTAGCAACGAAAGCTCTCAACTCGGATACCGTAGCAGACTGGTTAAATCTGGCAACGACTCTATTGCCATCCGGAAGACGAATCTGTCAAATCGAATCATGTAAATAAATAGTAGACGTAAATAACCTGAATATTCGTAACAGGTTGAGATTCATCCACAATAATAGATTCCTTTGCAGCCTTTAGAGCCGATTCCACATCTAAAAGTTTGTTCACAGTTCTTTGTCAGACTGATTAAATTTTAATGTGAAATAAGAAGTGTCAAATGTGTAAAATATGAACCTTGTTTGGACACGACGGGAGAAGAATGAGTAACGACTGGAGGAACGACTGCTCCCAGTCTTGAACCATTTCCACCGAAGACAACTACCTTAAACAACGTTAAATTAAGTAACAACATCAGGGGTCAAATACACAGGTAATGAAACTCAAAATATGGTAAGCTTTTCCAAAGTTTTCAGATTTTTGGGCGTGAGGAGGTTAGGTTTCGGTTAAAATACCCTGATTTCGTGGAATGGTGTCATGTTTTCACAAGTTTTTGTTCAAATTGATATAAACATGAGGTATGCATAGGTCCTTTCGGGAGGGGTATTTGAAGATCATTCAATAGTCAGTAAAAATGGAAAAAAATTACCTTAGGCGGTTCATAATTTCCAGGCATTCTGACCATCTTCATATCAATTTCCTGTCCAGGATATTGCAAAGTCAGTTCACGAGGGATTCGTCTGTAAACCCAACATTTTGTCAGAAACAAAAGAATTATTCCAACCCCCTAGCAATATCATTGAGAAATGCAGCATTCGCAGGATCATCGAAGAGTCTTAAAATCATTCGATAAATATATATTATATCGGAAAAAGTGACCTAAGCTCTCCATCGTTGAGCTGGAATCCATTCTCGTAAGCAGTCATCGTAACTGGTACACTTCTCGGCTAAAGTAAACAATCTAAGATATGCCATGTGAAATAAATTCTAGAAAATCACAAGAAGTCTCCCTATTTGATTGGCAGTTTTGAATATTCTTGCCATCTTACGAATAATTAATATGTATTTGAGAGGTACTTGAGTAGAAGGAGTAGCGTTGATTCTTTCCGTCCCTCCCACATGGTCTCCCAGTCTGTGTCCTCCTCCAGAGAAGGACATTGAGTCACTAGGAGTACCTCCAACTCCTCTCTACAAAATAATATAGCTTTAAAGATATTTTTAAAAAGGCGCATTTAAAAACATACTTCATCGACCTCCGCTCCAGCATCTCTGGCTGCTTTAAACAGTTCATCTGCAACTTCTCCTTCCTTTTTCTTCGACTTCGGACCAACAACCTGTAAAATGATGCGAAATAATTAGTTGAAGATGTATATTTATATATAAATTTGAATAACAGTTAAACATTTGGCTTTTCTTTACTTTAGTTTTTAATGTTGTAATTAACGCAGAACTCATTCTCGTCTGGTGAAGAACCAGAAATTGATGAAATCGACAACCAATTATATTACCAGTATTTTGCAAGCTACATTTAAAAAGACCGTCGGAACAGGTTTTGCTCAGAATATTTTTATAAATTGTAACTGCCCAGAACTACAAAATAAACACAGAATTAGTGGGATATTCTTTTGAAAATAAGAAATTCAAAAATTTAACAACAACAAAAACGAAAAGGAAGATTTGAATTCCAGGACAATTAGAAGACATCACCAATCAGGGTAATATTTTCAAGTAAGTTGTCCGGTTTCGCCCTCTCTAAACATTAGCTAAAAGGCCAAACAGCTATACACGTGAGCATTCTTGTGAAAAAATAATCAAGAATTTCCTTTACTTTAGTGCCCCAAGTTAGATAGTTATTTCTCCCTCACTCACTCCCTCGCTCTTTCATTTCTCACTATCCACAAGTTAGAGCGCTATCAAATCATCCCATTTCCATCCTGATTGCGGTATTTTCCATATCTACATTTGAAAAGCTCTAATTGAGTTTCGAACTCAACCCTATAAAATGTATTTTACTGGTGGCTACACCTGCGAACTTCATGTACTTAAGTACGCGACTACTAGCTAAAAAAATGGGGGTAATAGAAAAAAAGTCGGCTGCCCGTATAAATTTTTTGAATGTTAAAAGTGTTTAGTACAAAATAAATACGACAATTTAGATTTTTTTTTAAAAGAAATTGTGCGGCTGAGGCAACCCGTTGCCGTCTTTTCTCTTCCCTCCCCTACCCAGGAAACGTATTTTAAAACAACAAGATAATTTGAAAGAAAATTAAAATAAAACTTAAGAAAAAAACTATAATGAAACCTGCTGCCCGCTATGCTCGCTTCCTCCCACAAAGAATGATTGTTCTTCACCATCAGATTCTTTTCCAGAATCCCCGCCTCTGCTTCCACCAGCAACGTCACGAAGGGTTCCAATCCGGGAAAGAATACATTTTCGCTGACCATACCTTGTTTGGAACTCACTTCTTACTCATCTCAGGCGACAATGTATTATCTTCCTATAATCAAACCATTGCCGTACATTACAATTACTTGATTAAGCATATAATAAATATATATATAGCTCCTATTAATAGAAGAAAGAAAAATTGAAATAAGACACATGCGAACGCACTATTCGCGAGGATTTATAATGATTGAATTATTCCGATGTGCAAAAATTATGTCTGTGAAAAAAGCATCGCGGGTATCCCTGCTGAGTGAAAATGTCATCACAGGCGTACAAGCCCCAAGCCGGAAAATCTAATTCCCCAGCCTGGAAACGTCATCTCGAAATGATAAAAGTCGTAATGCGGGAATTAAAATGTTCCGATAATTAGCGTTTCGCACGCAAACTCGCCACACGCTGGTGTAAGTGTCATTGAAAAAACTTTTAAAAAATTCATAGGCACCGCAGAGTAAAAATTCAAACTCTTTCTAAAATTCCTGTTTTACTACTGTGGGGTGATAGACGATGCCGAATCATGATAGCGCTTTCAGAATTTTAATGTATTTTAATTTGAGCTAGTATTTAGATGTATTGCTAAGCCCCGCCCCCTGTGGTGTAGCGACCGAGAGTGAGCAGTTCGCTGAGTCATTATATTTCAGCGGGTCAATAAGTGAAATTTACAAATACTTTTATTTTTAATTTCTAAAGTTTAATCATATAGCGGCACATGAAATGTTCAATAATTGATAAATAGAATGGTTGATTTTGTCTTCGGACATTGGTTTAGGAGCATAACCATATTCTACAGTAATATTTACCGTATCTCAGATGCGCTAATACGAGCACTGAATCACGATTGTGGTTCATAATGCAACCTCTACCGAAGTAGTTTCCAAATACAACAGTCTATTAAAGTGGCATGCTTCACTTCCACGAGAATCTTTGCAAACTCCGTAATAACATGTGCTTACTTTGATGAGCATTTGTCAAGTTGTGCTATTGTGAATTTTGCTAATTTTTGTTTAATATCAAGGTCACAACTCGCAGAAGACGTTATCGAAAGAACTGGAGAGCTGCATCCCTTAAAACGTTCACTGGACAATTTAGTGTGAGAAAATGACGAGTTCTGAATTTTTGAAAGTCAATTTCTCGTGTGTGCTATTGTGAATTTTTTTATATTTTTGCATAGTTAATTATAACTGACGGTATCTGAATAATCATTATGAAAACTAAGAGCTGCATCTCTCAAAAATCGATTAATTCGTAAAAAGTGGTTTTTGTGCGGTGATTTGAATTCCCGGGCGTTCGAGGTTTACTAATCGGTCGCAGGCCTTCTCCGGCTCTCAAATTTTAAATTCCCGGACTGCGCCCCCTAT
>LS488261.1:94773-124356 GCA_900490705.1 Pristionchus arcanus | reverse complement strand
ATGGAGAGGGGGGGAGGGGGTTAAGAGGGGTAGAGGAGGATTCACAGCTGACAGCTGCGCGAAATGAGGCGTTGAATAGAGAAAAGGATAAACGAATACTTGGAGTGGAGAGGAAGGAAGGGAGAATAAGAAGTGTGAGAGTTCAGTCGGGAAAAAGGAGGGAGTATACTCTTATTGTATATAAAATATAAGAATAGATAAGATAGATAGTGAATCGTACCGATTACTCTTACAAGAGTAGTTTGACCACTGGATGGATCAGCTTCCAGTATTCGTTCTCCCCAATATAACCAATGATCATTATTTATGACTGGAGAACCAGAGAAATCCGTCTGAAGAAAGAAATTAGATGAAAAGAGAAGATTGAATGGAATACCTGAGATAAAGTGGATGAATGATCAAGGAAGAAATCATCATGATGTCCACGAACAAATCGATTGCATAATAATGACTTCCCCACTCCCAAAGAACCTTTGACTCGTTCACTTCCACTTACTCCCGTTACACAAACTGTCCAAACTGATGGACATAACGATGACATCAGAAGAAGATTACTCCATTTCTACAATTAATATAAATGAAGAGATAAGGTAGAATGAGGCATAGACAATGTGTTTGATCATAATTGAGAGAAGAGAGCGGGAAGAGAAAGAGAAGAAGAGAGACTGATAATAGTGATAGAGGGAAGGGATGATTATCAGGAATTACAAGAGGATTGAGAGAGAGAGACCAGACAGAGAAAATAGTTCAAAGTGATGGCCCCGAGGGATGAAATGGAAGATGAGAGAAAGAGAGTAGGAAAGAGATGAGAAAGAGAGAGAGAGAAAGGGAGAGTCACCCCTCTGAAGACATAACACAATTGTTGCGCCTTCTCCATCTCTGATCGTGATAGATTCCTTACAACGGAAGAGTGACCACCTCAATGATCTTCCTTTCCAGAGAGAGAGAGAGAGAGTCTAATCAACAAATGGAGAAGACTATCAATATCTACCCATGCAAACAAAGACAAGGAAGCCGTAGAGACCTTCCTGTCCCTACAATTAGCTCCATTGAATCAGTAGATCCACTTACTCATCTTTCATAAAACTGCGTGAATAAATACATACAACAAAAGACACGAGCGAACCCAAAAGGAAGAGACCGAAAGGATTCCATGAAAGTGAACGAAATTGGAACGAACGAGATACTTTGAAAGAGATATGAGATAAGAATCAGGAGAAAGAAAGGAGCATCATGGACATGCACAATCCATTTTACATGGAGAAAATATCCCAATTATTTGCAGAAAACATTCCTTATCATATAAGCGAATTCTGGTGTCCCCCCACAAGTTGGAATCAAGCAATTCCCACAAGTTGCCTCCAAGCTTGATGCCAACTTGTGGGAAGTGCTTGATTCCAACTTGTGGGGTTTTTTTTGAAATTGGTGAGTACTACGGTAGCCTTTTTCTATTGTTGATTGATAGTAGTATGAGCTCTCTAATACAGTAACCAAAGGCCCGCATGGTACGGCCATGTGGGGACGGTCACATTCAAAATACGGTCCATCTGGGGACTGTAGACATTCAAGCACACTCGTTCCCTTATAGCATATGCGCGTGCTGGACGAGACGGGTATGACACCGTGCTTGCTCTGGTGTCCGCCCACAAGTTGGAATCAAGTAGAAATGAGATTCCAAGTTGGAATCAAGTACAGTACCCCTGCCCCATTCCCACAAGTTGGAATCAAGTACTTCCCACAAGTTGCCATCAAGCTTGGAGGCAACTTGTGGGAAGTACTTGATTCCAACTTGTGGGCGGACACCAGAGTGATTCCAACTTGTGGGAATGGGTCGGGGGTACTGTACTTGATTCCAACTTGTGGGCGGACACCAGAGGTATCGGACACGGGTCATGGCACACTTTCTCAATGTTCTGTATCTTTTGAGCCAACAAATCTATTGAATTGAAATTCGGATATAGTATAGGAAATGAATAAGAGAATATTCTGCATATAAAACGGTTTTGTGAAAAATTTATATAACTGCAGAGTGATGACGAAATATTTTTTTTTTGGATATTCACAACTCATCTCCCAGACGTGCTAGAAACTCGTTCTAAGAATCATTCTGATTCGTAAGACGAGTAACTAAAATCCTGAGAGTATGGTGGTGATTGACCGTCTTTTACTTTCTTAAACCTAAAAGTCTGATGTCCCGAGAATTCCAAGGGTGAATTTTGCAAACATAAGGTTTTGGTGCAGGAACATTGTAAAACCACCCATGAGTAGTGTGTTTTTAGAGCAATTGCGTATCTTTCCAGTCCCTTGTAATCGATTAACAGAGAATTATTAAATTTGAAGCCAAATATTGAAGAGATATTCTCTTCAATTTTTTTTCAAAGCTGTAGAATAAAGCCCATGCTTAGCCAACAAATCTGCCACCCTCACATTATTATCGTTGCATAGTTTCAGGGTTCTTGCTCGGATAGAACGCAAAATATAAAAAATCTCGAACTGAGTATACTTCCGCGGAATTCCGTAAATCGATTACAACCCAAAAAAATCATTTTTTTGGTTATTTCTAGGTGAAATTATAATTTTCTTCGAATATTATGGTGTAATTGCGATTCCGCAGCATCGATTACCCCAAACCATGCAAAAACTTAATTTTAGGACGATTTAAAAAATGGTCCTCCCAAAACCGACTGGAGAAAGAAGCAAAAACTTACAGTAATATGATATGATATATTTAAAAACATACAGAAATCAAAATTTCCTGGTAAAAGTCCAATTTATTATCGACTTTATTCGATTAATTTTCCTTGAGTTTTCAGCGCATTGTTTGCCCTAATTTCTTTAGTTATTAATGTTTTTTCTCGATTATTTGTGTGCAAAAGATTGACAGATTCTATTTGTAATGTATTCAATACAATCAAATATTTTGCGAAGTTATGTTTTCGTTTTTTACGTTAATTAAAATGTTTCATTTTCACCATCGACCGTGCTTTTTCATTTACAGTTGTGGACACTTCACTGCATTCATTCGCTCGTGCGCAAGCATGACCACTTTCGCGGAGCGCGATGTGATAATTCAAGAAATAATTCGGTTGAAAATTGCTAACAGGGTCAGTTTTTTAAAATATTGACTATTCTTTTAACATTAAATCTTTTAACATCTCGTGAAAAATCCTTGTAGTTGATGGATGAGGAAATGAGGAGACTCCAACCTGAGCTTGTAAAGTACGAAAACTCTGTTCATCCTGCTTCGAGGCCTGTTCAGACAGAAACTGTTTCTACGCTCTCTCTCGCTGAAAAGTAAACCCATTTTCCTATTTAAAATGATGTAATAGGTGAACCATTTCAGGACTAAGGGGATTAAACAAGACACTTCCAAATTGAAATTGATTGAGAATGACCTCGCCTCTCTCAATAACAATGGTTAATAATAGTATTTTTAAAACTTCAATTACGAAATCATTTTTTTAGTATCAACTTTGTTCGATGAAGTTGGGGCGAAAGTTTGTCAACGTGATTCTCTATTCGCGGAGATAGAACAAGTGACTTCAAATATGAATTCCCTCACTATCGATCAACCACACTACGAAGGTTCCTTTTTCGACTATTTGTTTTTAATTATGCTAGGATGGAGGCTTGTTTAATTTTCTCATATCCACTTCACAGAAGATTCCGACAAGGTCCGCTGCAATCTTCACAACGAATCAAATCAATTGCTTGGAATTGCATGCAATTTCCAAGATAATGTGAAAGTACGTTAAACTATCTCGTTTTCGAATTTTTTTTTCATTTTGAGGAGAAATTATCTATTCTGGCAGCTCTGCAAAAATCTCAATCAGATTTGGACACAACTATCACTATGAAGCAGCAGAGAATCAATGTGTTACAGGCTCAAAAAGGTTTTGTTCTGCGGTAACAAAAAATACATATGTTATACTTTAGCCGAGAACGCAAGCATGATCAATCTCGACCATCTTGGTGATCTGAAAGCAGAACTGGCTGATTTGACTGACAAGACCGTAAAACTCAATGATTATATCGCCGCAGTTACTAGAGACGAAGGACAGCGATTGGAGAGTCTTACGTAAACACTTTTATCCTATTGTTTCACTTCCATCACTTTAAGGATTTCTATCACAGAGTGTGAGGCCCTGAAGAAGGAGAAGAATGAACTAATCGAGAAATTGGTGGGTCCTTATTTTCATCAATTTATTTCATTTTGTTTATTTACAGGAAGAAATGAATAGCAGGGAAAACAATACTGCTATTGAGATGGACGAACTCAAGAAAAAAGTGGATGTGGCACAGAACACGCTGGCTGATTTGAGAAAGCAAAACGAATTTATTTCGAGCAATCATGAAGCAATAATGACACAGCTCAAGGCATGTTATTCCCAGTAAAATCATTTTAAAAGTTATTTCAGTTGAGAACGGATCCCTTGATCGAATCTTTGCGGAATAAGAAAGAAAATATAGAAAAAGACCTAGCACGTGCCAAACTGAGGGTGATGATTATCCTATTTTAATGTACATGATTTATTGTGATCTTAGATTGCCAATCGTGAGGAATGTCTGAAACTGAGAAAGGAATTGGAGTCTCTAGGAAAAGTCGAGCCATTGAATTTGTCCGGAGAGATTGAATCATTGAAACGAAAAATTGAGGATACTCGAGCAAGTGTAACGAGAACGGTTAGTTTTATCATATATCCTTATTCGTTGTAATTTTCTTGTCTTCCAGATTGGAGATGCACATTATTATCGCGTCCTTGCAGCCAGACTCAATGCAGAGGTTAGAGCACATTTGTTTTTGTCATGGATATTTTCGAGTCCTATTTTTCTATTTTTTAAAAAATTATTTATCACTCTGTTGCGTCACAGATTAAAAAAAAACTATATGTTGATATGACTGGCTTTCATGAATTACCAAATTTGACTGTCCTTTATGATACATATTAATGATTATGATATCAGGTAGACGAGTTGCACGCATCGGAGAGACGGAAAAGATTGCGCGAAGAAAGGGTTAATACACTTACTAATTTAAGATGGAATAATCATTATTTCAGACTTTGCACGAGAGAGATGCAATTGCTAACCACTACGAGAATGAAATTTTCCTGTTGAAGAGAAAGATGGTACAGGAGAGGCTTGAAAGGGAGAATAGACTCGCTGTCAGTTTATTCACTCATTTCCATTGTTACACCTATCTTAACGGAAATGTGATTGATTAATCTTGCTTGAGAATGTTTTTATTGTAGCAGGAGACTCGTCGTCTACTTGAGAAAGCGAAGGAAAAGAAAGTGAGAAAGGAGAGGGAAGAAAAGAGAAGAATTGAGAAAGAGAAGGAAAAAGAAGAAAAGAAAAGAGTAGAAAGGGAGAAGGAGAAAGAGAAGCAGCAGGAGAAGATAAGACAGATGAAGGAAGAGGAAGAGAGAAAGGTAAAAAGGATGAAAGAAGAGAATGAGAAGAAGAAGAGAAAGGAAGAATCGAAGAGTGGAATTATTGACTTAGTTCATAATAAGGTACCTAGTTGATAGCTTAATATGTAAATATGGTTTATTGAGAATGCATCATCTGGTTTTGTCTCTCAAGTGCAACTCCGAAGAAAGAATATGGAGGTAGCTGCATCTATTCCATTCTCATCCAACGATGGATCTGTATTGAGACCATTGACTAATCCAGTTCCTCCTGGGTCTGTTTCTTTTTGTATGATGATGATATTTTGACTTTGAATCATCAGACGTGGAATTTTTTAAAGTCTTCTGTCTAGGCTAATAGCGGAGGCACGTTGCCATTTTCGAATCAATGAAATTTTAATAAAAAATAACAATTGATATTCCAGGATAAAGGTCCGATCTCACAGTATTCCAAAGAAGTCAATGTTGATATTCGATGGTAATAATGATGAATTTAATTACAAAATAATAAAATTGATTTAGATGATTCGAGTGAGGACGACGATGATGATATGAGTGACTTCCTATTGGATGAATCTACTCGAGCTATGCCTAAAGTTCCCGAGGTATCTTATATTATACTTCATATTCTTAATACTCATTTTTATATTTCATTTGTCT
The DNA here is from genome assembly GCA_900490705.1 of Pristionchus arcanus. Taxonomy (NCBI): domain Eukaryota; kingdom Metazoa; phylum Nematoda; class Chromadorea; order Rhabditida; family Neodiplogasteridae; genus Pristionchus; species Pristionchus arcanus. The sequence goes on along the minus strand of LS488261.1, from coordinate 118,285 downwards.
AAATTCAGGCGTTTTAAACTTTTACACTTTTTATTTAGAAATACGCGGGTTCTCCTCCCAGAGTGAGCAATCATATGAATTCTTTCAATGCTTTCGAACTCTCGTTCGCCGATGTTCAGAGTTCAACGCCCATCAGGAATACCAAGTCAGTTTGTTTCCCATCAGAGTTTAACCTAAATACTCATTTTAGAAATCCTACTCCCGCTTTGGAAATCTCGTTTAATCAAGTCGTCACGTCAACTCCTCAGATACAGAGAGGGTATTTATCTTTCTTCATTACCGTTAGAGAAATAAAGTCAGATATGCTGAACAGAAATTCCTATAAAAAATGTACTGGAGTTTTGAATTTCAGATCGAAGTCTAATAAGAGACAGACACGGGCTCGTGGCAAAAAGAGAACTAAGTGAGTAATGAAAGTTGATATTGGTCCCTTTGTTAAACAATTGCATCTGTACAATCTCTCCTCTGTATCATTACCATTTCTTCGTTACTAATTAGTAGTCCTTAAGTGGAAAATTGTTGTTTGTTAAGCTCGAAATTGTTTATTACTCGAGAATAATTTTAATAAAGTTTGTTATGTTTACAATTTTGAAAGTTTCACATTTATGTTTCCACAGGAGCTTATCTTTAATTTCCCTAAACTGCCTTCCAACTTCTTCTTCTCTTTTCTTATCTTCCTTTTCCGCATACTTTCTTGCATTTAAACTAGCCAACTGGATTTCTCCCTTTGCGTAAGATGTTATCATCTTGTGAAGAGACATTTGTAGATCAGCTGAGTACTGAATGTAATATAATGGCTGGAATATGATATTTGTGATGTCTTACTTGATTGCATATCCGATGACATAGCTGGTTCTTGTTCTTCAATATTTCATTCTTTATTCTTATCCATTCAATTTGAAAGTGAATAGCCTTCTCCTTTCCAACACACGTATGAAATGCTTCCCTTCTCTCTTGATAGTGATCATTCACTTCTGCAAATCTGTAAACCATCTATAGATGTTGTTTGAGAAGAAGAAAGACTTACTCTTTAAAGAAACGTAGTTCTTGATGATGATGCTCAATAGGAGGTAGTTTTAATTCTTCTTTTTTCGAAAATAATTGAAAATATTGATTTTTAGTGGATAGAGCAGCATTAATGACAGGCAGACGGGTTGAAGCCTGATATTTCATATCTCTCTTGCACCATTGAATTATTACATCTTTCTTCTTTCGTTTCGTTCCCATTGGCATCGTTAGAATTGTCACCTTTCTCTCGGTTTGAAGCCATCGATTTTCTTCAAATGAAGAGTAAAGAAAGATTTGAATATGTAAATACCTGAATATTGAGATGGAAGCATGGGTAGAGTAGACGAATGACTGAATGAGCTGTCAATTCATGCCTCACTGAGTTTCTCCCACTACTTTATCCCTTCATCCCTCCTTCACTTTCCAGCCCCCCTTCCTCCCTACGTGAATACTTATCTACGCCTATCTACCTTCTCACACACCGCTTTTCACGCCGGCGTTTATCTTATTTTGACATAAGGATAACTGCTCACCTTGTGCACAGACGGATGTGTCTCTCTATGCAAAGTAAGGGGTTCTTTTTGTGAAAATGAGTGCATGAGGACATGGACAGCTATGTTCTCTCTACCACAAATAGAAATGTTTTATCGACATTGACAAGTCTCGATATTTGACACGCAAATAGGCCGAATATATGTGATAGGAGAGATTAATTGTTGTTTAACATGGGTGAAATGAGATCTAATTCGAGTGCATCGAATTGAGTTGCAGTTGAGAGATTCCTATGAACTGATTCTCTATCTCCTAGAGAGGAAACTCTTGTTGCTGGACGGTATAATCCATTAGGTTGAGATGATAATAATACAGATGAGAAACGAGAAGTTCGAGATTGAAGATCAAAGATCACTCGAGTTGAACGCTCCTCTGTCGAATTCTTTTGCTGAATAAATGAAATGTTTAATTGGAAAGGATAGAAAGGAGAATAAAAGGGATGGAATTCGCACATTTGCTTTGTTCATTCTGCACTTATTCAGTACTATTTGTCGTAATCTTCTTCGGAAATGAGCTGAAGAGAGACAGAAGAGAAGGAAATTGCATGTCTTCCCAGTGAGTGTCAATGTTGATAGGAGAGGAACAACGATAAAATACAACCACAGGTATTCTTTCAGTCTAAAACAAGTTCATTTATCCTACCATATTTTGTAAGGATCTCACTTCTCTTGGACTATGTCAACTTTGTTGAATAGTTTATGGTATAGTTCAATAACGAATGGAATAGCAGAAGGAATCTGACAGGAGTTAATGAGATGATTGACAGGGAGTGAATTTAGGGAATGACAATTGTCATACGTATTTTCTTACCACTGTCACTGAATAACAAGTTACAATTGCGACGACAGTAACTGTTGCCTTTCTTTCGTGTCTTTTCCTGTCAATATTTAATATAAGAGAGAATACGATAATGATTTACCATCGTGCGAAATCTCTTGTGTCTCTTCCCTGATTATCGAAACGACAAACGGCATTATTTCTTTTCCTAAGAATAGCGATAATCGAAATATTGAAGAAACAAATAAGAAGTTGAGGGACGATGATCTATAAAGGAAATAATTCTCAAATTACGTAGAAGAAGAGAGTTCAAATGATCGAATGAATGAAGAAAAGGATGCAAATATCGGGAAGAGCGGAAATGAATTCTCATATTTCTCTCTCCATTACGTATGACTCTTATTTTAATTTTCCGAATGTGCTCTATGCATGGAAGATATGAAATAGAAACTTACGACAGTCACAAGTGAAACGAGCTTTCCTATATCAACGAATGTTGCTTTAGTCTTTAATTGAGGAGATATGTCTTCCAGCTGATTAATTATATATAGAGATTAATGAATGAAATAACTAACCATTGTAGTATTGGGATTAGTCATAGATAGAACATGATTGAATATTGGATAGACTATTGTATGGTTCTTATTCCAATAGAATCCAGTCTCATACTCGAAGTGATGAAAAGCCGTTACTAGGAAAGAACCAATAAATATCATTCCAATTATGATATGTATTCTTCCATTTCCGAATACCATTCGAGGATGCATTGGATTACGTATTCCCATGTATCTGAATAGAAGAAAGAGAATATATGGATGAGATGAATATAGTGACCTCTCCAGAGATACTGCCAATACAAACCAGCAAGTTGCTGCTGAGAAGAAGTTACACACTGCATTCACATTTTGACGAATTGTGAAGAATATTGCCCTTCAATTGAGGAAATCGAAGGGTTAATCAATATGAGAGTAAAGGACGAATAAAGAGAGGAGGGGGGGGGGTATGACTAACCGGAATGTATTGTTTCTATACACTGGTTCGTAGACTGAAACACAGAATAGAATTCGAGTGAAGAATAGACAAATATCAGCAAATGCCATGGCTGCCAAGAGAAGATTCGCCTGCAATACAAAACCATTCCATACAATAAATACATTGTTAATATTAGAATATATATGGATAAGAATGATGATAAGAGTTCTCACTTCAGTTCTCATACTTCGACTGAGTAATACAACCAGATTGATGGAATTGCCAATTACTCCCAATACGAATTGAATAGGGAAGAAGTAGTAATCGACGAAGCTTTCGACTGTCGTTGTCACTATTGAAAGAGACTGACGACGACCCTTAAGGATATAATGAAGAAGAGAGAAGAAAGATATTCACTTACGATGTCAACCATTCCCGTTCGATTTACGGGTGTTAAGAAGGAGAACCATTCATGTATCTCACAATATGATTGATTCTTACAATCATTCATCTCTGCATAGAATACAGGAGGAGGGAAGAAGATTGTAAGGAATCCAGAAGATGCCGCCATAATGGAAGAATGAAGAAGAAGAAGAATGAAGAGAAGGAAGGATGAATGAAGAGATGAAGAGACCCTCACACCATTCACTTCTTAATCAACGCTTCGTCCTGTTTAATGAGAGAAAGAAGGGTCGAAAAGGATGGGAGAATTAAGAAAGACTTGAAGGTTAGATCAGACATGTAAATGAGAGGAAGAAGGGAATCACGAGGATAGAAGGAGAATACATGAAATGTGAGAGAGAGAGGGAAAAGAGACTAATTGGGGACGTCCATCTAGTCATATCAATATGGAAGGGATGGATCTGTAAAGAGAGGAGAAAGGAGAAAAGAAAGGAGAGAGAGAGAATGAAGATGTGGGCATCAAAAGGAGGAAAGGATGTCATAATGAGACTCGTGATTTTATCCTCAAAGCTTTCCTTCCTTCATTGGGCCACTCAAATAAAAGAGTGGCAGACTAAGCTAATGAAGATTCTGTGAAGAGAATGTGAGAAGAGGTAGAAGAGAGGAAGGGAGAGGTGAAAGTAGGGAGTGAAGAAGGGGAAGGAAGGGAAGGAAGAGGAGGAGAAGAGGGACGAATCATCAAGTGATGAGTATATCTTCCCCTTCATATGGATAGAATGCACTCTCACGAATCAAATTGAAGAGGAACGGAATGAAAATGAATAGGCTGGAAGAAGAAAGAGAATCAATATGGGATATAGTTTCTCTCAAGGGAAATTACAATGAATGATACGGTAGATGGAAGGAAATAGAAAAGTAACAATGAGTGTTGAGATATAGAAAAGGGAAGAATATTCAATGCAGTCGATTCACTCCCACGATGATTTTCCTTCCCTTCTAAACTCATTCCGAATGGAAGAATGAACGAACGAGAAGATTTGAATGAAGGCTAACACTTTGAACGTGATGAAAAATAAAGTGGAAAGGAAGGGGGATGGTGTTATGAGAGAGTGGAGATAGAAAAGAGTCATCATTCAATAATCCCTTCCTAGAATGGACCCATATATACATGTTTCTCCCATTACTCAATTGAAATATAAACATATTAAATTGGAATTTATTTGAAATGAGAACGATGAATGGATGACACTTGTAATTCATGATGAAAAATACATAGGAAGAGATATATTCATACGAACATTCTTTATTCCATTATCCTCTATATAATTCCTCCCGTGTTTCACCTGCTGAGTTTATCATTACGTTTGTGCCATTCTAATTATTATATTCCCATAAATAAAAACATCCTATCCGATTTTCAGAAGGATAATTAAAATCCTATTTCAATGAAAGAGAATTTGAAAATGGGTTGGTTATTATTTAATCATATATTCGGACATAAGATGCTTGGAATCTCTCTACGGGACCACTGGACAAACGAGCGAGTGAGGGACTGTGCGAAGCTGAGGGAATGGATTCAGGAAGGAATGAAACGGAAAGCGCGCTGGGCTCTGAAGATCAGGCAAATGGACATGGAGAGCAATGGAGCCGTGCCACAACCGTCTGGACCCCTTACAACAGGAAACGCCCAATCGGCCATCCTCGGACACGCTGGCGGGACGACCTAACACGAGCTATTGGCGTACACTGGTGGAATGCAATCTATGAAGAATATCAACCCATCCTCATCTGAGCATTACTGCCTGACATGAATAAGTTATTATTATTATTACGGACAAAAATCGTGTGTGCATTGTATTTTTCATCTGATCGTCTCCCATAAATAATGAATTATGTATATTTATTATACAGGGTAATGCAAATATCTTGCTGCATCTTGCTGTCAGGATAAATCTGTAATCTCTCGTCTATTCAGGATAAAAATTGGAATTGGAAACGCAACATTTGTGAATTTGTCTCACTTTCAACGAGGCAGTTCTGATTTAGATTAAAAAAACCTTTTTAGATGAAATACAGGTTGTATTCTGCATAGCCATTTCATCAGTCCACCCCATTTTTTCTTTAGTCTCTTCCATTTTTGATCAGAAATATTCTCTTATTTTTTTCGGATATCTATTTTTCTTTCTTTACATGTTCGACCTGCTAAATATTCCATATTCTCTGCTTCAGTGATAATCATTCGCCCTTCCTTCCGTCAGTTTTCTTTACCGATTTGTCTACATTTCTTAGTCGTTGGTGTTTCTGCCCACGAGAGAGAGAGAGAGTTTATCTGATGCTTTCACCTTCGTGGATAAACACATCATCATACACAGGGAGACAGCTGCGTTTTGTATATATATATAAATTGATTTTTCTCCGTTTTTTCTGATATCCTGTCAATGCAGCATTTTCAAGAGCATTAAATCAAATATCTTACATGCAATCTTCAAAAACGTATCCCATTCGGTACATAATATCCCAGTGGTTGTCATGCTGATAAGACTTCAATGAAGTGAAAGCATTCAAGTATCTTCAATCTCATTTCAACTTTATAATGAATTCTACCGCTTCTATAACACCTTCTTTTCATTAACTGCCGTTATCCCATGTCGTTATTCGAGTGAAAGGTGAATGAAAACAAGTGAAGTGGCAATGGAGTGTTAACTCCCTCTCTCTACCTCTCCCCTCCCTCCTCCTCCCTCCCTCCCCCTCTCCCTCCCCCTCTCCCTCTTCACTTCTTCATTTTTTCGTATCTCTTCTTTCTCTCTCCGTTCTTTCAATCTCTATTCTTCTCTTTTCTCTCTTCATCTTCCTTCTCTTCTCTACTTCATCGATTCCTCTTTCTTCTCTTCAACAATCATCACATTTTCAGTCCTCACTTTCTTTCATTTCTCAATTTCTTTATCTTATTTATATTAGCTTCGTCTTCAGTTCAATATCTTCCATCTGAATATCATTCTAGTTAATAAGTCGTTCTATTTACCCTCTTTCCTTGTTGCCGCTCTTCCCTTCCTCCCTCTCTCTCTCTCCATCCTCCCTCTCCCTCTCCCTCTCCCTTCCCCCTTCTTCTATCCTTCCATCTCTTCATAATCAGATGGTCATCAACGATAATCCTCCAGTTCGTCTATGGATTGGCCCTCTTCTTCTCATTTTCATAGTCACAATAATCTATATCTTCTCAATTCTTCCTCAGACAAGATCATCAATTGGAATGGTTCGTCCATTGAGAAAGAGATCAATAGTCTTTTATTTATATTTCTTTGGATATTTGCATTTAGGATCCTCTTCCTAGTCATCCTTCATATGGGAAATCAGAGAGAATTATTTCATCCTTTCGAATGGTGGCCGACAATCGAGAGGGTATATTTTGTTCTCAAAAATAAAAAAAAGTTATATTTTTTGAAAAAAAAACAAAGACAAAGGATAAATTGTGAAAATATGAACGTATAAGGATTGTAATAAATGGAGTTTTTGAGAGTATGCCGATGAGGAATGTAATAGACATGGACATTGGAATGGAATCAATGGAAGCTGTGATTGCATTAACAGATTCGAGTAAGTTAATCGATTATTAGAAGGAAATGAGAATGAATTCTCCCTTTCAGAGGTCATCGATGTTCCATTCCAATTTGCAGTAATGGAGGAATTCCAAAATTGAATATTTGCAGGTATTCAGAGAACACAGAAAAAAATACTTAAATCCTTATATTACCACAATTTCTTCTTTTATTATCTTTTTTCTCCGTTTTCTCCTAATTATCTGTGCAATGTCACTGTTCATTCACGGAAAACCAAATAATGAGTAGAAGGAAGAATGGATGGGATATATTTTCTTCTTCAGATGTCCAATTGGATTCGGTGGTGAATTCTGTGAATATCGATGTATAGGAGGAATGAGTGAAAACACAAATGGTTAGACAAATACACACATTTTAATTTTTTTCTTCTAAAAATACTTAAAAATAGGTTATTAGATTGATCATTTTAGTCTCGTCTCGATGTCTCTGCGAACATCATAAATTTGGCCCTCGTTGTGAATTTATTTGTCTGAATGGAAAAGTGGAAGGAGGAGAATGTGTTTGCCATCAAGGTATGAAATAGGAATGGCAATTGAAGGAAACCTCTCTTCATTCTGATCCCTTTTTCTCCGATTCGAACGATGAGAACGAGAAATTGAGAGAGCGATCACTTCGATTCTCTATGAATAAGATCATTTTAAATAGAAAGTGTTTTGAGGTTGGGAAGGAGTGGGATGTGAAGTATGTTCTCCTTCATCTTCGTCGTGCATAAATTCATCATCAAATGGGCGATCATCAATTAATTCTCGTTTGACACTTTCTGGTCTCTCCTTCTGTCTCATTACCATTGGACTTCTTTGTGTCACTGCCAGGTTATTTTTTTTTATATTTCAAAATTTTGGTTTTCTACCTAGAACAATATAATTTCATCTACTTTAATATTTTCATCCACATCTAGATAATCTAAAAATCTATTGACAATTTTCTAATAGATATGTTTAGCATTAGAATGAGAAAAAAATCATAAATGGATGGCAAATGTATTTTGGCAAATGCATCATATGCAAATGCAAATGTATATTGTGTTTTAGAATTGGTAGTTATGTAAAACATTCTGAAAAAAAAACTAGTAAAATAATGAGTAATTGTAAATGTGGGAATTCTTCTTTTCTCTCTCTCATTATAATTATTTTTCTTGAGTCGTCGTCGTTCTTCTTCTTCTTCTCAATCACAACGATTTTTCTCACTTCGTAATCATCGAAATACATTTGGATATCCATCAACTCTTCGTTCATCATCATTATCTCGTTCATCTCATATTCGTCCTCCTCCTCCTTTAACTCCTCCTCCAATCTATCGATCAATTGATAATTTATCACAATCAACTTCTCCTCCATCTTATGAAGAAGCAACGGCCATTCAAATTGATCCTCCTCAAGAAGAATTCGATGATGACAAGACAACCGATTAAACCATTTATTATCAATTATTACGGGTATCATAAATATATATTCGTGGTAGCTCTCATTGTATACTGACCTCACTCCTAGTCCATTCCTATTTACGGGAATCTTTTTACAACTTCCATTATAGGTTGTTTCCACATTAATTTGCCGATTATTTCTCATCCTATCGGGTTCTTCCATCACATTCGTAGTCGTGATTTATAATAAATGTATACGTGATCATTCTAATAAAGTGTTGCTTCTTGGTGTTCATATTACAACAAAGGATGAATGAGTATGCCAACTGACTCTTCCCATTCCCATTCTCTCTCTCTCTCTCTCTCTCTCTCTATCTCTCTCTCTCTCTCGTTACAACCATTGGAGGTCTTCGAGATCTCATTCTCACAATTAACTCTTTCTTCTCTTGTCACTTACATCTCATAACCGATTCTCCTTCTCTTCTCTCTACTGCTGTAAGACCTCCCTCTCCCTTCCATCCCCCTCTTCTCATCCTCCCTCTCCATCTCTAACTCATTCAGGATATCTTCTTCTTTCTCACAATGAATTGAATGACCTCAGATGACCATCCTTCTATTCCCATTCTATTTCATTCTTCTCTTACAATATGGACGAGCACAGAAAATGGTCGTGATTATCGGTATCTTTTAACTATTTCCTTCATTGTTCAATTCTAACTACATGTGCTCATAAAAGTAATTGGATTAATTCAGCGGAAGGACTTGGAGGATCAGAGTATCACAAATATGCTCAGTACAATGTATTCCAGACGATAGAAGAAGGAGGAGTTTGGTCTACTAAACTATATCCTGTGTTTCCTACTCTTCCACTTCCTAATAGATATTCTCTATTCACTGGTAATTGTATTCCTATTGATTAAGATTGGGATCATATAATGGGTAACAAATTTGTTTGAGTGTGGAAGAGTGACAGAGGGAGGAACAGGGGGAAGATGGATGGGGAAGTGGAAGAGGAATAAGAGAAGAAATACGAACAACAATTAACTCATGATCTCGAATTACAATTAGATGGCAATTAGAATTATCTTTGATAACAAGTGCCGATAATTAAAGTGATATATATATTTCATTTAGGTCTAAGTCCTCGTAAGCATGGACTCATTGCTGATCATATTTACAATTGGAGATCAGGAGATACATTTAATTCATTTTCTTCACCATCGGATCTTGATTATTCCCAGTGGTGGGGAGCATTCCCTCTTTTTCTTTCTGCTCAAAAGCAGAAAGCTCGAGTAGCAATGCTATATTTTCCCGAGTGTCAGGCAAGAATCATTACATATAACATGAATTAATTTATCTATTCATAGGTCAATTGGCCATTTCCTCCAAAAATGTGTATTTCCACTAATACGAATCTAACTCTTCAATCAGAAGGAGAAATTGATCGAGTTATCGAAATGACAAAGTGATTTAATATTTTGAAAAAAAAATCAATTTTGTCCTACTCTATTTTGTATATGTGAAATCGAAGTATAATCTTTTCAGTTTATACGATATAATTCTCATTCACGATTCTTCAATCTTTGATGAATTCTCTCGCATGGGACCAAAAAGGGCCGGCCACTCAGGAGAAAGTGTGAGAAGACTAACTGATGTGAGAACGAGACAGATATATTCATTCAACCTCTAAAGACGGGAATATCAAATTAACTATTTTTTATTCTTTTCTTCATAGATATCACTAATACTATAGTTTTTTCCAGAAAATGAATCGAATAGTGGAAGAATCAAGAAAAAGAGTTGATCTCAATGTAATCTTCGTTTCTCTTCATGGAATAATCGAAGTACAGCCACAGAATGAAAGGTTTCTCTTTCAACAAATGGTCAATATTGAATGAATATTCAGAATATTGGATGATTATCTTCCAATGGAAATGGTTAAGATGACAGTGGGAGAAGGAGCTTCCATGCAGATTTTACCAAGAACCGGACAGACTCATCAGGTTTACATTCCAAATATATTTACTGTGTATGCATACTAAAACAGTGACAACTCCACTAAATAAAATCATAGAGTCCTCGTAGAAAATAAGCCTCGTTCATATTAATATTTTCCTACTGAAAATTTACCTAATTTATCTCATTGTGAAATGAGTACATCACTAATCATTTAACACGAAGTTTTTGTGTATGAAAGTGCGAGAAGGAATCGATTGGAAGAAAGGGACAAATAATCGGATTATATCTTCCATATTCAGATATACAGTCAGCTACGAAACAATTCTCCTATTCCAAATATTACGATTCATTTCACTGCTCCGAAAGTAAGATTCATCATATTATATCAACGAAATAGATGCAATTTAGGTTGGTGATCTTCCTGATTATTACAATCTCAAATTGTCTCCAATTGTTAGCGACTTAATATTAATTGCTGATCCTGGATGCGCTATTTATACTGTAAGTTATATTTATGAAAGAATTGATTTTGAATGATAATTGAACGTTGTATAGCTCCATTCCAATCTCTCTAGATATAAGTCATCATGACATATGAAAATAGAATAATGATTTCAATGATAAAATATCTTTGATTATTTTAGAAGGATGAATCGAAGCGATTTCCTTCTGGTATTCAGAAGAAGCGAATGGGTGTCGCTGGTTATAATGGAAAACATCCTGATATGATTGGATTATTCATGGCCTACGGTCCATGTCAGTTAATGAGAGAGAGACGGTCGATTCATTCAATATGTTTAGTATTCCGTCGTCGATATGAGAAATCAGGATTGGAAGTGGTTGATATCTACGTTCTTCTATGCACTCTTCTCAAGATTCAAGATTGTAATCCAACTACAGGATCGATTAGAAGAGTACAAGATATTCTAGTGAAAGATATACTCACTTCCTCCACTTCTCATTTATATTCTCCTTTATTCATATTACTCATTTTCTTATTTCGACGTTTTTGTTGATACATGAACTTTCTCTAACATTTTCTATTGTGAGTAATGGTGTAATAAAAAGGAAAAGATCAATTTATAATGAATGGATCAGAAAGAGGGACAAAGGGGAGAACAAATAAATAAAGTGAGTCTTCAAATCGTCCACCGAAGTGTAGATGCATTTATTCGATAGATCTAATTGATCCGAAAGAATGCATCTGACTACGATGGGCGATATTATTGAAGAGGAATCAACTAACCTGGAGAGGAAGAGAAGAGAAGAGAAGAGGATGATTACTGTAGTCAGATGAGAGAAGAGAGTGCAACTGATGGAATTGATGAGTATCGAGATACTTTTATAGGGACTGAAAGGGGATTAAAAGAGTCGGTAAGGGAGGAATATGATAATGAAGAGAGGAGAGGTGAGAAGAAGATATGATACAAGTACAGTGGGAATGGTTAGAGAAGAAAGGAGAGATTAAGGGAATAGAAGAGAGAAGAGGACTGACAGGTCACTTTAGTTGTATGACAAGTGGATCATTCTATTGAGTCGAGATATTGGAAGAGAGAGAGAGAGAGAGAGAGAGAGAGAGAGGGGGGAATGGGAATTGAATATTGATGGAGAGATGGCTACTATCGTTCATTCTTTATATTGAAGGAAGGAAGACACGTTGAATGATGGAAGATTGTACTTATGAAGAAAGAAGAGAGAGATGAAGATAGAAGTTGTATATCTGGAAAGAGAGAAGGAAGGGCGCACTCTCTTCCTTTTTGTCGTCTCCTAGGTTTCATCTGAATGGAGAGAGAGAGAGAGAGTGAAGGATTGGATATTAGTGATAGAGAGAAGTCCCTCTCCCTTTCATTCTAATGGATTCTCTTCTATTCTCAATCCATCGATAATCTCTTCTTCTCATCTCTGACGATCTTCTTCTTCACTCTTCCATTTCCATCTTGTAGTGAACGAGTGAGTGAATACAAAGATTCCTTCCTTCCATCATGAATACCTTCGATCATTCTTCTCTCCATGATAATGATCATATGGGAGATCATTCTAATCATACTCAAGGACTTCTTCAAATTGGAAAATGGAAGATTGCCCCTCAGGTATCGTCCTTCCTTTACCTATCAATACATCCTAATTGATTTCAGTATTTAATTGGAGGAGGTGTCGGTTTACTCGTAATCGTCATCATTCTGGCTGGATTTGCATTCTGGTTTCTATCCTTTAGAATGAGAAGAAGAGAAGAAAATGAAACTGAGAAAGTAAAACAAAGAGCGAGAGATGATTTCGAGTTAGTTGAGAATAAATGAAATGAGTGAATAAATGATATAATTGAAGGAGTAAGAAACAATCGACTCCATCGGCTAAGAAGAAATTGGCAGATAAAGAAGCAGAAAAGAAGAAAGAAGCTGATAAAAGAAAGAAGGCTCCCATTCAATTGAATTCTATCGATTCTGTCAATTCCGAGACTATCGCTCAGGTTTGGGAAGAATTTGGCATTATTTAGTCTCGTACAATTATCTTGTATCTTCTCCTCATGTTCATTACTGAATATCATCGTAGTCACACTTGATCCATCTCTATCACAGTCAATTCACAAATGAGCGAAACCCTTCAATTTCAATTTAGTTGATGAGTTATCTGACACAATCAACCTAGATCGAATGATTTACTCGTTTCCCCAGGCACTGCCAGAAGGGAAGAGGGAGGGGGGAAGAGGGGGGGGGGGATAACTGGTAGTCTCTTTTCCTCCCTCATTGTCATTGATAGCCTGGAGACTCTTCGAGTGGTTGAGTCTCTCCTTTCATCCAATACGCAATTGAGGGGGAGAATTAACGGTCTCATTTTGAGATCGAATGATGAAAGGATATCAAAATAGATTTTTACTCTGTCCCATCTCTTTCATTTATTTCCTCTTTCAATATTACGGAAATAGGACAGTACATGAACTGCTTCTGTCTCTGGAAATAAAAACCAGACAAAAAATGATTATAAGATACTTTCGAAAAAAGTGAAATAGTTAAATTGCAGTTCGAAACGAGAGTTCGTGATACTTTCTCCCCTGAAAGAATATTAGAAGAGATCCGAGAGGAAGGAAATTCGCCTATTGGAGAGGTTAGAATATTTTGGGATATTCCATATGAAAATAGTAGTATTCAGAAGAAAGGCGACACTGTATCACAAGTGTCATTTGATCAATTGAATAGAAATGATTCGAAGGTGAGTTCAATAAGGACTCTTTTTTCCTTCTCTCGCTGTTTATCAATTCCCTTCTCTTACAGGTGAATATGTTCAAAGAGAACGAAGATGCGGACACAAATCAGCCAGCACTTGGAAAAGGAATTAATCTTGAAGAGAAGATTACTTGACTATGATACTCGTCTTCCTCCTCATCTTAATGCACTCATTCTCACTCATGCACTGTAGTCTACGAAGAATCTCCCATTCATTCATTCAATCCCAATTATTCACTCGTCATTCATTGATTAATCGTGAGTAAATGAGTTCCTCCATTCCAATAATTGTATTAATTAGTCCGATAGTTCTTCAATTGACGTCATCGTCCCTTTCTTCATCTTCTAAATGACTTCACTAATATTCCACCGTATTCTTGGTAATTATTTATTTATTTGTAAGTCGTCCCCTTCCTCATTTCACCTCTCTTCGATCTTCAACAATTCAGTCCCTTCTTTTCTTTGCCTAACTTCTATTCCATTCTATCCTCTCCATTCCTTAGTAAGCACCTTCCTTCCGTTTCTCTTCTTTCGATCAATAATAAAGAATGAACAGAGTAAATAACTGTATTGTCTTTATTCTCGCCAGTACAGAATCCTCATTGAATGCATTCGATTGACACTAGTGGGAAGATGGAAAGGGGGAAGGGGAGACAAGCAGGAGGAGGAGGGGAGGGGAGAAGGGAGAAGGGGGGGGGACTGTCGTAGAGAAGATGGAATATCATTGATCGATCGTTGAGTAATTGTGATGCAACACAATGGTGAATATGGAACCTTCTCACTTTCCAATCCTCATATAATTTCCGAGATACGGCCCTTCATCATTCATCGATCGTTTTCCGATTCGGAACATATTTGAGAGATTATTTCTCTTCTCAGGTTCATAGAAGACTGGAGAAGAATCATCAACTCTGAAGAAGAGAAAAGATTACGGTAATGGAATGATTGGGTACCTTGATCGAGAGAGAAAGAAGAGAGGATGAGCTGATATCTGAATGGAAGAAGAGAGAAGAATTAGAATGGAGAAGATAGAAAGGACAATCATTGTACCCGAGTGAGGAATTTACTCCTGAAATGGAATGATAGAGACGAGAAAGAAAGGATATATTAGAAGAGAGACAATGGATACACAATGGAAAGAAGGGAGGAGTCACTTGAGACTCCACCCAATTCAGAGAGAGAGAAGTCATTCATTTAGTTACTTACCACTTCAACCGATTGGAATTACGTAGTCCTATACATTCGAAGAATTAATTTAATTGTTGAGTGAGATACATGAGATAATTGAGTACAAAGTCACTTTATTTCACTGGGAAGATTGAAAGAGAGAGAAAGTGAATTGATCGATTCCATCGACATAATTGAAGCTCGTATCAAATATAATCACAGTACATAAACAATTATTGGAATTAAGATGGTAAGTGAATAAAGGAAGAAAGTACTCTGAGAAAAAAAGCCGAATGATACAAAGGAGGGAACCATATAAACTACTGTACACAATCCGAAATATTCTGATATCCATATCTGTATATTACAATTGAAAAAGGGCTAAACAAAAATAAATATTATTTTAAAAGAATCAAGTACATTCCGAGCATAGTCGTGTAAGAAATGTAAACTATAGACTAAACAACGATTGTTTTAAACTACTGAACAAGAACAGGAAATTGTGTAAAACCGTTATTATGAAGTGGGCGAAGATTACAACCGGGAAATGGTATGTAGACGAACCGGAATAAAGGAATCTAATATGAAACGGCTGCTCTCCAGAATCCAACTGTTTGATCACTCGATGCAGAGAAAAGAAGTGAAGAATTAGAAGATAATTCATTGATTGAATCTCCATGAGCTGCGTTGATCTGAAATTATTTATATCTTGTTATATGTATAATTATTATTCTCCATTCTCACCTGTTCAATCAAAGTAATCCTTCGAGTATTCTCTACATCCCATAATTTGATTGTTCCTTCTTTACAAGCAGAGACAAGAACTGAATCATGCCCTTCCAATCGCATTGAAGTAAGACACTGAATATCACCATCTTTAGTCAATTCATTACACTGTATCTACCAGTTCCCCTTGTAGAGTGAGATGGAACTAACCTGAATATAATTGGAATGGGCATTCAATTCGAGATGATCTCTCTTCATATCCACTTGATTGAACTTCATTATATTCTCAAAATGAACAATTAGCTATTTAAATAGAGAAGAACACTACGATCACATGCTAATTTGCATATTGATGAAATGGGGAATCTCACCTTATCTTTGCTGGCAGTGAAAATGTATTTCTTCATAGGAAGAACAGCAGTTACATTATCGTAGTGAGGAGGGGAGAACTCAACTGATGCCTGTAATCAAAAATACTTCATTTAGTTTCTCGTTACACCTTTTTTCCCAACAACGCAGAAGGTTTGAATGTGATGAAAAATTTGGCAGACTTTTGAGATAAACTAAATTAGTGTTATTCAGTGGACACATTATATTCTTCACAGAACTATTGATCATTCGAATAAGATTTGTCTAGTGTTAAGTGCTAGATAAAAGGAAGAAGAGAATGATAAATGAAACCTGAGCGATAGTCGATCCATCAGAGGGAACTTCGTATAATTTGACATAATGATCTCGTGAACCAGTTAGAACTTGATATCCAGAAGAGAATGAAGTAGATGGAGCGATAGAGAGACATGACACTTCCGATCTAAAACAAAGGGTAAACATTATTCAATCCCTTATGATTCGATATTAATTAACAGACTGTGAACTGTGAGATGCCGACAAAAGTTTTCCATATGCTCCGTTCTTCTCGAGATTCCAAATCTTCACTTCATCCTGAAAAATTATGGTTTGATACATTAAATATTTGAGGCAGAATCAAGATATAAAAGATGAATGTGAGTGAGATACTTTGAAGGAAGTGAATACAAGTTTTCCCATTGGATCGACAGCGATTGCATTCACAATTTGTTCCATGAATGGAATTGTATTCTGACGAGATCCAACTTGACCTCCGTCACCTGTAAATCAATTTCATCCCATTGTACCGTACAAACGGACTTTTTTGCTACAAAATGCAGAAAAACGCAACTTTTCTGCGAAAAAGTGCGAAAGTCTGGCATTTCGTGAATATTTGACGAATCGGGCTGAATTTTGGAATTTAAGGGTTTCTAACGAATGCCCACAGGGCACAGCATAATAGAAGTCGAAAAAATATTTGGAAGGTACCGTAATCGATAATGCATTGGTGGTGTAAATTTTCGTGGTGTGTACTGTAGTTTGGTTTTTAGTGCACTTGTGAATATTTTTAATTGCCTTTTTAAAATATTTTTTCATTTCTAAAAAAAAAATTTTTTTAATATTTTTCTCGCTTCCTTTCTCTCAGTTGTTCAAGCGATGGTAGCACTCATTTGCATATTTCAGTGGTTCAGCTAGTGATCCGTGTATCGTTCCTTTCACCCTGTTGGCCGCAGTCACAAATGGAATAGAAAATGAACGAAAAAATATTTTTTTTAATAAAAAAATATAAAAAAAGGCAATTAAAAATATTCACAAGTGCACAAAAATCCAAACTACAGTACACACCACGAAAATTTACACCACCAGTGCATTATCGATTTCGGTACTTTCCAAATATTTTTTCGACTTCTATTATGTTGTGCCCTGTAGGCATTCGTTAGAAACCCTTAAGTTCCAAAATTCAGCCCGATTGGTCAAATATTCACGAAATGCCAGACTTTCGCACTTTTTCGCAGAAAAGTTGCGTTTTTCTGCATCTTGTAGCAAAAAAGTCCGTTTGTACGGTAAATACTCTTTCATTTCCGCAGTTGGATGGAAAGATATAGATTGGTCAAAAGATGAATTGATCGAACTGACCATCAACAATTTGTCCCGATGATTGGAGAACTTTGACACAAATGGACGATCGAAGATCCCATACTCTCACCTATAACATCCTTTCAGTACAATCTCATTCATAAACTATTCAATTTCTCAGATATCAATAATTCATTCTAAAAGTGAATATATAAGGGAATATTGTACCTGATGGAGTGAAACAGTGAGAGCGAGATGTGAATGGGGAACTAATTTGACTGCTGTCACATTATTCGGATGTTGATTGAATGTATACATCTCAAGAGATCTCTGTAGATCCCAAACCTTCGCTGATCGATCTGAAATCAAATGTATTAGTGAATCAATTGATCATCTTCTTCATTATACCTTTTGATCCAGTAATAAGTCGTTCCTCACTCGAATCAACACATAAAATAGCTTTAGAATGTCCTTCGAGAGTATGAGTTCTAGTTAATCTTTTTCCACTTCTTTCATCTCCTCGTGCAGCTATTATTCGACCTTCCTTACTGCAATTACGAATATTCATTCATAGATTAAATATGAAGAAGGACTAGGGACGGGATTAAATATTTTTAGATTTAGACCAATTATCACTACACTCACATAGATATCACTACTACACTTCACACAATGTCCACTAAGTGGCAAGCAACCGAAATTCAGCTGATAAGATCAATCTAAAGCAAGAGGAAACAAAAGATAAGCTGAAGTTGGATTGTAGCCATAAATAAAGGATAGAAAGTAGTAAGTGGGAAGTAGATTAGAAGAAGAAAGAGTTGGATCACCGATTAGATTGTTTCTCTGCAAGAAGTGAACGGACGGATGTTAAAGGATGACGACGAATTGATGATATGGTAGATGGAGAGATTACAGTAGATGAAGTAGGAGGAAGGAAAGAACTAGATGAAGTCTCTCCTATTGGAGTTAGTCTAAGACGACCATTCGTTGTCCCATTAGGTGCAATTACTGTACTTGTAGTTGTGATGACACTGAATACAATCCTTCCTTCTCCTTCCTCCTCCCCCCTTCTCCTCCTCCTCTCCTCTCACCTCCTTCTATCTCCTCCTATCTGTCTCGGTCGAAGGGGAACTCCTGTTACAGTAGCCCTTTCACGAGAATTCCGTGTGAATGACGTGATGATAGGTAGAGGAATGAGAAGTGAACTGTCAGTGGGAAAAGAAAGAAGTTAGTGAGTGAGAACAACATCAATTGATAGATGACACGAACCACCAGTTGAATAAGACTCACAACATGTTAGTGGACACAATAGAAAGCACAAACATTCACATCACATTAATTCATTTCTAATTCTTCCATTTGATAAGAAAGAGAAATATTAGCTTACTTCCTTGATCTTCTTTCCTTCTTCTCATCATTTTCATTTCTTCCTCCATCAACAATGGAAGGAGTATTCGATTCACTCGATGGATATAATAATTCATCAACTGCAGCAGTTCTAGTTCGCATCTTTCGTCCGTTCGTCTCTTCATAATCACCTTATATATTATTATTATTATTATTAATTGATTCTTAATTTCCATCTCACCAGTAGTAGATATTGTACTTGCAGTTCGTGTTAAATTCTTCTTACTGGACGATAATTGGGAAGATTCGAGTGCATCAACCATATCACTCGCTCAAAATATCAATATCATTTCATCGTTCATTTTCTCATTTGAACTTTTCCAAAATAAATGTTTCAATCGAAATAAGTGAGTTAGTCCAAAGAAAAATATCATATTTGATAAATCTTTCAATAATAATTAACAATAAATAAATAATGAATGAATCTCCGTCTTACCAGTATTTCTGTCTCCTTCAATCACAGTAGATAATAATTGTTCATTGATATAAGACTGTTGTACCAATTGTTCGATTCTCGCTTCACATGCCTACAATTCAATTCAATTTATTCTTCTCTATTTATCGTTCGTGAGTCCCTTCTCATTTCCCTCGTCTTCTTCCACTTTTCTATTCTATTCCTCCTTTTTCCATTCCTCATTTCGTTTTCCATCCAACATCAGGAGCCATCGCAGTCTCAGTATGTCAAAACCATATTTCTCGTCATACTTGTTAACTACCGTACTCGCTAAATTTAGATGGCCACCATATTTATATAATACCTTGTTAGCAGCTTCGAATTTCGTTGCAGAAACGGATTGTTCGAGGGAATAATTGAATAGATGTTGCATGAGATATTTGGCCTCGACTAGATTCGAACATCTCTCAATCACTGATTCTGCATTTGCATCCATATCTTTCGTATCTTCATCTTCCTCTTCCTGCAATCAATTATTTTAACCTATTTATTCTTTCATTTAAGCTACTCTGGTGCGCGCGCCCAAGTTGGAATCAAGTAGAAAGGCGTTTCCAAGTTGGGATCAAGTACAGTACCTCCAGCTCCCAAGTTGGAATCAAGCAGGCTTTCGTACCCGTCGCGTCCAGCACGCGCCTAGGCTATAAGGTCCCATTTTTCTACCCTCTTCTGACTGCCTTCGGGCACGAGTGCGATTGATAATCTACGGTCCCCAGTAGGACTGTCTTTTGAATGTGACCACCCCCACATGGTCGTACCGTGTGGGGCCATTGGTTACTGTATGAGGCAACTCATGCCACTATCAATCAATAATGGTGAGGCCTACCGTCTCTCGCTCTCTCACTCTCTCGCTACCGTAATCCGAAAAAGGCGCTCCCAAGTTGGGATCAAGCAAAATCCCAAGTTGCCCCCAAGCTTGTACGCTACTTGGAGATTTGCTTGATCCCAACTTGGGCGCGCGCACCAGAGTATTTTTTCATTTGGGATAGTAAGTTCCTTTCATCCCTAACTGTATTCATATTTGGTTTAATAAACTTGAGGCAACAGTAAATCGGTCGATATTTCCTATTGTCCCCCCCCACTCATCTACTATCGATTATCAATTCTCACATTATCCTATCCTTCCCTCACTTAACTATTCATCCAAAGGGTACCATTTCTCAATTTGTAGAGTGAGAATAGGTCATTCCACTGGATACATTCATCCTTAGATGAGAAGGGAGGAGGGGCAGATAAGATAGAACGAGAAGAGAAGGGATATAAGGGGAGAAGCTGCTCTCTACGTAAACATCACCACTTCGTTTTACTCCTTCCTTTCCATTTCTCGCAAGATTGAGTAAGAACGATAGGTATGAGAGAGTGAGAGAGAGGGGGAGTCCTCTGATAAATATCCCATTCGAATCTGTACCATCCTATTCCATGTGTCACTATCTCATCCATCAACAGGTATTTCTTGGTTCGTAATCTTCTATTTCTCGTTGTTTTCCACTCTATTTCTCTCACTCGACATACGATGGTAGATCACGCGATTCCTTCTCTTCCATCTACTAGAATAGCTCGAATAGCTCTAGATTGTGTCTCCCCCTCTCCTTCCATCTCCCTTCTCTCTCTCTCTCCCTCTTCATTATTCATTCCTCTCTATTCCACAATTAGTCTCAGTATTCTCTCCATGATTTCATTGTGTATCAATTGCAACTTCTCCAATTCTCCTTCTCCCTTTCAATCCAATCTCCCTCCTTCCATACTCCATTCCAATTTCCGTAGCAAACGTGCTCCATCCTTGAGTATCAATCAATTCCATTCCAATTCATTCCTCTATTCTCCATATTAATATCCTCTCCATCCCTTCCATCACTTAGTTTCACTCAAGTACCTCATTCATCCATAACTCAATGGATATTACCAATTAAAACATTTATATTTTTTCACTTTCTTCAGTTGTTTCTTATGTTCATTATTCTGTTCAACATATCAATTTTCAATATAATGATTCTTATTAAATTATTCTCCAGTCTGCTTTATCACCTTTAGATACTTCCCATTAGGCATTTATGAGACTTATTCAATCAAGACCGACCACTTCATAAAGAATAGAGTAGGGGAAGAGAAAAAGGGGAGGGGAGACAGTAGTATACTAACAACTTGCTCTCCATATTATGCGCCGTTATTCACCATTCTTTCCTAATCTTGAGAAAGTACACATCTCCAGCAAGACATACTCTCGCTCTTCATATCTCTATCTCCATTCTACCTCTATCTATAAACCTCTATTAACATATCTCAATTCTTCAATTTTCCATCCTCGATTATGGCTTCATTCTTCATCTAGTCAATTGATGGTCTAATTCCTTTCTATCAACTCCATTTTTCTCCCCATTCACAACTCAATATTTATCGTGTGGAGAAGGCATAAACAATTGTGTATTCTGCTTTCTCATCTGCTCTATCTCCAACCCCTCCCCCCTCCCCTCCCCTTCTCCTCCCCCCTCCTCTCTTCTATTCCAATCAGTCACTAATCATCACATCTCTTCTTACTCACTTCTTCATTCTTTATCTTCCCTTCCATTGACAGTCTCTCTTCCTTCTTCTCCTTCTCTTCCATCTCCTCTCTCCTCTCTCCATCCATTCTTCATCTTCTCTCAATACACTCTTGATGACCATCACTCCACACAATTCACCCATCATAGAGACTCCAATTGAGGGAGGAAGAATTTTCCATCCCTTCTATCATGCAATCCATGATAATCATCTGATCAGCTCTTCCTTCCTTCCTTCCTCTCCTTCTAATCTCTTCCCTCTTCTCTCTCATTCGTCTCCTCCTTCTCACAACTGTTCTTTTAACATCTTTTCAATCCCCACGTCCCATCACTTCTCCCTCTTCTCTTCCTTCTACCATAATAATCAGTACATCTCTCTCTCTCCATCTTCTCCTCATTATATCTCTCAAGGGAATCAATCTGTCCTTCTTTCCTCTCACTCATCTTTATCCTCCAATCATCCATTTTCCCTCATCCTCTTCTCCCTTCCAACTATCATTCACTCCCCATCTACATCAGACTGATCATGCACGTCTTCTTTATTTCACCAACCTTTGACTCCCCTCCCCCTCCCTCCCTCTCCTCTTTCAGTTCGATTGTCCATCCATATCCTCCATTGACGATTCCCCTCCATTATCACATGCCATTCTTCTCATCTTCTTCCGTATATTTTCACTCTTTTGCTAACACTCTTTTATTACAGCGTAAGGTTGGAATGAAGAGAGTGGAGACTCATTGAGAGATCAGTTAGAGATGAGGAATGAGAAAGTGAGGGAGGAAGAGAAGGAGGGAGGGAGGGAGGGAGGGGGAGAGAGAGAGAGAGGAAGAGAGAGGATCATATGAAAATAGAAGACTCATTCATGTTCTCCATATGTCATATCATACATATCGACTTAATCTTCTCTCATTGCAGATTCCTCTCTCCATCCTTCCCCTCCAATCAGCCTGATCCTTCCAATCATTCATCTCTCATCAGAATGACAATGGATGAAAGAGTATCTTCCGACAAGAGAATGTCTATTGTCCAAGTGAAGGTAATATCTTTCCCCTTTCTCTCCCTCAATTATTCCTTCTCAACTCTCGACAAAGAGACTTCTTCATCTATCCTCTCGACATGTACTACTTGGAATGGGATGAAGGAGGGGGAAGACTCCTCCCTTCTCCTTCTCATATCTCATTCCTGGTCTAGTCATTCAGTGAGTCTTCCACTGTCCATAACCCTCCTTCTCTTCTTCTATCCATCTTTCAATGTCTCCTCATCTTCTATCAATTCCATCACTTCCATCACCTTCTTCATCCATTCAGAACTCAATCTGTTCTGAGAGAGGTTCATTCTCCCATACTCATCCAGTCAAGCAACTACTCACTACTCCTGTCACACAGGCATCCAAGACTCGTATAGGAGGACAGGTTAGTATCCACCTCCCCCC
>LS488261.1:72006-84659 GCA_900490705.1 Pristionchus arcanus | reverse complement strand
AAAGAGGACCCACTCTAGGTCAGTCCCCCTTCCCTTTCTCCCCGCTTCCCCTCTGTCTACTCTCATACAACACTTGACTGTCCTTCATTCATTATGTAAGTATCCCTCAATTCCCTCCAGTGTACAATCATAATATGAAGAGGAACAAAGAGAAGACAAATTATCCCATACAGATACTATCATAAATATCCGTTTTACTATCAATACAAGGCCGATCTTGAATACAATAAAGAATATTCTCCGAATATTCCAACTTACTTGAGGTTCTCCAGGTGTCACTAAAGTACATATCTTGCTTCCTTCAATCTTCTCCCTCGTTCCTTGTGGACGAATTCTCAATGCACAAGATATATAAGATGAAATATATCATATTTCACAATAGAGTTCTCTACTCCCAATGAGTGCCTACTTGCCTTTCCATTCATTAGTCTATGTCTCTTCTACTCAAATAGGGACGGGAGGGGTTGGTTAATCGTTGTTCGGGAGGGGGGGGTCTCATTATTGACTCTGTCTCGTCTTCCTTTCATTGGAAAGAAGGAGATCTCCCACCTGTCTCTATCTAACACATGGGAACTGAGAGAGATCAAGCTCATGTCATGCATAAAGAGAGAGAAGGAGAGAGTACCTGACTGCTACTTGCACTGTCGCATCAGATGGACCACGGGAAGATGACAACGACGTTCCACTTGACTCCATTCTGACTAGCAGATTGATTCCATCTGAACGGAAGAGATTGAAACAGATGGTGAAGAGAGAGGAGAGATGATAGATGACGAGCTTGTGTCGGCACAAAGGAGAAAGAGGAGAGTGAGAGAGAGAGAGAGAGATACGGACGGGTGTGAATAAAGGAGAGTTGAGTCAGTCGACTGGTTCCTATACCATCAATCACGCATTGCAAATTGAATAGTAAAGGAAAGGCCACTCCCTCTTACCACACCCTATAATTTATACACTAATCATTCTGGATATGAATGATTACTTTGAGAACGAAAAATAAATCGGAGAAGACAAGTGGATGACGGCTAGAAATGGCCATGGAGAGATGAAGACGAGAGGGAGAGTGAGTGGGAGTGAAGGAAGAAGAAGAGTGAGAGAGAGAAAGAGAGAGAGAGCAGATGGAAGAAACGAGCGAAATGAGCGAGATAAGAAGCAAAAACGATCACTTGAGAAGACAAGATATAATTGAAAATAAGATAACCTTGAACTAGAAATGTATCAACTATCTACAGTACCACAGTTTCACAATACATAGTCGTAGCAAAAAATATATAGTAACATTAAGATATTGCTAACGTATCATTCGGACGGTCGGTCATACAAACAAAACTCCAAAAGGATATAGGAACTGCAACGACGTTTACCTAAAAAGTACCGATCAAAGTATTCAAGCACATCGTGACATGAAGAGTAGGAAATATCGTACTTCGTTGTATTTTGATTGCGAAATGAGTTTTTTTCTATATTTTTTGCCTTTTGCTCGTGCTGCTCGTTTGGTAAGAATTATTATACTTTCACCTTATATATTGTCTCGAAATCGTCGACATTTTGATGTCTACTATGTTAATTATTGATTGATTGATTACTTACATTGTTCATTCCATATACGCCTGTGCAATGATCTTTTTTTCTTTTACCAAACTTTTTTTTCCCGCATGACTCATGGCGATTTTAATTAATTCACTATTTAGACTCGATTACAGGAGCATGGTATGGGTGAAACCGAAGTATTTAATTTTCGGACAACCGCTTTGGTACGTTACTTTCTATTAGAACATTATGTTGTCGTTGATTAGGAAGAAGCAAGGGCAATAATCTTGAAATGGATGAAAGTATATGGAATTGCAGGTCTCAGGAGTGTGCTAACCCCTATTTTGTTTTACAACGTAGAAGAGGGCATGGCACAAGAGGGCTCTGTGAGGAATTCCTTTTATCCAATATATATTAGTCAACATTCAATATCAATGAGGATACTTTGCTTTCGTATTATTTTCTCCACATATGAAATCACTTATTCATTGCAGCTTCTCTCTTTGTGGCAACAATCGATTCGATGCTCGATACTCGTCCTCCTCCCTATAGAATTGTCTATGAGTACAGTAAAGACGAGGAAAGTGTCTCAATCGGTTCGTTTCCTTTTGTTTATTGGCGATCGGTTTTGGCTAAATCACCTTATGCGTGTCTGATTTCCTGAAACTGCGAAGGTTAACGAGGGGTATTGCAGAAGTAGCAGTTGCCATCGATCGCAAAGAGATTTTCGAGCATTGGAAATGGATCAATGATAATCTCCTGACCACTCTTGGTTAGTTTATTTCATCGATATATTTGATTTCAGTTTTTTTCATCTAAATTATGAAAAAGAATATTTAAAAGTTCAGCATCGTTCGAGAATGAGAAGGATGTTCGACGATACGTCGTTGGAAAAATTGAAAGCCTCGTTTCACTGAAATACTATGATATGACTGGAAACGCAGGTAAATCAATGAATTTTCAATGACTTTTTTTATTATATTGATATTGTTAGAACAATTTGTTCTCCAGATTCGCTTGATTCTATCGGCATTCGCACTGCTTCCCGTAAAGTTCAACGAGTGTTCGGCACTCCGGAATCGGAGAAAGTAGTGAACTGTTAGTTTGCAACCATTATTATCTCCCATAATTACCTGATATTCTTATTAAGATACCCGAATCAAATTCTTGTGTATTCTTGCAGACTATAAGTGTAGTTACTGGAATGGATCTATGCCTGCTCCTGGAGATCTTTATCTCACTCTTCATCATCTTTTATTCCAATCATTTATTATGGGAAAGGAAGAGAAAATTAAGATCAAGTGGATTGATATTACTGTAAGTAATCTTTCCCTTAAGTTCCAACTATTTTTCCTTATTTATCCAATAAGTCATACTGAAAGGTAGATATTTAAAAATATGTCTATAATTCTATTCTGAGTTGATATGATAACTTGTGACAAATATGAGATCTTTGCAGAAACTAGAGAAGGAGATCTCTCTAACTTCGAATCTTCTCGTTGTCACTCGTGAGAAATCATTTGTATTCTCTATGTTCTTCAATTTCGACGAAGCTCATGATTACATGAAGCAACTTGTGACCTTTGCCATGAGACAGTCAGTCATTTATTATTTTCCATTCGTTGTTTAGAAAAGAAAGGGAAAGGATAATGTAAGAATGGTTCAGATTGATGGAGGACGACGGTTCATTCAATGAGGATGAAGCACTCAGACAAAAGGTTTCTTCTCAATACTTGTAATTGTATATATTGATGTATTGTTTCCCTCTTTAGATTCTTCTTGAAAGTGGACGTCGTCGTGAAGAGAAAGATCATATTTCTTATCTTAAGAGAGATCTCGATGCAAGGAATCGAAGTGAACAATACAGGTATCAAGGATTAATAATTGAACTACTTATTTATATTGAGAGTATAGATAATTATCCATCTGTTCGCTACTATAGTATACTAAACGCTGACTGAGTTCATGTTGTCTCATCTACTTTTCCTATGAACCTGACATCTGTTATACTAGCAGTTCCTTAAATACTCTGTATATTGGAATGTGATAACGGAAAATACTTGTACGATTGATGAAAGTGAGAAAATATGTTAACAAGTAGGAGTGGGCGGGATGGAAAATGAGTATTCAATCGGTTCGGAAGTTGTACGTAATCGATACTCCAAGTCGGGAATCAGTGTTGGCCTCTCACATCTATATTTCATAATTAATCGTATCCATTGGACAGTTTTTAACATACCTCTCAACTCCGTTGAACGAGGAATCATAATTCAAGTAGTCAATTTTGTAATCCCCAGTCAAGTAAATTCTTTTCAATTCCTTCTTCTTATCACTATCATCTGGATCTTCCATATGGTCTATAATCCATTCTAGAATCTGGAAACACTAAACTGTCTACTTGATATCATTAATTGAATACCTTAACATTACTCGTCCCGAAATCTTCAGCGTACCATTTGAATAATTTTGATATGTAAATAGTTTTTTTCTTCGACTCAATTTTTAACCACTAGGAAAATCAGATTTGTTTGTTGTTTTTTAAGCAGCTTACCTCTTCTTTGCCTATCAATCGACTGACTTGCTCCTTTAATTGTCCTCTTATATCATGGACTGAATATGCTCTCAATGGTCCAGCTCCTCTCTCTGCTGTAGAGATTGCGAAGTGAATACATGCATCCATTACGGGCATTATTAACTAAGATGGAATATGATCAATCAGAATTCATCTCCATTACTCACTGGTAATCTTTGATCTTGGTCTCCAAATGGTTTCCATAACATGTCTCTCCCTTGTCTATTTGAACGAAGAATTCCATTCAAAATGGATTGTAGTGCATAATTATGACCATCTATCGTGTAGTAAGTCGTGTTTACGAACTGGAATAAGAATGAATATATAGATAGATGGATCATTTCATTCTACGATACCTTTCTCCTCTGCCAAACACTCGTGGGAGGACCATACTTATGAGTTATGTGAATAACGAGCATATTGTATAGATTAATGAAGAGGGCCAATCGCTCGTCGGGTGAACTATCCCGCAAATTAACCTGAATTTATTATCTATTGTTTTCCATTGAATGATTAAGTTACCGTCTGTAACTGCTTGCACTTCATCATATATCGAAGTAGATCGTCTGTTTCGGTCAATCGATAGTAGGCAATATTCTGAGTGAATTGATTGAGTGTCAATAGGGATTAGAGAGAGAGATAGAGAGAGAGAGAGAGAGAAAGAGAGAGAGAGAGATACTCACTCCTCTTCCTGCACAGATATTATCGTAGATTGGTTGAATGATTCTCACGAGTTGCTCATTCAATTCAGTTACAGTCATTGAATGGGATAAAGAAGGTTCTCCAGAATTAAGTGGTTTATTTTCATCGTCTTCCACTAGTTGGTAGTATCTAAAATGATGGTATGCGTGATAAGCTTCCCCTTCCTCCTCTCCCTTCTTCCTCTCCCTTCCTTCTCCCGTCTCTTTTATGATCTCTTACCGATCGGGACTGAATGTTTCTCCATTCTCCCTTGATGATTGTTGTATGACATTTCTCTCAAGAAGATCTTGTCCCATCTCAATTGCTTCCTTTCTCGCTTAAATCAGATAATCAATCAGATATTTCTTTAAGAATTGGATGATACATTCTCTTTCTCAGCACTGTTCGCCATTCGATTTAATCGAAATAATTGATGGCAACTAATGAATAAAATAAAAATAATAGAATGGTTTAGACTATAAGAGTAACGTACTCATATCTTTCTCCGTTATACACCAATGAATGAAGTGATCTCCCTTGAATGAATTGGTGTATAGTCGAATGAGTCCCACTCGATTGTCTTTGATTAGAGATGAAGATTTGATATGATGAAGAAGACGAAGAAGATCATCAGGAATTGAAGAGATTGATGACGATTCACACGAATCAAGTGAATCTAGAAGGAGGAATAAAGGGAGGGAATAACTACCGATCGATAGATGGACGGAAGGGGAAGGAGGAGAGAAGGCTTACACGAAAAGGTTGTGTTTGAGTGGGGGAAAGGACGGAATGATGATTCAGAGAAGAGGATTGAATAAGAAAGAAGAGGGAGGAACAAAGGAAGAAGAGAAGTCTCGAGTTGTCTTCTTATCAGTGGATAGAGTGAATTATTAGAGACTGCTTGGGTGGAAGGAGGAAGGGTCTCTCTCCTTCCCTCTCCCTCCCATTCTCTCTTCCTACCTTCTATCACTACTCCTTCCCTTTCCATTCTTATCAGTCTTCAATAGAGGAATAGATTGAAGGGTATCACTGCTTGGATAGTTCTCCTCTCCATTCATTCCCATTCGATTCTCTTGTAGACGAAGGGAATAAATCAGAATTCATTTCGAATGAGAGACAATCTGGCCTTCCGAGTATTGATTCAGCCATTATTAGATCGAGTAGAGTATCGTGTTCAACCTGTGTATTAAGAGTTGCCACGATTCATGACGTTACCCCCCCCCCTCTCTCTCTCTCTCTCTTCCTCCCCTTTCCCCCCCCCCCCCCTCCTCTTCACTCTCTCCCTTTCCCTATCTTCCTCTTCTTCTTCACATACTTTGCTCATCATTAGCACTAGCGCACTCATTGTCAATATAACTGTGAAATAATAGCATTTGTTCCAATTAATATCATTTTTTCCACTTCAACCTTAATATTTTTTAAACTCCTTAATTTAAAAACGTAACTGTACCCCTTAAATTTGCCCCTAAATTTGCAGGTTCCCTATAATTTCCGACTTAACACTCATCAGTGCCGTGTACTGATCTTTATCTTGATTATCTTCTTTATTTTTTTTCATCCTGCCCCCCCCCCCTTTTTAACTTAAGTTCATTGCTCATTCTCATACGATTATTCCCCTATGATTCTCCACGACAACTGAGCTGTGCAAGAGAAGAGTCTGCACTGTAGATTTTTAAACTGGGATTTTGTACTGACTGCTCTCGATAGTTGTTCATACGTAGCAACGAGTCCATTGGGAGATATCAAGAGAGGAGGATCAGGATGAAGACTATGAAGAATATTATGAATATCTATTGATGCCTGAATGGAATGATGAAAGAGAGAGGGAGAGGAGGAGGGGACTCACGAGGGCATCTGTATCAAGACATCTTTCTGTGAAGGGAATATTGAATCGAGTGAGCCATCGACGAACATTCGAACAACGAGATGAACCAATTATTGTGTAGAGAGTTAGAGCCATTTAGATAGAGAGATGATTGAAGGAAGATGGAAAGGGGAAAAGAATCTGATGGAAGAGAGAGAGAGGGTTGAGTGAGTTGATCGAGTGAGTAAGAAGAGAAAGGAGATAGGAAAACAGAATAGAGAAGAGTGAGAGATGAAGAGTGGGAATACAAGGAACAATTGAATAACAGTGAATACAGTGGGGAAAAAAGGAATAGAAATGGTCTTAATTGAGTGGGATTAGCGATTTAAAGATCAATAAAAAATTGACGGAATGTATTAACCATCTCCCTCACTCATTCATTCTCATTCAATTAAGATATCTGCGTTGACTGATTTGCACATAAAGATAGATGATTATCCCCCCCCCCCTTCATTTATATCTCTTCAGTAATTTCTTCAGTCGTATTGTCCGTCAATCTATCGCTTAGTCTTCGAAATGTCTTATACTTTTCCATTCCCTATTGAAACATCGGAACTTCTCTGTTTTTTGGCCCGGACTACGACCGCCCTGAATGTGAAGGAGGTAGGGAATGAGAATGATAGGGAGAGAAGAAGAAAAATGCTAGAAAATGCTGGGCCAAAAAACAGAGAAGTGCCGAAACATCACCTGTTTTTTTCATGAAGATCAAATCAAATCCATTTTTTATGCCTGTTAAATGATAGATCATTGAGATCATGCTGGTATAAAAGTAGATTTTGGACTGGGAGAAATCGGGGAGAAGTTAATTCGGAGACAAAGCAATCTTGATATTATGTATAGAACGAAGTGAAGATTGAAAAAGGATAATAAATGAATGGGAATGGATGATTGCAGGAGTCGATTCTGTCTTGCATCAACAGAGAGATTGGATGGAGATACTCCATGCAGATTATTCACTCCTTATGATAAGAAATATGTTAATGGAACACTCTATCTATCACTCAATTTCGTTTGTTTCGCATCGAAGGTGAGGATGAGGGATGAGGAAGAGGGATGGATGGGAGAGGGGGAAGTCGGTAACATGAAAAGAAGAAGTATAGTGAGTCTCCCTTCCTGTTGGGATACTGCGGTATTCTTTGAGTGAGAAAGAAATGATCCAATCCTTTCTTCGTCTAGTGATCGAAAAGAAAAGAAAACGATGGTATATTTCTATAGATAAAATGAATAAATTGTAGGTTGATCGATTAGTGCAAGTGATTATTCCTGTGGCTGAGATTGTTGATGTGAATGAACACAATGGAAGAGAGGGAATCGTCATATGCATCAAAGTGAGAATTAATATCTCATTCTATTCATCTCATCTTCATCTTTTAGTCTGGAAATGCAATAATCATTGCTGGTCTTCCTGATCGAGATAGAGTTCTATCTAAGATTATCACATTCTTTGAAAGATACAAAATTACGCAGTCAATGGCTCCTCCAATTCCAGTTAGTAATTTATTGAAAGGGATGGATGACAGACAATGATTATGACAGGAATCCGACTCTTCACTTCTCAAAACTCCATTGATCGAATTGTTCCCTATGGGAAATGATGTGGATGAGAAGATTATGAGAAAATGGGATAAACATTTCTCTGAATATGGAAGAGGAACAACAGCATTTAGAAATGTAGAGATGCATCGATTGATTCTTGAAGGGATTCCTGCTAAATATCGTGGAGAAGTGAGTGAACAAAGAGAGATGAGAGGGAGAAGATATACATGTATTCATCAGATGTGGATGATGTGCAGTGGTGCTGCAGCTGAGATGCAACTCAATCAAGGATATTATGAGAGTATATTAAGAAGGAAGAAAGGAGTTTATACTCTAGCATTGGAAGAGATCGAAAGGGATCTACACAGGTACAGCCCCCCCCTCCCCTCTCCACTCTCTCTCCTTTCTCCTCTCTCTTTTAGATCTCTACCCGAACATGCAGCCTTCCAGAAGGGGCCAGGCATAGATGCACTACGAAGACTTCTCACTGCTTATGCATTCAGAAACCCTAATATTGGATATTGTCAGGCAATGAATATTGTGGGAAGTGTATTACTATTGTATTGCAAGGTAGGTGGAATAGATGAAGAAGAGAGAGAGAGAGGGCGGATGAATGGAAGGAAGGAATCATTTAAGGAAGAAGAAGCATTCTGGGTCCTCGTTGCTATCTGTGAGAGACTTCTTCCTGATTATTACAATACAAAAGTCGTCGGTGCACTTGTTGATCAAGGTAAAGGATTGGATAAAGGAAGTATAGGGAATTATCTATTTATCTACAGGTGTATTCTCTGAATTGGTTCTATCCTCTCTTCCTTCCATCAGTAGTAAACTAACATCTCTTGGACTGGCGGATATGGTTGCTCTCTCTTGGTTTCTCACTATATTTCTATCTGCTATTCCATTGGATGCTGCTGTTAGAATTGTCGATTTATTCTTCTACGAAGGAGCGAAGGTGAAGGGGGGGGGGGAACTCTCCTATCTCAATCCATTCTTTCAGTTAATGTTCCAAGTAGCACTTGAAATGCTTCGTGAGAATGAGGAATCGATAGTGGAAGCGAGTGATGATGGACATGTTCTCGTTACTCTCTCTCAATATACGAAGCATATTACGGAGAGAGGAGAGAAGAATACGGTAGGATGAAGAAGAGAGAGAAAGATGATTATGATGAATGAATACATTGCAGCGAAGTGTGATAGATGTACTCAATAAGTCGTATGAACACTTTGGAAATGCATTCGATAAAGAGAAAGTGGATATGCTCAGATTGAGACATCGAGTTAAAGTTGTACAGAATTTCGAAGATTCCCAGGTGAAAATAAAGGAAAAGAGAAGAGTGACAATTGATTGGATATATTTGTAGATGAAGAATATCACTCGATCAGTTGGACAAGAATGCAAATTAAGTCAATCTGAGATAGAATCACTCTACAAATTGGTTAGTTATGAAATTGAATGATTGAGTATATGAAAGACATTGAAGATCCGTCAAGAGTATTTAATTGCATCGAAGGATCGAGTGAATATATCAATGAATAATGAGGCCAGTCTGGAGACAGGAGTACTAGTACAGACCCCTGTGAGTGAAGAAAGAGGGGGGATCTGGAAGGAGAGTATCATTCTAATTCATTTCCAGTATCATCTTGATTATTCTCTCTTCTCTTCTATTCTTTCTCGTCTCTTTCCATGGAAAACAAGTCAAATTCTTCTTGTAAGAATGTTTCGAGTGAGTTAATCCATCTCATTATCATCTCTCTCTCTCTCCTTTTCTCATTCAGACACTCGATAAATCTCATTCCGATTGTCTTTCCTTCCATGATATTGTCAATCTTCTCTCTTCTCTTCTCAAAGGAGATTCAATTGATAAGATGGCTCTTCTCTATCAATGCCATATTCCTCCTGCATGGCAAGAGAAAGATATTGAGGATTTGGCTGAAAATGAAGAGAAAGGTGAGCACAATAGTCTCAAGTTCGATATAATCACGGATTTGTAGTCATATTAAAAAGTTGCTTAGAGAAAAGAAAAAAGAGTTATTAAAATAGAATATTGAAATATCAATAATTAATGAATTTCGTGGATATCAGATATGATGGAAGCGGAAGAAGGAATGGATGCAACGGAGATAATGATGAGAGAAGAGAAAGAAGAAGGAGAAGAAGGAAGAGGAAGAAGTGTCAGTGAACCAATGAAGAAGAAAAATGAGGTATCGTTCATTGTTACATCCAATATAATCTTATCTTTCAGTTATCTTCTATCCCTCATCGAACTCCTTCTCTTTCTGATTCCGATTGGAGTGTTGGAATAGAAGATAATGTCGTCCATCTTGTGCCTAGCACTTCCAATCTCAGTCAGTTTACTTTTTATTAATAAGTCATTAACTAGAGAACTACGTAATGTCGGCGGGCGGTATGTTATGATTCGCGCTCAACAGGAACACGAATCTTTCGTAAAAATTTTAGCAGCGAACATTTATTGTATACTGTTGACGGGGTATGGTATCGATTAATGAAAAATAAATAAAAATGTGCATAAATCACTCTCGGGTAAGTTTGCGTCGAAATGGGCAATAAGGATTATTTTATCATTATTAACCATATTACATAGGGATGACGAAACTGGTTATCGACTTTTGTTTTGAAATTCTCATTTTTTGGTAAATCAAGTAAGCGAAAGAGTCGATTTAGAGGGACTTCTAATGAGTGTTCGAGACAAAACGACAGTCCAATAGATAGACGAACAAACATTGTCCAATTATATTCTTCACTCGTGTTTATTTTATTAATCTCCTTATCAGGTTCTGATTCATATTCTCTAATTGAAGAGAATAGTCCACATCGTCATTCGAGTGATTCCATAAGAGAACTTTCTCTTCTTCCACCAATAACTCATGTAAGTCCCTTCTTTCTGCCATCTTCCATTTCCAATAAGTTTCGATCGTCCTTGAAATAGGATGAAACCGTTGTTGGTAATGAACAACTAGTTTGAAATTATCCCTTTCTCACTGATGAAATCTTGAGATATCGACCTTGGAATTGCTAATCAAAAGCTAATCTCAGAAATGTATTGGTGTTCCATTTGAAGAGTGAGATGAATTGCAGAATCAATTCATTCAACTGTGGAAATGTGTATACGATCTTGTTGATGAAGACAATAAAAGTGAACAAAAGGAATTGGTACATTCATTGGCTATGATATGTGAGTAATTTAATAGAGGGAGAAGGGAGCGGGGGGGTAGATATGAAATAATGAAGATACGATATGAGAAGGGCAGATTACAGTACATCTTTGCAGGTACGACTCTTCTTGAGAGTGGAGAACAAAGAGAAAGAAAAGAAGGAGAAGAATGGAGGTGAGAAGTTCAACCTGTATTATTGGTTTCCACTTACAATTAGTTGGGATTATTATATCGCAATTGGTACTGGTATAAAAAAACTGGGCGTAAAGGGACGGTATCGCTAGTTGGCAACTAAGTAACAATAAGTGACAATTTAAACCGTGATTTGGTATCAGATACGTACATACCAACTGGAATTATTGTTGATGGGAATTAATAATATTTACATATCAGTGAGTGTAATTGGTCATTGACTCTGGATGAAATAATGCGTGAGATAGTGAAAGATGAATCACTTTCTAAATTCCTCTCTCGATCATATTCACTTGAATCACTCATCAAGAGGTATGATATTGAAAGTAAAACACTTCTAATCCACATCTGTATATAGATTTCACAAAGGCCATACTGACAGTAGAAGGAGAAATACAGTACTCGGCATTTAGTTTATCTTCAATTAGATTCTGTACATTGCTGCAATTTCGTTCGATTCGTAGTAGGATTAGTGTGTAAGTAAGAAACTTGTGATATCAGTGGTAAACTAATTTGAGATACACGGATGAATTTGAATACTTACGGTATTTTTTGGTTTATTTGAAGTTTATCACTCAAAAATAAATACCCGTTCCATTCTTTCAATTTACGTTGTTCATAATCATTCTAAACTTGTGCCGTTTTAATCACATACAGTTGCATTATACCAACCCAACCTAAAAGGTATTCTTAGATAGTCATGTATTTTGATATATTCATGGTAAGATTGTACATTGTGTGATAAATTAAATATCTTAAATCGAGTTTTTAATCGATATATTTCAAGGGAGAAGTATATAACTATTTAGCGAAGACGAATCCGATCCTTGAATAATATTCCATCATAAAGTGTATAATGTCTGATTTTCCTTTCTCCCGATTGTATTCTACTTTGAATGACAAGGACTTATCGCTTCATTTTTTGTTTACATGTATTGAATTGCTAGCTTATAAGCTTATAATCGTTATTGGTATATAAATAGTCAATACCAATAACGATTACTTCTGAATCGATTTTCATAAACCTGCAATCGGAAAATTTTGGTTTTCTTTGAAAACGTAGACTGAAACGCTTGTTCGAGACAATTTGTGTACAAGAAGGACCAA
>LS488261.1:52476-69172 GCA_900490705.1 Pristionchus arcanus | reverse complement strand
TAGAACACTCCTCGATACCTCATCTCTCCTTTGCCTATCTCCTCTCTCTCGACCACTTCGTAATTCACACAACCTTCGAATTTCATTGCCATTCTTACCTCCCAAGTCCCAGACTACAGTAGCATCTAGAACTATTAGTCTCTGGAACGCATTGCCATCCACCACGGTATTCTCTAGAAGTGAGTCCTTCCGCTCATTTATTTCGTCCCAACCCTCCTCATTTTTCCCCGTATCTATAATTAAATCTTGGCTTGATCTTTGATCTCTCCCCCCCCCACCCTACATCCCCTACCCTTGCTGCCGCAAGAACCGATTCGACAACGTCGACGGACATCCGTCTCTGGTCAACTCTATCGTATTTTCATGTGCATTATCCTGACGGAATAAATAGTGAATGAATGAATAAATTCAAACACGTAGAAAACTGAAGAAAAAAACAATATTTCATGTCGATAACATCTCTTATCTATATTATCTAATATACTAAATGTTCGTTTTGGCGTGTTCATCTTGCATGATTTCTCGATTTCTTCTTGTTGGGCGAAACATGAACAAGTTTAAATTGGCAGCTAACTGAGAGGGAATCTCCGGTTCCACTCTTACTTTCCATTCAATTGTTTTTCAGTCTGTAATCTCTCAAGTGAAGGTCACCGATTTCTCTCTCTCTATGCATCTTGAAACACAAGGAATCCATTGCATGATTTATCGATTGATACTGTCGATTCTCTAACGACGAGTTCCATCCTCGAAGAAGATTCCTCCATCGAGGGCGCAATACTTGGGACAGATTCCCTTCTCTCCAGATCCTCCGCTGTTTCCATCGTGGCCGGGTCCTCCAGCCTGTCCGTCGTTTCCAGGGGCTCCAGACTGTCCGGGCTGTCCACGAGATCCATTCTGACCGGGTCTGCCGTCGTTTCCTGGTCTTCCAGCGGGTCCTGTACGCAATTAGTGTATAATATTTAATGCAATCTGGACTTACCAGGAGGGCCGGGTCTTCCAGGCTGTCCGGGGGCTCCGGGAGTACCGGGATTCGGTCTAAAAAAGAAGGTAATGCATAGTTTTTTTTGAGTTTATTGCAAACCTGCCACTGGAAGCACTCTTTCCTGGTGCTCCAGGTTTTCCATCCTTTCCGTCTCTTCCTGGTCGTCCAGGAGGGCCAGGAGGAGAAGCAGCTACAATTATATTGTGATATCATCTACTCGACGACCTTTTCAAAATGAACACCATATTGCATAGGTTCAGAAATTTTTTTTTGTCGAACTAACATACAGGCCCAAAAATGACGCGGATGGGTATGAACTATTTTCGAAGGCTACAATTATACAAAGATTTAAGAGTGATCTAGACATTAGTTCTTACCTCCTCCGGATCCTCCGTCGGGTCCCTTGGGTCCAGGAGAGCCTGGTCTTCCGTTGTTTCCAGCGGGTCCTGGAGGTCCCGGCGCTGCAATATATAATTGTATTGAAAATCCCACGATCTCTGTACTTTTTTCATTTTCTATATTTATTTTTTTTAATAAAAACATTTTTTTTTTATTTTTTTATTAAAATTTTACCTCCAGGCTTGCCAGCGGGGCAAGGCTTGCATGGAGGAGGCGTGGTTGGGTTGCACGGTTTTCCTCCCGAAGGCCTGCCGGGGTTACCGGGGGATCCTGCGGCTCCAGGGGCTCCGGGAGTACCCGGTCTACCGGGAGCTCCGCCGGGTCCGGCAGGGCCGGGCAGACAGCATCCCGAGCACGAGGATGAACCAGATCCATCTTGAGATCCATGGTAATTGGAAGAGACAGGAGCAGAGGGATGGGTATATCCATGAGTTGTCTCCTCTGGGACATCGTATCCAGACTGACGAACAGTGCGATTGCGAGATGGCATATCACGAATGGAGAAGACATCTCTGTACACTGTATTAACCACTTCCTGAATGGATTACTTCATTAGTGGAATAGAAGGGGAGAGAGACGAACCTTGCACACTCTCAGATCCTTCATTGTGGCTCTTCTGATCTGACTACCATAGTTGTAGACGGCAGGAAGAGTGAGAGCGATAGAGAGAAGAGCAATCACTGAGAAGGATACTGCAGAGTATCCAACTATGCGATATGCCTTCACTTTATCGAGTGATTCCATCTCGAGAAGGAGCTAATTGAATAGAGAAAATGAGATCCTTTTATGGAGACGAATAACTCCGCCCATTACTTGAGTACGAAGAGATTGTTATTGAGAATTGAAGAGAGAGACGAGATGGTCAAAGGTAGTAGATAATCAGAGAAGAGGGAAGATCAGAGAAAGAGATTCGAACCCATTCATTTCATCCAATCATTCTCAGATAAATGTATAGTAATATAGAAAATTGAATAATGTGATAAGAGTGAAAGCGATGTTACTACTTGTGTGTTCCGACAATGGATATCAATTCGCGGAAGTCATACTATCTCCATTTCCATTTCATAACTATGGGCAACATGTAAAACATGAGTAGATAGTATTCCCTCCTTCAGTCAAATATCGATGTGACTTTCAGTATTAGCAGTCACTTTGTCATTTTCTTTCTCGAAACATTTTACTAAAAAGATCCTCTCAATTGCTCTCTTCAGTGTTTTCTCTTCATCTTCAGTTAACTGTTCCGCCCAATTGAACACCCACTCAAAACCTGCACCGAAAACTGAAATAGTTCTGACGTTTGTTGCTCCTTTCCTGTTCTCAAAATCATTGAAACGTTTGTAAAATACTGAAATATGCTCGAGGATTAACGTAAGATAATTATTTTCGTGATTCGGTTGAGTGTCTATGATCCAATGAGGCGAAACATCAAACTGCGTTTCGTTTCTTGTTTTTACTTAATTTATCTTTTTTTGCTTTCCAATGAAAAAATTTTTCAGATTCATATCAGTCCTTCACAAGCGAGAATCCTCTCTTGACTAATCTGTAATCGCATTTCACACAATTCAGACTCATTACAAAGAGACAGTTGGCGGAGATTTGTTTATCCTTCGTCCACTCATATTCCATTATGATGGTCGAAATTCTTCCACAAATTACACCGTCTCATTAACTCTGAAGAGCTCTGTTATCGTTGACCAAATCCATTAGTGAACGGAATCCATTCCTTCCCTCTCTATGTACAGTCTCAGTACGACCCATTTCAATTTCAGTATGATTCAGTGGATACACACATAAACGTTTGAAAAAACCATGAAGCTCCTAATTTTTAATTGCTTCTATCTCGCTCAGCAGGGGCAAACTCGGAAGTGAGGGGGCATGCAAATGGTTTCCTATCTGTGACTTGGTGCTTTCTTCGATAAGGAGTGAGAGGGGGAGGGAGGGGAAGGGGGGGATGAGTGAGGGGGAGGAATCGTGACCAGACTACGACTCTCTTCCGTGTGCTCACGAGAGGGACGAAGTCATATGATCATTTTGTCGAAGGAATATAGAAAAAGATCATCTAACTCTTCGTTTCATTATTTTTAAATTAAAAAATAGATCAACATTAGTTCGCAGTGTCCTCATTTATCGAGAATGATTACTGGGTACTCAAAATATATGAAAGAAGAGGGGCTCTGAGATCGAGTACAATATTAAGGAATCATGAGTGGAAGGACCTGTTGAGAAAGGAAAATAAAGGAAGGAGACGAGATAGATTACAATATGAATGAAAGTGAGAAATACACGTAAAGATGAGGATTTATTACTCGTATGGAATGAATCTCTCTTCCATTCGAGAAGTAGAATCATAAATGGCTTAAGTAGATAAATGAACCAGTTATAGAATAATATATCAGAGAGGAAAGGTCGATTATGCAGGGGATAACAATTGCATTTCGGCCTTTTCAACATCAGATGTCTTTCTCATCGTTCCCGTTGATGGATGATGAGAAGAAAGACGACGACTTTCACTCTTAAGAAATGCAATTATTAATCCATTTATTTTTATTATATTCTCTTACCATCATCGAATCTCTTCTCATTGAACTTGTGTGTACACTCGATTTCCTCGCCTTTTTTTCTTCCTTCTTCATCAAATTCTTACGAAGTCGATTCTCAAGCCATCTAAAAAAGAAGTTTCCTATCACGTAATTTAATTCGCGGCCTTTTCTATATCTAATGTGCTCAGATTGAATCATATAGGAGAGACGAGAGAATACGCAAATCGTTAGCATAAACGGAGACTCCTTCGCTCCCCCTCCCCGTCATTTCCTCATATTCCCATAAATAGATGAGATGAGGATACCAAGGAAAGAAAGTAAGTGAAAGAGACTAAAAATATAATGAGAGGCAACAGAAAGAGAAAATGGTTCAATGTGGTTGAGAATGAACTTACGTTTTCTTTCCAAAGTAAGCAAGTGAATTCGTAGCAGAATTGAGTACAATCATGAAGTCTGAAATTCGAACGAGAACTGAAAGAATCGTTCCGAACTCTTCAATTCCATACAAATTTTCATATACATCGAAGAAGACGGGCATAGATCTACAATGAAGATATTTGTGTGCTATTTTGCCTTTTTATTGTATTTACCTGAGAATGAGGAACTTAATAGTTATAAAAATGGCAACGGTCCTTGATACTTTTTCTCTCAATTCATCCGTTATCACGACATTCCGATTACGAGTTTCGAAGAGTCTAAAGATATAATATTCATGTAATTGAACCATCACATCAGTTTGCAATCTGGACTACGTATAGTGGAGAGAGTGAGTAAGAAGAGAAGATTCAATGAAATTGGAGGAAGAAGACTGACTTTCTCCGTTCTCTTAGACTTGTATGTACTTTGTATTCAGTGAGTGCCGTCATGATTGAAATGGCAGTAACTGGACCAATCGTCTGACTCAGCGAATTAAGTATTGACTTGTATCTCACAAACTGAAAAAAGATCACGTATTGTTTCTGCACGTCTTAATAGAAATATAAATATATTTTTTTAAATGATATACTATCTGAATTCAATATTCAAACCAATTGAAACACTATATTTCCCAAAGAAATCCGTTTCAGACAGTATATGTGTTTTCTTTAAGTCGGTCATAATAATTGTAAATGGTAGAATAGATACGTACATGATTTCTGAACGAAGTGGGAGCGGGACAACTCGTGGTCATATGAGTCTCCCAATCATAACACGGTTCAACTGTGAATTCGAAGAATACCGGAAGATTAAGAGCGAACGAGAGAACGATTACTGCACCTGAACAAAGTTTTATGTTATTTTAAATACTGGAATTATTTTTATATAATCATTAAAATAACGAAAAACACTAACTAAGGAACACAATTATCACTTTATCGAGCTCATCTCAATGTCACCAGGTATATTTAATATACGTGATATTTTCGTGAAAATATAAACCCTGCCGAAGAATTCTCCCCCTCCCCTTTCTTCTTTCCCTCATTCCAATCAATCCTCATGTTAATAGCCAGAATAATGAATAGAGTGTCTCTTATCACGTGTGAAATTACGATGCAATCAATTCTCTCCCTCTTCCCATCTATTTCTTTCTATCAATGAGAAACAAGACTGTGGTTGAATGAGGAAAGAGAATAAGATGGATGTTCTTACCAGGAATGATAAATGATCTGGCCACTTTCTTGATTTGTAGGGGTTTCCTATAGCTCTTACTCCTACTTCCGTTCCTAGATAGAGCTGCTGTAGCTGAATTCCCATTGCTATCCGATAGAATAATTGATGCTTTCTTCTGAAATGATCCATCATTCCTCGACTATAACTATCTATCTTCTCCTACCTCTCTATTATGGGTGCTCACTGAGTAACTTATCCTTCTGAATCCAATTCTTTCTGCAGGTGCTTTTGCATATCTCATTGGTCTCATAACTACCATAAATCGTTGAAGAGTAACCCAAATAACGAGAAGTGTCTGAAAATGAAGAAAGATTCTCTTCCATTTTATTGCAAAGATGTGCACATTCTTTACTTTTTTCATTAGAAATAGTAATGGTTTGAGCGGCCATTTTAATGTGAGAGGACTCGTATTGTACTCTGATGGTACCATTCCATCTCTAATTGTAATTGAATGAGAGGGATAAATGAATGAATAGAATGGACTTACACTCGCAGTTGTCATCGAGGACGCCACTCCATGAAGAGAAGATGTGAATGCTTGTCGATTATACATGAAATTAGTTCCGAAGAAGAGAAGAGAACAAGCTTCTATTGAATAGAAGAAGAATACGGTTAACATAAGAAGAGAATCGATGAGACATAGAGAGAATAGAGCTGAAAGAGAACATGAGATTGATGGAATTTTTTTCTCATCTTTCATTCTCATTCATTTTTTTTTTTCATTCTCATCTAAATTCACAATCAATACTAATCTCTCTCTTGCAGTCTCGAGAGTGATTAGACGCATTCATACATGTTTACTTCCATTCGATAGGAAGGATTCAACGGAGAAAGAGAGGGAAAGCACATCTTCCCTAGTCAAACATCCTCTCAGTTAATTCAAAAGGAAGAAGGCATCAGAAATAGAAGAGTCAGTCATAAGAAAGAATGATCTCATTCTCTAAATGGGAATGAAGTATGATACCTGCAGTTAAATGTCTATTTAGTCCTGCTCTTCGTAGAAATCGTACAGCGAAATGAGCTCCCACTAGAGCGAGAATTGCAGCAATGAAAGTGATCGGACCTGAGAGAGAGAATGGATCGAATACTTATTATTATATACAGTACCATCTATCCATAGGGCAAATTTGATTAGATCCTCTTGACCAGAATATCGAAATGTGCAATTACGAAGGGTCGGAGATTCCATGAACCTGAAAGAATGAAGAATAATAGGTGATATGAAGAAGAGGGAGAGATGAAAGGGAAGAAGAAAGGGACGAAGAGGGAAAGAGAAAGAGGAAGAGTTTGAGTGACTGATGAATGACTGAATATCAAATGGTAATGAAGAGATGGTAAAAAGTGAATAAGATATCTTAGAGAAGGGGCGGAGGGAAGGAAGGAGAAGGTTAAGTTAGAGAAGAGAAGAGAAGGTCTACAATGATTCGTGTTTCAATCTAGAGGGAATTCTCTTGTTTGACTCCATTTTCACTTGCTTCCAAGGAGGAAAAAGAGGGCAATCTCGGATTTCAAATAATGAAATGACGAACAATTGGAAAGAGGGGAAGGGAAGAATGATGAAGAAATGGAATGAACTATGAATATTCAAAATCGCACTCTAAAAAATGAATTGAATAACAGAATGAATGGAGTTGTGAGAGAATCTCTCTTTTTGGAATGAGCAAGACAATGTTATTGTGGAAATGCGAGAGGGAAGTGGAAAAGAGTTCTCATTCCAGTACAATATCCATCTAATTAGAATGTAGTCGTAAAAGGAGAAGATGCCAATGTTATAATCCCAACGTCAGAGTAAATGAGTACAATGGAAGGATTCACTGTTCCATTGCATATCCCTTCCCTTTTCAGTGAGAGATAAAAGCAAAAGCGCTCATCAAAATGGGAAAAAAATATGTGAGGAAATTTCTTCTATTCGACTTCGCTTCCCATAAAATTCAGGAAATATTAAGTCTGTCTAAATATATTTCTATATCTCTCTCTCTCTCTCTCTCTCTCTCTCTCTCTCTCTCTCTCTCTCTCTCTCTCTCTCTCTCTCTCTCTCTCTCTCTCTCTCTCTCTCTCTCTCTCTCTCTCTCTCTCTCTCTCTCTCTCTCTCTCTCTCTCTCTCTCTCTCTCTCTCTCTCTCTCTCTCTCTCTCTCTCTCTCTCTCTCTCTCTCTCTCTCTCTCTCTCTCTCTCTCTCTCTCTCTCTCTCTCTCTCTCTCTCTCTCTCTCTCTCTCTCTCTCTCTCTCTCTCTCTCTCTCTCTCTCTCTCTCTCTCTCTCTCTCTCTCTCTCTCTCTCTCTCTCTCTCTCTCTCTCTCTCTCTCTCTCTCTCTCTCTCTCTCTCTCTCTCTCTCTCTCTCTCTCTCTCTCTCTCTCTCTCTCTCTCTCTCTCTCTCTCTCTCTCTCTCTCTCTCTCTCTCTCTCTCTCTCTCTCTCTCTCT
The DNA here is from genome assembly GCA_900490705.1 of Pristionchus arcanus. Lineage (NCBI taxonomy): Eukaryota > Metazoa > Nematoda > Chromadorea > Rhabditida > Neodiplogasteridae > Pristionchus > Pristionchus arcanus. The sequence goes on along the minus strand of LS488261.1, from coordinate 61,180 downwards.
CTCTCTCTCTCTCTCTCTCTCTCTCTCTCTCTCTCTCTCTCTCTCTCTCTCTCTCTCTCTCTCTCTCTCTCTCTCTCTCTCTCTCTCTCTCTCTCTCTCTCTCTCTCTCTCTCTCTCTCTCTCTCTCTCTCTCTCTCTCTCTCTCTCTCTCTCTCTCTCTCTCTCTCTCTCTCTCTCTCTCTCTCTCTCTCTCTCTCTCTCTCTCTCTCTCTCTCTCTCTCTCTCTCTCTCTCTCTCTCTCTCTCTCTCTCTCTCTCTCTCTCTCTCTCTCTCTCTCTCTCTCTCTCTCTCTCTCTCTCTCTCTCTCTCTCTCTCTCTCTCTCTCTCTCTCTCTCTCTCTCTCTCTCTCTCTCTCTCTCTCTCTCTCTCTCTCTCTCTCTCTCTCTCTCTCTCTCTCTCTCTCTCTCTCTCTCTCTCTCTCTCTCTCTCTCTCTCTCTCTCTCTCTCTCTCTCTCTCTCTCTCTCTCTCTCTCTCTCTCTCTCTCTCTCTCTCTCTCTCTCTCTCTCTCTCTCTCTCTCTCTCTCTCTCTCTCTCTCTCTCTCTCTCTCTCTCTCTCTCTCTCTCTCTCTCTCTCTCTCTCTCTCTCTCTCTCTCTCTCTCTCTCTCTCTCTCTCTCTCTCTCTCTCTCTCTCTCTCTCTCTCTCTCTCTCTCTCTCTCTCTCTCTCTCTCTCTCTCTCTCTCTCTCTCTCTCTCTCTCTCTCTCTCTCTCTCTCTCTCTCTCTCTCTCTCTCTCTCTCTCTCTCTCTCTCTCTCTCTCTCTCTCTCTCTCTCTCTCTCTCTCTCTCTCTCTCTCTCTCTCTCTCTCTCTCTCTCTCTCTCTCTCTCTCTCTCTCTCTCTCTCTCTCTCTCTCTCTCTCTCTCTCTCTCTCTCTCTCTCTCTCTCTCTCTCTCTCTCTCTCTCTCTCTCTCTCTCTCTCTCTCTCTCTCTCTCTCTCTCTCTCTCTCTCTCTCTCTCTCTCTCTCTCTCTCTCTCTCTCTCTCTCTCTCTCTCTCTCTCTCTCTCTCTCTCTCTCTCTCTCTCTCTCTCTCTCTCTCTCTCTCTCTCTCTCTCTCTCTCTCTCTCTCTCTCTCTCTCTCTCTCTCTCTCTCTCTCTCTCTCTCTCTCTCTCTCTCTCTCTCTCTCTCTCTCTCTCTCTCTCTCTCTCTCTCTCTCTCTCTCTCTCTCTCTCTCTCTCTCTCTCTCTCTCTCTCTCTCTCTCTCTCTCTCTCTCTCTCTCTCTCTCTCTCTCTCTCTCTCTCTCTCTCTCTCTCTCTCTCTCTCTCTCTCTCTCTCTCTCTCTCTCTCTCTCTCTCTCTCTCTCTCTCTCTCTCTCTCTCTCTCTCTCTCTCTCTCTCTCTCTCTCTCTCTCTCTCTCTCTCTCTCTCTCTCTCTCTCTCTCTCTCTCTCTCTCTCTCTCTCTCTCTCTCTCTCTCTCTCTCTCTCTCTCTCTCTCTCTCTCTCTCTCTCTCTCTCTCTCTCTCTCTCTCTCTCTCTCTCTCTCTCTCTCTCTCTCTCTCTCTCTCTCTCTCTCTCTCTCTCTCTCTCTCTCTCTCTCTCTCTCTCTCTCTCTCTCTCTCTCTCTCTCTCTCTCTCTCTCTCTCTCTCTCTCTCTCTCTCTCTCTCTCTCTCTCTCTCTCTCTCTCTCTCTCTCTCTCTCTCTCTCTCTCTCTCTCTCTCTCTCTCTCTCTCTCTCTCTCTCTCTCTCTCTCTCTCTCTCTCTCTCTCTCTCTCTCTCTCTCTCTCTCTCTCTCTCTCTCTCTCTCTCTCTCTCTCTCTCTCTCTCTCTCTCTCTCTCTCTCTCTCTCTCTCTCTCTCTCTCTCTCTCTCTCTCTCTCTCTCTCTCTCTCTCTCTCTCTCTCTCTCTCTCTCTCTCTCTCTCTCTCTCTCTCTCTCTCTCTCTCTCTCTCTCTCTCTCTCTCTCTCTCTCTCTCTCTCTCTCTCTCTCTCTCTCTCTCTCTCTCTCTCTCTCTCTCTCTCTCTCTCTCTCTCTCTCTCTCTCTCTCTCTCTCTCTCTCTCTCTCTCTCTCTCTCTCTCTCTCTCTCTCTCTCTCTCTCTCTCTCTCTCTCTCTCTCTCTCTCTCTCTCTCTCTCTCTCTCTCTCTCTCTCTCTCTCTCTCTCTCTCTCTCTCTCTCTCTCTCTCTCTCTCTCTCTCTCTCTCTCTCTCTCTCTCTCTCTCTCTCTCTCTCTCTCTCTCTCTCTCTCTCTCTCTCTCTCTCTCTCTCTCTCTCTCTCTCTCTCTCTCTCTCTCTCTCTCTCTCTCTCTCTCTCTCTCTCTCTCTCTCTCTCTCTCTCTCTCTCTCTCTCTCTCTCTCTCTCTCTCTCTCTCTCTCTCTCTCTCTTGAAAAGAGAACAAGAGGAGAGAAATCAACAATCGAATTTAGAGTTGAGTTTCGTTGTGCAAAAATTAGATGAAACATCTGACACAGCACTCATAGAGAGATGACGTTAAATTTGAAAAAATTTCTTAATTTGAGTTTGTTTTAATGTTTCCAAAAGTACCGACGGTAAGTGGACATTTATCGTGCAGAAAGAACCACAAAGTTAAAAAATATCAGATATGAAAATATGTAATAAAAATATGTAGTGGGTGATGTACTATATATATATTATCTCGGTTGAAGACATTGAAGAAATATATAAACTAACCATGATTTGAAGATATTTTTGATTAGAGAAAAGAGGACAGAGCCATCTGAAAGAAGAGAATGAAAAATATGGAGTACTGTGAGAATGAAAATGGAAAGTGTGGAAGAATGAAGAGAAGAGTAGATGATTATGAAGGAGTCGAAAAAGAATTGAGTGAAGAAAAAAGTGAAGATTACAAGATAGATGGATATAAGAAAAGAGGAAGAATGAAGAATAGAAAGAACTCACGAAGGAAAGTGAAGAAAAGTGGGAAAGAAGAGATGAACAAGTCAAATTTATGCTGAGAGAAGAGTCTATTGGAAGAGAAGGAGGAATGGAGGGGGTTGGAGGGGCTGTGAGGGGGAGGGAATGGAGATGAAAGAAGGATTGAGATAGTGAGAGAATAAGAATATATGATATGTATATGATGGTAGTGGCAACAGAAATGAATAGGAGTTGTTAGATAGCTATGAAGTACTGGAAAGGAAGAAAATGATGAAAGGAAAGGAATACCCCTCTCCTCCATCTTCCCTCTATTCTTCCCTTGAAGGTGTCTATATAGAGATGAAGTAACGGAAGCAGTTATGAGAAAGAAAGAGACAGTGGAAGATATGAACCATGACCATTTCTATCCTTCTCCCTCCTTACGGACAAGTTCGGTTTACGAATGATATGAAGAATAGTAAAAAGAAGGAACAGAGATTGGTCAATTCTACCCATATTCCGCCCCCCCCCCTTCCTTCTCTCTCTCCCTCTTATTCAATTTATATCCAATACATTGTCTTCTTTCAGCATCGCAGAGAATGACGGAGAAGAGGAAAAAAGAGAGATTCATGAGGATTTCCGTAGACTGTGTATTCCCATGAGATATAAACATGAATAAAGTTATTGATGAGAGAAGAGAAAGGTATTATAAAGAGAAGAAATTGGTGAGGACACTACCAAGTTTACAAGACATTTCTGCTTTTCCTCGAAAAGAGAAAAAACAATGGGAAGTGAAGGGGAAATGGTTACGATTGAGTGGAGAGAAGTCAACAGTGAAAAAGAGAGATCAGTGAATAGTAAAAAAATTAAAAAATGAAGTGAATTAATGGAATAGTATAGAATATATGAGAGGAGTTGACTGGTAGGACAGTAAAATGGAAGGATTGAGAGAAGGAAAGAGAGCATTCATCTCGAATAGACAAAGAAAATACAGGATAAGTCTCGATATTTTCGGATAGACAGAAAGACTTGGTAGTTTATCAAAAGAGAGCAATGGGCGTATTATTATAATTGTTAGATGTACTGTATGAATGTGAGTGATTGGATAGAATGAGTGAGTAGATAGTTGCTCCATCCATCCCCCCTCCTCCTCCTTCCATCCTTCCCTCAACCAACTTCTTCTTCCCAATCCCTTTCTCTATCCAGTCTTTCAATTACTATGCACCAATGGCTCTTCCATCTTCACACTCTTTCTCGTAAGAATCCCAAAGGGAGAATCGGAATGACAACACTTTCTTTTCTAATTACATAAAGGCAATTGAAGGAATAATTTCAGTGTAAGAAGAAGGGATGTGGTAGGTATTGAATCAACTTCCTTTTCTAATAGAAACTTCATTCATTCAGAACTTTGTATTTTGACCATTTCTCGACTCATGGGGGAAAACATGAAAGACCACTACTGCATGAGTGGTTTCATGTGAGGAAAGCCAATTTATTATGACGTCCTCTTCTCCAATTGAAATTGTTCCGACTCTCGATTCGAAGGAATGAGAATGAATGACAAAAGGGCAAAGATAGATAAGAGAGAGGAAAGGGAGTGAGATGGTGCCATCATCTCGAACCATCTCATTCTCTTTCTACATAAGGGAGCTACTATTGCACCATCTTTCTCCATTTTCATTCCATTGCTCAACTTCAAATCGAATGAAGTTTCATATATTTTAATTTTGACCAATGCATATATTTATTTATATGTACAAAACTTCTTTCATTTTATCATCCTCATCATATTCCCATGTTATATCTAGGCATGAAAATTTACAATTTAAGTAATTAGGACGTGTGGCATTCAAGCAGCTGCTTGAAGCAGCAAAATAAATCAATTTAATTAAATTAAAAATCAAACCGTAAACCCAAACTAGGTACATTTTGAATTCGCGGTTAGGACGACTTTTATCACATCCGGAACTTATCAGACTTGAAATTCCCGGATTTACCTTAATTTTTTATATTGAAAAATAAACTTTCAAATCGATTTTTAGTATTTAAATTATTCGATATTATGTTATTTTATTCAATATTCCTTGTGTATTTGATTGATACTGTTTGTAGAGAGACGAGAGATGGCGACCTCACTTCCTGATGGAATTCTTCTCGGTATGGGAAATCCCCTCCTTGACTTGCAAGTGAGTGGAGCTGTTCAATCGATATTTATTGGGAAGAGGCAACACTCCAACAGTAACATTATTTGCAGGCTCAAGTGGAGAAGGATTTCTTGGACAAGTGGGGTCTGAAAGAGAACGATGCCATCCTCTGCGATGACAAGCACGTTGCCATGTTAGTTTGATAACTTTGATTCTCCTTGCGTCCATTCATTTTGTATTCTATCATATTATTATAGGTTCGAGGAGCTCGCGAAGAATTATAAAGTGGAGTACATCCCTGGAGGTGCTACACAAAACTCCCTTCGTGTCTGTCAGGTTAGTGTACTTTTGTGAAGGGAGACTGTGTATTATGAGTACTAGATTAAAGTAAAGACTGACATATGTATGTTTATTTTTAAGTGGATGTTGAATGCTCCTAACAAGACAACGTTCTTTGGTGCAATCGGAGATGATAGCTACGGAAAGCTTCTCTCTGAGAAGGCAAGAGAGGCTGGAGTTAATGTCCAATACCAGGTATAGTCATTCACTGCTTATTAAAAGAATATTGTATTCGATTTCATTTTCCAACTCAAATCTTTTTTCTATTTTCTATTTTTGTCGTTATCGCAGTAGTGAATCTCATAGAAAGTTTATGACGGAGTGGGCGATTTAGCGAGAAAGTTAGACAGTTAAAAGTGTACGAAAGTGGGAACGAATCGAAATCACGCATTTTCAAATTGTGTACATGTAAACTTCGGAGGAGTTCAAAGATCTCATGCGGCACTTTCAAATATAATATTACCGAAGGAACTTTAAAATGTGTGAATTCAGTTTGCGACCAAGTTTCATGAAAATGGAAGGAGTAATAAAATGCGTCTGGAGTGTATATTCTACGGGTACTATACAATGATCACTCGCTTGTGTATTTGTCTTGCAAGTGATTATCCTCGTATCCCGCAGTGACCAACCAAAATGAGATGGGATAAAAATGGCTCGTTGAGTGTGAATGCTGGAAAATGGATAGTCGAGCACTTAGATTTACTGTATACTCTAGGTTACAAGTGGAGTGAAGACTGGTACTTGTGCTGCTCTGATCAATGGAATGCATCGTTCATTGTGCGCTCATCTTGCTGCTGCTAACACATTCAAACATGATCATATCAAGAAGGAAGAGCATTGGGCACTCGTCAAGAAAGCCCAGTTCTATTACTCGGCTGTGAGAATTACAATTTAATAGGATATTTATTAAAGAAGGGTTAACAATTTAATTTGTTAATATATGCGAATGTGTTTAAGGGATTCTTCCTCACAGTGTGCCCTGAGGCAGTCGTGACTGTTGCCACTGAGATGTGCTCCAGAAACAGAGTTAGTTATATCTATATTACATTAATATGGTAGATATTACCAATAAAGGAGAGGGGGGAGGGTGACTAGGGAGTATTTAACTGGTAATCATCGTAATCAAACGGAAGTGATGTCTCTTGTCAGTGAAAATAACATCATCTTAGATCAACCTTATCAATTCTTCTAGTGCCACTTGTTTGCGTTTGGAAGTGAATAAATTGAAATGGATGAACATTTAAGCCCGTATTGATCAATCTTGCTGCTCCTTTCATTCCCCAATTCTTCAATGAGCCTCTGTCCAAGGCCATCTATTATGCTGACTATGTTTTCGGAAATGAGGATGAGGCTGCTGCCTATGCCAAGGTATCTTTAGTTATTTATGCGTTTGCAAAAGGAGGAAAGTTTAATATTTATAAATCAGGCTGCTGGTCTGGAGACAACGGATCTGAAGGTGATTGCTAAGCATTTGGCAGGAGTGGATAAGGCTAATAAGGAGAGAAAGAGAGTGGTCATCTTCACTCAAGGATCTGAACCCGTTCTAGTTGTTAGTCTGGATGGAGTAACGGAAGTTCCCGTTGATAGACTACCCAAGGAAAAAATTGTGGACACCAATGCTGCTGGAGATGCATTTGTTGGAGGTGAGAATGAAGGGAATTGGGGAAGACGAACGAGGGATGAGCATATAGATAAACTCATACTATATCAAAAGTAAAGAAATAGATAGAATATGAATACAAGGAATGTGTGTTAGATAGTGAGTTATTCATTGCAGGTTTCCTATCTCAATTCATCCAAGGGAAGGGAGATATTGAGTGTGTCAAGGCAGGAAATTATGCTGCATCTGAGATTATTCAGCAGCACGGATGCACCTTCCCTCCTCATTGCAAGTTCCATTAGATCCCCCTCCCCTCCCTCTCTCACTCACAATTCACTTTCATTGTCTTTGTTATATTTAGACACTAAGAGATTTACCGAAATTATTTCATATATCGATTGTTTCTAGATTGTTCCTTTTTGTTACCACTCGTTTTGTTATGCCTCCGTTTTATAATCGAGAGTTTATGTTATAGTCTAATATGTGAGTCAAAACGATATAATGAGTAACCCTCTTCTTTCATATCTCATTCCCTTTCCATTTCGTCAATGTAGACCAGGGATTTGATCTACTTCATCTCAAGACGATGCGTGATAAAAATAGTATTATTATTGCATTTAAAGTTAACCAATAATTCACATCGTTATACTCGATTACTAATATCTGGAAAAAAATATAAGTTTAGAATAGGACAAAGGAGGATTTAGATGTCAGAAACTAATCGTGTGGTGGAAAGAGTGAGAGAAAGGAGTGAAAGTCTGATTGAAGAAGATAAGGAAGATGAGAATGATATGTCGGAAGTGGAGAGACATAGTGAAGATAGTGGAGGAATCCATGAAGATCTCATTGATGCCGTTGCAAGGGGAACTGAAGGTCTCCATCTATTCAATCATCATCTTATCCATTTGATGATATTATAAATGCAGCTTCTTTAAATAATAATTGTTTAGATACCGAAGTTTTGCGAGAACAGGATCGATTTCTTCCCATTTGCAATATTGCGAGAGTAATGAGAAGAATGGTTCCTGAATCGGGAAAGATGAGTAAGGAAAGCAAAGAAGCAGTCCAGGTTAATTTTATACCTATTCATATCATATCAGCCCTCAATTTAAGTGATTGACTAACGTTTATGAGTTGATTTTTATATTTGCCTATGTCATTTATAAAGGGTAAAGATAGAGATGATTACAGGAAGCAGTGTCTGAATTCATCTCATTTATCACGAGTGAAGCAAGCGACAAATGCATTGAGGTTATTTATTCTATTGTTATATCTATATTATCTCTCTCTCATTAGTTATGATGTGTGAGATGCTAACTACTGTATATTTATCCCTTTATAAATAACCCAATGAGCATAATAATGGGTGCCTTTTAAGGAGCAACGAAAGACTATTACGTGTGATGATCTATTAAATGCAATTGAAGCCATGGGATTCGATAAGTATGTCGAACCACTCAAGTTATTCCTCAAAAGGTACACATAATATAATAAGAAGAAACAAAGTTTTTTGATCATGCAAATTTGATAACCTCATTTGTATCAATTTTATTTTGTTAGATATCGTGATGCAACACGAAGTGAACGTCCCCAAGGAGAAATAGGAGAGGATCGATCACCATCACCATCTCGACCTATTCCAATTCCTTCCCCATTCCCTCATTCTGCATCTGGTCCTGGTGGTCACATTCAACCTGCTCCTTCCTCTTCTATACCTTCTTCCCTCCCTTCCTCCCTTCCATCTTCTATTCCCACCTCTCTCCCTTCCTCCATCCCTTCATCCATCCCTTCATCCATCCCTTCCTCCAT
>LS488261.1:17832-41984 GCA_900490705.1 Pristionchus arcanus | reverse complement strand
CTAGTTTTCAACAGATATTGCGCAGAGAGGATGGGAAAACTGCAAAACTGCTCGACCAAGAATCGACTCCAAATGATTCAGGGCCATTTTTCTCGAATTAAGTATGGTCCTAAGCTCTAACTAAGATATGGTATCAACACTGGAGGTCAACAAGTACTTCCCCATGCACAAGAAGTTGGGCCCAAATAACTCTGAAATACTGAGAATTCCAAAAGTTTGAATGTGTATGTCAAAAAATCGAAAACGGGATCATCCTAAAATCAATCCAAATAGTGTAACAGTACACTCTGGGCATGCCTAATGCATTGCAAAAGGAATTTTAAAATTATCTTGATCGGTTGATAAATTTTTATCACTTCTCACCTTACCCGCAGCATTTGCGCCGCATTTCGCAATACTGATGATGACGTCATCAATTTTGTAAACAAAGTCAGAGGACCCTCAGGCCCTATGACTATGGAGATCTGAATCGACATCCTAGGGGAATGTCCGGGGTATGGTCAATTTTCTCAGATCCGGTCTCTTAAAGTGTTCCTGTTCTATATTCCCTTTCCGTAGTCCAATCTGCCATAGTAGCATCATCATCTCTCCATCGTGAAGTGGGAGATCCTTCCAATGGAGTACATCCATCTTCGTAGAATTCCAGACAACTTCAATTAATTCCATTATAACCAAATCATTGATTTTTATTCCATTTTTTGTGTTGCTAAATCATATGTTTTGCTCAAAAATTCTAGGACCTAAAAATTGCTTTCGACGTCAATTGAATTGCCGTAACTATCCTCGTCTTCTCCCTAACAATATTCGTATTTAGAGTGACATTCCACTCCCACAGAATATCTTTCCTCCTTCTTCCTTTCTCAACTATCCCTTACTTTCCCCTTACAGTAACTTGCCATTCCTCTAAACTCATTTCGAGAATATTCGAGTGTCTTCTTTTTTTCTTCTTCTCGTTTCATTCCATTAAACAGAGGGAAGGGAGACTAACTGTATTCCAAGAGATCTTCGTTCTTTCTCTCGCACATTCCATAATGGTGGTAATAATGAGAAATAGAAATGGACAGAATTTTAAAATTGGGAAGGAAGATGAGAATTCCCCGCTCATCCCCAGATTTCATATTTTCCGGCATCGAAAAGATGAAATCTGTGATGTATCTTCCAATTCAATTAGAACTAAAAAAAGGTTTCTTCCGTTTCCCCTTCACTTTCTTACAATAAGAGAAAAATCCGAATAAATGAAAGATAACAATGATGATAAATAGATCTTATCGTTCGATTTCATCACTCTTTAACGACACTTTGTAAATGTGAAAAGAGAGGTCTTCAAAAGTGGGAAAGAACGTCATATTTAAAAGTGTATAGATTGGTTACCGATAGATGACGAGTGCTTGCCATACATGGAATATGGCAACGATGATACAAATGAGAACAGTGAGAGAGATGAGAGTGAGTGAGAGACTCATCGATGGTTGTGATAATGAACCAAGAGAATGAGCTGCAAGAGAATGACTATTTAGCAAATCAACAATTAACTTTGCTATTGGGCATATCGTTTTCGTCTTTAGTGAATAAGTGTTATACACTTTTCACAGCATTCAACATCGATAGAAAAGGGTTGTAGTCGAACTGCAATCTTGGAATATGAAATGTTACTGAAACTTATTCCGATTCTCATTCTGAATGTGGTTGAAAGGTAGAAATCTGGATAAGTTTCAGAAACATTTTATATTCTGATATCGGTTTGTAGTTTGATTACGGTGTGGCGGGAAAATTCAAAACTTAATCCCATTGTTCACCCTTTTCTGGAGAGGACAAAGGGGTTCAGAATGCTGTGTTTTGATATCGCATCAAAAATGGTCAACCCGATAACGTCTTCCCAATCCTCCCCTTCTTCTCTTTTCTCTCTTCTATTCATCTCTCCGTTTCTATTTCTAACATCTTCATGGGAAATCCACTTCAATGTGTTTGTATAGACACTAACCGATTAACATTCAATGACGCTTTTCAAACTAGAAGTTCAAAGTTCAAAGTTCATATTCAATAGAATATGAGTACGAAAAAGAAGTGGAAGGTAAAAACTACATAATCAAGCTTGCATTTACCTTGTAAGATAGCTCAATTATCTCTTTTGCTAGTTTTCAACAGATATTGCGCAGAGAGGATGGGAAAACTGCAAAACTGCTCGACCAAGAATCGACTCCAAATGATTCAGGGCCATTTTTCTCGAATTAAGTATGGTCCTAAGCTCTAACTAAGATATGGTATCAACACTGGAGGTCAACAAGTACTTCCCCATGCACAAGAAGTTGGGCCCAAATAACTCTGAAATACTGAGAATTCCAAAAGTTTGAATGTGTATGTCAAAAAATCGAAAACGGGATCATCCTAAAATCAATCCAAATAGTGTAACAGTACACTCTGGGCATGCCTAATGCATTGCAAAAGGAATTTTAAAATTATCTTGATCGGTTGATAAATTTTTATCACTTCTCACCTTACCCGCAGCATTTGCGCCGCATTTCGCAATACTGATGATGACGTCATCAATTTTGTAAACAAAGTCAGAGGACCCTCAGGCCCTATGACTATGGAGATCTGAATCGACATCCTAGGGGAATGTCCGGGGTATGGTCAATTTTCTCAGATCCGGTCTCTTAAAGTGTTCCTGTTCTATATTCCCTTTCCGTAGTCCAATCTGCCATAGTAGCATCATCATCTCTCCATCGTGAAGTGGGAGATCCTTCCAATGGAGTACATCCATCTTCGTAGAATTCCAGACAACTTCAATTAATTCCATTATAACCAAATCATTGATTTTTATTCCATTTTTTGTGTTGCTAAATCATATGTTTTGCTCAAAAATTCTAGGACCTAAAAATTGCTTTCGACGTCAATTGAATTGCCGTAACTATCCTCGTCTTCTCCCTAACAATATTCGTATTTAGAGTGACATTCCACTCCCACAGAATATCTTTCCTCCTTCTTCCTTTCTCAACTATCCCTTACTTTCCCCTTACAGTAACTTGCCATTCCTCTAAACTCATTTCGAGAATATTCGAGTGTCTTCTTTTTTTCTTCTTCTCGTTTCATTCCATTAAACAGAGGGAAGGGAGACTAACTGTATTCCAAGAGATCTTCGTTCTTTCTCTCGCACATTCCATAATGGTGGTAATAATGAGAAATAGAAATGGACAGAATTTTAAAATTGGGAAGGAAGATGAGAATTCCCCGCTCATCCCCAGATTTCATATTTTCCGGCATCGAAAAGATGAAATCTGTGATGTATCTTCCAATTCAATTAGAACTAAAAAAAGGTTTCTTCCGTTTCCCCTTCACTTTCTTACAATAAGAGAAAAATCCGAATAAATGAAAGATAACAATGATGATAAATAGATCTTATCGTTCGATTTCATCACTCTTTAACGACACTTTGTAAATGTGAAAAGAGAGGTCTTCAAAAGTGGGAAAGAACGTCATATTTAAAAGTGTATAGATTGGTTACCGATAGATGACGAGTGCTTGCCATACATGGAATATGGCAACGATGATACAAATGAGAACAGTGAGAGAGATGAGAGTGAGTGAGAGACTCATCGATGGTTGTGATAATGAACCAAGAGAATGAGCTGCAAGAGAATGACTATTTAGCAAATCAACAATTAACTTTGCTATTGGGCATATCGTTTTCGTCTTTAGTGAATAAGTGTTATACACTTTTCACAGCATTCAACATCGATAGAAAAGGGTTGTAGTCGAACTGCAATCTTGGAATATGAAATGTTACTGAAACTTATTCCGATTCTCATTCTGAATGTGGTTGAAAGGTAGAAATCTGGATAAGTTTCAGAAACATTTTATATTCTGATATCGGTTTGTAGTTTGATTACGGTGTGGCGGGAAAATTCAAAACTTAATCCCATTGTTCACCCTTTTCTGGAGAGGACAAAGGGGTTCAGAATGCTGTGTTTTGATATCGCATCAAAAATGGTCAACCCGATAACGTCTTCCCAATCCTCCCCTTCTTCTCTTTTCTCTCTTCTATTCATCTCTCCGTTTCTATTTCTAACATCTTCATGGGAAATCCACTTCAATGTGTTTGTATAGACACTAACCGATTAACATTCAATGACGCTTTTCAAACTAGAAGTTCAAAGTTCAAAGTTCATATTCAATAGAATATGAGTACGAAAAAGAAGTGGAAGGTAAAAACTACATAATCAAGCTTGCATTTACCTTGTAAGATAGCTCAATTATCTCTTTTGATAGTGGCACTTTCGGACCATTTTTGTTCGTTTACGATTTAAATAATCAAACCTATTATTTTCTTGAGAGAATCGAAGTTGATTATAGCGAAAGTAATAACAATAAATGCCATTATTAATGAAACAAATTGGTGTACGATCTGAAATTGAAATATATCATTCCTCCTTCTTTTCCCTCCAATCATTTTCACTCCCATTTATTTGTCCTTTATATCTTTATTTTATATACATTCAACAAATGAATATGTGGCGGCTACCTATAGGATGATATAGAAGGAAAGTCCTAATTGTGAAAATATAGGCTATCATTCCATATTGCAGTTGATATTATAGTCAAGGAATTCTATGACTTATTCCGAGAGATTCGAGGTAGATAAATATGTATATATGAATGTGAAAGATTTTCTGACTTGCTTCACGTAATGGAAAGAGAAGTTAACTCGCCAATCAGAGAAGGAAGAAGAGAGAGGAAAAAGAGAGGGAAGAGAAGAAGAAGGAAGAAAAGGAGAAGAGACACTTAGATGCCGACTATACATTATGAGATAGATGCGTAAAGAACTTGAGATTAGAAGTGGAAAAATGGGAAACAAAAAATATGTTCGAAGAATGAAAGAAGAAGAGAAGTTATTAGAAGAGTAGAATAGAAATTAAAAGAAGATGAATTAAAGTGAACTCACTGTTATTATAAGGAATGGATAGAGATATTTATGTCGTTGAGTGGCGAATGAATAGATAGAAAGAGAAACAACGAACATGGGAACCAATAACCATGTCAGAAGATCCTTCATTATTATCATGGATTTAAGAATAGATAAAGGAAATTCTGACCTTGGATCCAAAAATAACAGAGAATATTGATGCAGCTACGTAGAGACCAAGACAGATCTGAGTTGCTGTCTGGAAAGAGAAGAACCGTTTTATTATATGATGAATTGATGAAAGATGATCCTTCCCCTTCTCATCCATCCCTATCCAATTTCATATGGAGAACTCATGGAAAATAGGACTAAGATGATGAATGATCAGTGTGTCTCAATGCGAATGATAATGAAGAAAAGAGTATAGATTGAGTAGGCAATAATTTATTACTTTCTTTGATCTACGTAAGCAAGATAAACATAAGGATGGTGGATATTTAGAATAGACAAAAGAAATGTAGAAATTAATTACTCTCCGCCCCTTTCCATCCATTGTTCCTCTTCTTTTCATATTGATCATACCTTCATCGAACACTATGCATGCGCTGCATATATTCTCCCATAGGTATATTTCAAAAAATATTTGTCTTTGAATTGTATAAAGTATACGCATATTGCCCATAGATATGATTATATCTACATACATTTTTTTCATTGTAGTGTGATTGTATGAGATAAAGTAATAGATAACGGACCACAACATGAACGAGTCCACATAGACATCTGTAGCGAGGATCTGATAATGAAACGGGACGAAGAGATGACATCTAAATGAAGAAATAGTAGATAGATAGATAAAGAGGGAATAAATAGATGAAATGAAGGAGACTCTTGGAGGAAGTTCAGATAGGAAGAGACAGAAGGGTCTTGTGTTCCCTCCCCTTTCCCCTCTATCACAACTATGAAATATCTCGTCTCTCTTTGAGTCGCTAGAGGAGACATTTACTCCGCCCTCTCTCTCTCTCTCTCTCTCTCTCTCTCTCTCTCTCTCTCTCTCTCTCTCTCTCTCTCTCTCTCTCTCTCTCTCTCTCTCTCTCTCTCTCTCTCTCTCTCTCTCTCTCTCTCTCTCTCTCTCTCTCTCTCTCTCTCTCTCTCTCTCTCTCTCTCTCTCTCTCTCTCTCTCTCTCTCTCTCTCTCTCTCTCTCTCTCTCTCTCTCTCTCTCTCTCTCTCTCTCTCTCTCTCTCTCTCTCTCTCTCTCTCTCTCTCTCTCTCTCTCTCTCTCTCTCTCTCTCTCTCTCTCTCTCTCTCTCTCTCTCTCTCTCTCTCTCTCTCTCTCTCTCTCTCTCTCTCTCTCTCTCTCTCTCTCTCTCTCTCTCTCTCTCTCTCTCTCTCTCTCTCTCTCTCTCTCTCTCTCTCTCTCTCTCTCTCTCTCTCTCTCTCTCTCTCTCTCTCTCTCTCTCTCTCTCTCTCTCTCTCTCTCTCTCTCTCTCTCTCTCTCTCTCTCTCTCTCTCTCTCTCTCTCTCTCTCTCTCTGGAGAGCAATTCACAATGAGAGAGACGACGACTCAGAAGAGAGACGATCACAAATAATATCCCTTCCTTCATCCAATCTCTGTCCCATTTCCCTTTATATTTCAACCATGTCAAGAATAGAAGTGGAATGAAATCACCCTCAAGTTGGGAGGCTATTTTACCTTACAGTAGCCGGCATTGATAACAAATATCTTTTTTTTCAGTAACTGAAAATTTCAGTTGAGCGCTTTTCCATCAAAAATATATTCTGAACATTAGATAATTAGTAAGATCACTTGGCGGAGGCTCGAAATACTGATTGGTACTTCTTGAGATTCTTCCTATGAACAAATCTACTATTAATAGTCATTAGCACCATTGCGAAAGAGTTAAATTGTATAGGACGAAAGAGTTAAATTGTTTAAATTGTATATGGCGCTGCATGTACAGGTGAACATTTTTGATTGTCTGAATCTCCGTGAATCTCCGTGACCAGCGATTCTAGAGGGTGCTATATCATGATGAAGATGACCATTTTTTAGCATTTTTTACGTTGAGATTTAGTATTCTCCAGACGACGCCACGTTTTTAATAATTAATTTTAAAAAATATCATACTTCAGTCATTCCGAAGGATAAATATATTATTTTAAAAACGACCTAGCATGCGCTATAACTCTGAAAATATGCATACTGTATTAAATAAAACGGTGGATTTTAGATTCCTGTAATGACCGGTAGCTACCGCGGTAGTCCTTTTTTTTGTTCATAAAATCGGTATATCGTGGTAACAAAACTGGACTCCCGGTTTTGATCATGTTGATGGTATGCTTCGATTTTGATTTGTTGTTTCTGTTCCGTGTTTGCGAAGTTAGTTTTCGTATTGACTAGGTTAGTAATAAACCTTGAAATTTTAGCAGAAATCGGTCGTTTCTCCCTCTTGTTTTCCGATACATACGCAAATTAGAAATTTTAGAATGATTTATGCGGTCCCTATAGTTTCTGATTCCTCGATACCACAGTGAAAGTGACACAATCCAACAGCTCTCCGCTTTTTTGCCCAATCATTTCCATGAATCAATTCCGTTCCTATTAACTAGTCCACGCGAACGTTTACGTGTTTCCAGCTTTACTTATTATTGACTTTGTGAATAATTCTAGCATACTTTTTTCAAGTAAGCGTTGAGCACTTGCACCTCTTTGTGAGTAAAGTGAAATCTTTAAAATTGCTCACTTCTTTCAGAATGCCAAAGAAGAAAACGGGTCAGCGAAAGAAGGCGGATAAGCAGAAAGAAGTGCAGAAGAAGATTCGATCTGGGGAGCGCGACTTAGCAGATCAACCATGTAATGCCCTAATGGTAAGAGGTACCCTTGGCAAAACAAATGTGGCATCGCGGCACTAATGGAGGTTGGCTACGTTGCGGTGCCTTGAGGGGGGGGGGGGGTTGAGGTCCTTGAGGGGGGGGGGTATTGCGGTGGATTGGACTGCCTTCGTTCTCATGGTTTAATTCAATTTTTGAAGCTTATGTACTAGTAATACTAATATCCAACACAAGTTTCCAACTAAATTAAGACTAATTTTGTGCATTGGGCTTGGTGAGAATCTGAAATTCGAACTTAAAAATACTTGCATTAAACTTGGTTTACTCTTTTTTTTATTCTGATGAATGGGAGAGTGATGGTCTCCCTTCCCTAAATCATTCACACGTATATTCTATGAATCGCTTACTAAGAATACGAATGGAAGCGCAAACGACTTATGAATATGACAGTTGGCTGGGGGGAGGAAGAGACATCTAGAATCCAGCAGGGAACTGTAAGAAGAAAATGTTGCCTCCTTAAGAATGCAAGAGACACCACTGTTTCACTAGAATAGTTAATTGAAGTTTGCCGCATGTGCGTGTTCTATTTAAGACCTCGGATGATGAATTACTTGTGTTCATATAGGGCTTAGATGGAAACCTTGAATGATTGTTATATTTTAAGACGTGTTTGGAATGTGGAAACGAGCAACGTTCTCGAGCCTTCTGCTACTTCTGTTCAACACTTAATAAATTGCCCGTGTGTGCTCAATGCGGGAAACAGAAGTGTATGGGAGGAGATTGTGTGATCAAACACGTTGGTAAATTCACAACTGGTAAGTCCTTCCTTCATCTATCCCACTAACCTCTTTATCTTTCTCGGAATGGCAATGGTTGGTGCCATCTGTGACTTCTGTGAGGCATTTGTTTGTCACGGGAGAAAGTGTCTGACTACTCATGCCTGTGCTTGTCCTCTCAGAGATGCCGAATGTTATTCCTGTAAAAGAGGAATATGGGAATTAGGTGAGTCCTCCCCCCTCCCCTTCCTATTTCACTTTCCATCAATTGATTCATTCAGGAGGTCGTTTCTATCGTTGTTCATTCTGTGGTTATATGTTGTGTGAGGACGATCAATTCGAACACCAAGCGAGTTGTCAGCAACTTGATTCTGAGAATTACAAATGTTTGTCTTTCACTTTCTATTCTACATAATCGTAATATTCTGACAAACGTGTTACTAACGCAATATAGCACAATAATGAATGAAATGATGTTAATGGTCTGTCTTATCTCAGGTGGATCGTGTAATAGATTGGGTCAACACACGTGTATGAGATGCAAGGTTTGCTTCTGTGAGGATCATGTGAGAAGAAAAGGAGTCAAGTATGATAAGGTGAGGGAGAAATAAGGGAGTAACTATTACTCCACTCGGTTAGTCATGTGCAGCTTCAATAAAAAACTAGCTGGAAATATAGCTAAAAAATAAAGCTGGAAATACGGTATGAGCCGAGTAGTCTTACTCTTCCAAATGGGAAAAATAGACAGAGTTGTTGCGAGAATGGAAAAAAAGCTTCGTGAGACTGTAGGAGACTAGGATTATTATTTGTGCTTCCAAGTATGAAGATTGATCATTCACTCCCATTCAGACATCTACAGTAATCCCTTGTCCCAAGTGTTCTCATCCAACCAGTGAGACCAAGGATTTCTCTGTATCTGGTTAGTTATCTATATTATGCTTCTAGACATACTCGTATAATGTAAATGAGTCGAGTGAATTAATGTAATATATAATTGTGTAATCACTGTATTTGTCAGCTCGTCGTCATGCATTTGGTAGACAGAGACAAGAAGATGATGAAGATGGAGAAGGAGGATTCTCATATGGAGGATATAGTGGAGGAGGAAGTGGATACTATGGAGGAACTAATGAGTATGTACTTATTCTATTTATTCATTTGTTCATTTATAGAATATTATGCTCACTTTTGTATCTTCCTCTTATCCCTCTTCTCTATCATCAATAAGTTACATTTTACAGAGAAGAAGACGATGAAGAAGATGATTCAGATGATGATTATGAAGATTATGATGAAGATGAAGAAGAATCAAGTGAAGAAGATGAGAAGAAATAGTGGAGAGAGTTATCTCCCATTGAACCCAATTGTTGAATCACTTGTAGAGATCATTTAACCATATGTTGTGATAATATTTGTTGATAAAATTTTAATATGATGAGTATCATGTCATACAGTCAATCATAGCTCTTTTAAAAGAAAGTTAATGATGATATTTTTTCGATCTTCTGATAGCTGTTTGAATCATTTTCAATTAGTATAGCTGCCAACCTACTTTTCTAGTACCATCACCAGAATATTCAATCATCAACACTGGTCCTATATTGTGTCATTATTTTCATTTGCATGATCTTATCAGGATCTCCCGTTGTACATTGTGGTACACTCTCTCAAAGAGTGACACTCTTGTAGTCAAAGGAGTGTGGAAGAGAAAGAGAGAGAGAGAGAGAGAGGACGGGGAAAGGAAAGGTATTCAGTAGGTTGTTCTCTTCTTTCGAATGGATCAATTTTGTCTCGTCTGTTCATCTCCAACTAAACATGCTCATCTCTCAGTTCTCATATGCAGAGCATGCAAGATATTCTATAGGTTGCTCATATTCAATATATTCACTTTTTTCTTATTCAATCATTTTCTCATGTGACCAAATTCAATGTTAGTAGACATTCAATATTGAAATTGAAGGAGAACCGAAAAGAGGAAACGACCGCTTATATGCAGATCGAATAAGGGAAAATGTAGTAAGTGATTATAATATAAATCGAAATGATAGTAATAAAGAAGATTTAAGGAAAATCTCCCCGCTGTAAGAAATGTCGATATGCTCAAATTGATGGATTAGTAAAGGGAGTAGCAGATTGGAAAGAGGGTAATCAAAATAGAGAAGAAGGAAAGGAATACTCTGAGGGACCATCTACATCTAATGAAGAAACGACCTCATCTCAGTTAGTTCAATCAATTGATTAGTCAAAGTTTATATTGTCAATCTTTTCAGAATCACTTGTCTTAGTTGCACTGAATTAATAGACGATCAACTTCATCTATTGGAACAAGTTAGATTCAGCTATCGGTAAGAGTAAAATATGCAAATTTAAAACTCTCTTCAATCCCGAACAATTTTTCGGAGAGCTCTGAAAATGAGATAAGACTATTTAAATGTATTAATTTTGAGAACAATTTCTGTGTCTCGTCGAGCAGCGGAATTGATTGAATTACATCCAGGAAGACATCCAATATGTTCATTTCATCATCAACATGTATATAATTACTCTCATTCCATTTCCATTTAATCTTAATCTCAGCCTCTTAAACCAGCTACAATCACTTCTCTCAATTACACAATGAGATTACTTATCTCCGCTCTTTTTGAATTTGCATCCAATTTATTCGAAGAATTCGCTCATCTTTCACTACAGAATAAAGTGAGATTTCATATGGATCGAGTAGATAATTCACAATAAATTAAGTGGTTTCTTATAAAGAATTTTCATCATCCCTTCTGGACTCTCGAATCGGCATATCGAGTACTCACTCAATTTCCTCATCTCAATAACTTGTGAGTTATTCCTTTTCTTATTGACACTTCTATTTCATTCCCTTTTAGTCACTTCATGAGTCTTACAACGTATCTGAATGATACGAGTGCAGGAGGATTCATGAATCTCGCTCCGAGAACACCACGAGCAAAGGATGATGCAAGAGAGTGAGAGGGAGGAGGGGAGAGGAGGGGAGGGGAGGGGAGGAAGGGGATAAACTTCCCCTCTTCAGTCTTCTTCGTTGCTTCCTTCATTATGATACTCGAATGGGACAAAATGCAGTGAGGAAAGCAAAGATTTGCGAGGAGGAATTTCTCGCACTTCTCATATTGACATTCTGGAATATTGGTGAGATATTCAAATGAGGGCTTGTCAATTCGATCCCTACCCATTCTAAGTATACCATGAGACGATATCTAAAAAAAACCTTTAAAAGATGTTCACTTCCTCTAAGGGATGGATTAGTATCACTTGTTCAGAGGAGTTTCGCAAGATTAATGATCACATTCGAAAGGTGTCTGTGAGATAAAAAATGATATTTTCCAGAGAACACAACTGTTGACGATTCTCTCATCTCTCTGGGAGTAAAATATCGAGGAAGAATAATGAGAGAACTTCAAGATTTTTATCGACGAAAAGGAACAGAAGAAGAATGTGCGAAGAGAATTGGAGAATTGATGGGAATCGTCGTTGTATTACAGGTTCATTCATTCATTATTTCATGAATAGAAATAATCCTTTCATTTGAGGATCTCTCTTTTATAATGCCGATGAATCTTGAAATGTTTCGTCTTCTTAATGTGTTTGATGACAACACGACAATGTATCAATTGACGAAGAATGGAATTCCCGAGGTACCGAGAATGAAATCAGAAGAAGAAGACACTATTCTATCTCTTCATTTGTAATATAGCAATCGTCCCACCATTTATTCTTTCTCACTTGTGTACAAATGAGTAGAAAATTTTCAGCGCCGATCAATCTTTAAGTTTTGCGTTGTTATTCAAAGATCTGTGCAGGTTCCATCACATTCAATACAACCTATTTTTCTACCTTTTTTTTAAAAGTGTTTATAACACTTATCTAGTTGATACAGTGGTTACATCATATCGTATGAATCCACAAAAATAAATAATCACGGGATCATGAAAATATTAAGTTGTTGCATTGTAATATATTTACTGCAGGGAAGGAAGTAATAGTCGGAAGTATTTACATATGATACATTATTCTTCGTTTACGTTTATGTCATCTTATTTCATTCTGATATCAAACTGTCCACGAACTGCAGACAGAGGAATACCAATCGAATGCAGTTTACCAGTAAATAATATTTTGAGATCAACAAACAAAATTATAGTTGTGATATGTACATACATGAAAATAAACTATTACAGATAACAAACAAATTGATTACAAAATAATATTTCGAATTACGTCTTAGTGACGGAATATAGAAAAGTGTCTTCATCTATTATATTATGTAATCTGAGCATTTCCAATTTAAAGGGCATCGCCTCTGCTGTGATCTCAAATTTACCATTTTATATTTATTGTTTGTATTCATCAACAACTTTCATCTGCGTCGTTTTCTAAGTGTCCATACTTGTAGTATTTTGAACTTCTTAAAAAACTAACCTGGAAAAACGTGGTAATAGCCAGTAATTCTCCCAATCTTGGCGCAAATTCAATCATTCCCTTTCTCTTATAACTTTCTTCCAATTCGTTGAGAACTTTTCTTTTATTAATTTCTCCAATTGCCATCAAATGAGGATCCGCTTCTGTGTTTTCTGAAATGAATAAATAGTCTATCTGAGATAAAAGTATATTGAAAAAAGAGAAATGTTCAAAGGAAAGATAGTTTACCAAGATTCCAACAGCAGAGAACAAGAAGAGATAGAAATTCTTCTTCCGATGGTTTCAATCTGGCAATCGAATCTCTGCATCGATGGACATCTCCAGTCAAATGGAGACTCAGATATCTCAAAATATCGATTTAAAAATAAATATTATGTCTGTGATAATTGGTCAGTTGTTTTTCAACTAACTTCTTTGAATCAGATCGAATTGAATCTCCCATTGGACCAACGAAATCTCCCGTTGTTTCTTCAGTGAGATATGTTGTCTGACTCATAAACAATCTGAAATTTGTTCATTAATTGACGAATAAAAAGAAGGAAGAATGGAAAAGGGTTGTAATTACATTGGTGGAGTATCGGAGAAATCTTTGAATACTCGATAGGCCGATTCGAGAGAGAAGAAAGAATATTTAAAGTTCTTAAGCAGAAACCACTAAAAAAAGCTCAATTATTTTAAATGATACTCATTCTAATACATACCTTTTGTTGGAATGAGAACGCTGAAAATTCCTCAAAGGCACAAGAACAGAAGTCAAATAAAGAATTGACGAGTGATCGAGAAGTTATATTTGTCGTTGTGAGAGTGGCAGGGATAAGGGGCTACAATTACATTATCATCCAGTTTATAATTACGAAACAAAGATAAATCTTACGAATGTTCCGTTGAATGTGAGAATTGGATGAAGATTAGGATGAAGAGAAGTTAATTCCGTCTCACGACGAGACATTGCCATAACACTGTAAGATGAAAGGAAGAATAATGGAAGAAAAAGAAAGATGGACCACGACTTAGTTGAGAATAGTCAGATGAACTCAAGACAATAATTTACTTACCTATAACTGTATCGAATCCGATTGAGGAATGAATTACTTCCATTGAAAAAAGGAGAACAAACTAATCGGCCAATTCTGAAAGAATTTAGGAATTATTGGAAGAAGGAAAGAATGAATACCTCGGTACACTTTGATTATTCAATGGAGATAATTGGAATAAAGTATCTAACGGATCAGATTGACTTGTCGATGGAACGGAGTCAATGTCAGTCTGATAATGCAAGAATAGATTACTTATCAAGAGAAAAGTGAGTTGCTTACCGATGAATGATCATATTTATCTTTTTTCTCCTCTTTAATTGATGAATTTCCTTGCAGTAGACGAGTTATGTGGGAGAATCGACAATGTTTGCATTTATGGGCTGAAAGTGGAAAGGATTATTTGGAGGAGAGGAGGGGGTCACTGACAACAATTATTAGTGCCTGCTCTACAAACTCTCGGCCGTTTCTTCTGTTGGGCTCGACTGAAAATATATCATTTTTGAGTGATGAGAAAGGAAAGAAAACAAGAAATGAAAATTGACCTGTAAAATATCTTGCACGCCCGGCATAAGAGAATACCCAAATGGGCATGTTTAGTAGGAGACGAACACACGAGACAAATATGAAGTTTAGATGAAGAAAGAGACATTTAAGAGAGAAAATGAAGAGGATGGATCACAAGGGAAAGAGAGAAGAGATTAGGACACAAAAGAAACACATTTAGAGAGAGATAGGGAGAGTTAGAGAGAAAGAAAGATGAAGAGTGTCCAGTGGGTAAAACGATGATTGAGAAGAAGGAACGGAGTCAATGTTACTTCCTTCCTACTACAAACTACAAATATCACGCAACCTACACATTAATTACCTTAAATATAAGTCATATAAACAGTCTGTTTTTTTGTATTTTTATATATTTTTGTACAAGAACAATTTCTGTAAATTACAATTATTAAGTATCTCAACTGTAAAATATGCACTAGATACCTCCTTGAATACACCTCTAAGGGTAGGCACTCCAATTTCTCATGGTGAATAAATAAAAATATCCGAGAAGCTGATATTAACCAGATGGAGATTGGAAATCTCGTAGAGACAACGGTCTGATATCTTCAAATAATTAAATAATATTTATTACTCTAGAAAGTGTCGGATATGCTATACCAGACACTTCATTTTACACGTCAATTGATAAAATGACGTCTCTAACTGAATACACATCTATTGAATAAAGGAAGCAGCAACGTAACAATGTAATAAATAGTAAGCGAAATGGTAATTTAGTCACCAATGGGAAGGCAAAGTGAAATATTGACAAGAAAGAACTTTGGATTGATGGCAGTTAATATTTTTGAGATCAATTCAATGGAAATTGACAAGATTGTTCGAGCCCCATTGGATAACGAAGAAAGATAAAGGAAATACTACGAATGAATGACAGACCGATAATATCTAATATACTTATTAGGAATATAAATTATACACTTATTGTACATGTAGTGAAAATAAACTAGCGATAACTGTGTTGTATTATTTAATTGCAGGATATCCAATGTCGAGATTGGCTGTAATTGGAAGATGATAGAGGAATCTATCTAGTTATAATAAGAACTCACTTGGATTATACGAAAAAGCGCTTCTATATCCTCCCATTATTCCCTTCGAAGATACTCCATTTGCATACACTGATGGAACATCTTTAGCTGAAATAATCAATTGACTCTTTATCAAAAGATTTAAAAAAAATCATACGTTGACGATGTCCATTCAATGGAATCTCAATTGCTTCAATCTTGTACCATCGAGATATTCCAGTGAGAACATTCGTGTCTCAAACAGAGAATTGAACAATGATTATTCCATTGATTCTCTAACCATTCAAACTGATGATAACTTGACCGAGAGAATTGTTCTCCGAGAATTTATCGTAATCCCAAATTGAAAATTCGAGATTCATTCGAGGAAGTGACGACCAAGGAATATCGTATTCAACCAACTCAAATTAATATTTTATTTTAATTGTCTTCAAATAGTAAACAAACTTGGTTCCATTCTGGATCACAGGAAGAAGGAACAAATCGAGTTCGTCGTTTATTCGAAACCCTACAATTAAATTGATTCACTAATTTTAATATTTAGACTCACTTTCTGCCAGGGAGTAAATATATTTTGACGAATGGATTTGGAGCTGCATAACCTCGGGAAGAATCACGAGTCTGAATAAGAAGATATGGTCCATTCAACTCCCTTTCCCCTTCCTTTTCTCACTTTTAATCCTCTCGCAGATATAACTCTAACAATAAGTCTCTGAGACGGATGTTCATATGAAAGAGACAATTGAATGTGTCCGAATGAGTTCTGAGAAGGAGAAACTCATTCATTTATATTTATTTATTATCTATGCAAACCAGGCTTCGAACAGCAGAATTACTATGATGTCCAATAGAAGAAAAGCCATTGACTGGAGGATAAATATCGAAGACCGGAGAAGCAAAGTCCTGAAGATAAGAGAGGAAATATGTAGACTATGAAGGTCCAGTCAGAGGTGAATACTGTCTCGTGATAGTCGATGCTTACAGTAAATGGCCAGAGGTATATTGCACTCAGAAGATCACAGCATCAATAACTGTTGAATTCATGAAAGATGCAATCTCGAGATACGGTATCCCAGAAGTGATCGTGTCAGATAACGGCACTCAGTTCACATCCGAGCTGTTCAGTCAAATGTGTACCTCCTACGGCATGAAACACATGACAATCGCTCCATATCATCCTCAGTCCAATGGACAAGCAGAGAGATTCGTCGATACTCTCAAGAGAAGCTTGAAGAAGATGAATGGAGAAGCTCCAAACAAGGAGATAATTCGTCACTTCCTGATGACGTATCGAAGAATTCCGAACCCGAATGTACCAGAAGGCAAGAGCCCCGCTCAAGTCTTCATCGGAAGATCAATTCGATCAAAGATCGATCTCATTCGTCCTACCAAGAGATCAGACAAGGTAGATGAGAAAATGAAGGATCAATTTGATAAAAGAAATGGAGCCAAGGACAGATGGTACTCTGTTGGCGACCATGTGTATTATCGAGCACCGGATGGTCCGAATCGAACTCAATGGATCCCCGCAGTAATAATTGCAAAGAAGGGAAAAGTCATGTTCGAAATCGAGGTCAATAAGAAGAAACAGAGGGCACACGCCAATCAGCTTCGAAAGAATTCCGGCCCGATTACACAATCTGATAAGAGTAACACTGAGGTTCCTCTACAGTTGTTGCTCGATACATTCAATCTGGAAAGACCCGTTCAAGATAACGAGAATCCGGTTGTGATGAATCAGAGAGATGAGTTCATTCACGAACCCGTCGAGAATCTGATGGATCCAAGAGAGGAAATGCCTCAAATAGTTGATCCTGTGGACGAGTTCCAAGTCGAACTCGATCTGAACGATGAGAATGGCAGTTTATCTGTCTCTACTGCTTCATCGAGATTCGCTTCTGCCCAATCGTCGCCGACTCCGAGCCCCGTCAAGCAGCCAACTCCGAGCCCCGTCAAGCAGCCCGACAACTCGAGACCGAAGCGCGCGCCCAAGCCCATCGTCAGACTCAACATCGATCCATCGAAGAAGACGTACACTGCGGAGACGAAGCAGTAATCCCGTCCCCTTTTCTACGTCCTCACCTCACCTCTTTTCCCAATTCTGTATTTTAAGATCGGCATTGCCAATCTTGAAGGGGAGGTGTTGTATAGTCATATTTATGATATACACAAATGTAAATAATATTACTGCACTATTTTATAAGCAGACTATTTAATATGTGACCCGCCGTAATTCATCTGCTCCTTTGCTAATTCTCTATCGTACCGTAAACAGTGTTACTCGCGGACCACTTTATTCATCACACACTCCCATACACTTTTCATTGCGTCATTGCGTATGCTTTCATATTCGATGATGACTATTCTTTAATCAATCGATTCTCTCTTCCCGGCCTGTTGCGTAGCAACATCTTCTGTTCTGTATTTGGATTCATTCATCAAGATAAAGTTAGTCAAGAGTATTGCGCAAGTCTATTCTCACAAAGGACACGGACATATCAATATACATACATAAACAGAGATCCTGAATCGAAAATGATTTGGAAAAAGAGAATATCTAACCAGTATAGATTGAATTGGGTATGCGATGCAGATTTTAAAAAAAAAGCGCGTCTATATATTTTCTCTTTCTCTCTGATCTTTATAGTGGACGGCACAATGAGGAATGAGAGGACTCGCTCTCCTCATTTCGCACTCTCTCTTTCTCGTTGTCTTTGTTTCAGGGTCAGCTATATAATTTCTCATCAAGACCTATTCGATCATATTTTTTCCATTTAACAGTGGCTTTCGAGCGGAGGATCCCGATAAACATTACATATTCAGTCTCCGATAACGATCCATACAAATGGTTCTAACCTCATGAGTATCAAAATTGAATGCAAGCTTGTAACACCGAACATAGAGAGTATGACCACTGTTATAGGTATGATAGATTGTAACTATTCTACCAGATCACACAAAAATTTCATCTTGATACTTGGCTAATTATAATTTTGGCCTTTGGCTAATTATAATTTTGGTGATTTAAATATTGATTCAATAATTACTAATTTTATTGTTTTTTTTGGAATGGAATGGTTTTATTTTTTCATCAAAATGCTGCCCATTGTTCTATTATGTTTGACATATGGAAACGAAAAGAGAGTGAAAATCATATGCTTGTTAGAATACCCATTCGTGTCACCCCCCCCCTTTCAGACAAATTGAGCAGAAGTTCAGGTTCTCGATATTTCAAACACAAGCAACTTTTTGTTGTTGTTGTTGTTTCGTTCTGGAGGAAGTTAAACCTTAAAGAAGGAGTCCCATGAACAGTGTATGCGACTATGCAATGAGCGGGCGTGCTCTCCTCATTCCGCACGCTCTCTAGCTCGTTGCCGGATCTTCAGGGTTACTTGGAACGCAGCCAAATGCTCACTTTAAATATCTCACTATCTCACTTTAAACGAAAAATGGTGACTTGGGAGGTGTTTCGAAAGTGTGATCGGGTAATAGTGACCCACCATCCCACATTGAGACCTCAATTACCCAGATATTCGTGGTACTACTCCTTTAAATCTCAGAATCGGAAATTCAAAAGAACAAAATGGAATGTTTGGGAGCCTCCCTTTTGAAATTAATATGACCATTTGATTTTGTGGGAAAGTTATCTTGCACAATACTGTACTTGCGATGTGTTTTGTCGAATTCTCTTCATTCATATTCAGTATGATCGAACAGGGATAATATAATGAGAAAGGAAAGAATGGATGGGAGAGATAAGAGTAGAAAGAAGGAATGAGAATGGCAGTATAATGAGATCATTCACAATTATTGGAATAAGGAAACGGAGAATTGTTGTATGGATGAAGTGAAAGACCCGAAGAGAATTGAAACTAACAAGTACATATAACTGAATAAATAAGTATGAATATCTATGTTCCATCAAGAAGGAATGAGGGAGATTCAAGTAGATTCGCACCACAGTATCCACCACCATGAGATCGATATCGATTACCATAGTATCGATCAAAATAAGCTGACGGTACTCCGCCTATAATAATCTCATTTTACACATTTCATCAAAAATAAGAAATTATAAAATTACAAAAAAATAATTATTACCTTGTGCACGTCTTCTTCCAGCAGATTGATATACTCTCGATAACAAATCTTCTTCTCCATTTAAATTTCCATTGGACCAACTTCGATTGGCATTAGTCGTCCCAAGAGATGAAGGACCAAGATACGATGATTCGATCAATGGTTGAGAATATCCATGACCAAGAGATTGAGAGGGAGGGACAGTGTAAGTGGAATGAGAGGGAGGGACGGAATACGAAGGTAGATAAGGAACGGATGATCTATCAATTGATTCTCCCATTGTCCATGTTTGAGGTGGAGCCAATTCACGATGGAGATTACCATAATCAAGAGAATGATAAGAAGGACGAGCTCCATAGTTTGATTCCGAACGAGAATATACATGAGATGAAGAATATGGATCGGATATTGGAGCCATTGAAGGAGGAAGAGAAGATGGTATTGAATGAGATGGAAGGGTCGAATATGGAGGATATTGAGAATAGATTGGATTAGATGGATTCGATGGGGGAATTGAAGATGATGAATAGTATTGATGAGATAGAGAGGGATCGTATACTTCTCTCTGTATAGGAATAGATGATGTGGAGATATTAACAGGAGGAAGAGTTGGATCAATCGAAGGTCTTCCAATGGGAAGAGTAGATGATGGATCAAATGAAGATCTTCCAATGGTTGAATCACCGAATTGACGAGATAGATAATTAGCATATTGAGATATCATATCTGTCGATTGTCCTGTTGATTCATAAGGAGTAGAAAGAAGAAGACGATCAGAATCAATTCCCATTTGATCAAGATAACCGAGACTTCTTCGAAGAGAATGAGATGGAATATTTGAAGTGCGTGTGATATCATCGTACATCATCGAATCTTCTCCATATAAATCATATAAACTTCTCGAAGTGGATAATGGATTAGGTCTTGATCCAAATGCTTCTTCATAATCAACTTGAATATGAGGACCTCCTCCTCCTCTTCCTTCTCTTCCAAATCCTCTCTCAATATTCCTTGGAAGTGATCCATATTGATAAGGATAAGACGAATTATATCCTCTGAACGATTCTCCTTCTCTATGAGTATAATCTCCCATTGATCTAGGTGATATATGTCTCATTCGTGGCATACTTCCATAATGATTAATTCCTCTTCTTCCATTATAAATATCATCTCCATATGATCGATATCTCTCTCTTCTCTTTCTATCCAATTCATCCAATATTTGTATTCTTCTTGTTTCTCTTGAGAGAGCATCATCATCATTCGATAGATTCAAATGTTTTCTTGCAGTAGAGGATCGTACTCGTGATCCCATTTCTCTCAATTGTCGATCGTATTCTTCGAAATATCTTCTAGTTGCATCAATGAGATTATCAGTCTTTCTTCTTCTTTCTTCATCATTATTCATTTCTCTTTCGTGTCGTACTTCTCTTTCCCTTTCTCTACTCTCTCTTTCATCATCATATCTTCTTAATCGAATAGGAGATTCTCTTAATTCCATTTCAGTCTGAGTTCCTTCTGATTTCATCCATGATATTCTTCTTGGTTCATCAGAATGAGATCGATATTCTCCTGTTCTTCTCCATTTCTCATTTTCTTTCCATAATTCAGCTCCCTCAGTAGAAACAATTGCTTCTCTCTTCGTATCCATTGTATTTCTTGGTTCTGGAGGTGGCATTTCATATCGAGTGAATGAAGATGGAGTAATTCTTGCCCCTTCCACTAATTCGACAGGTAATAAACAAGGGATGACCTTGGGTAATTCATCTTCTCTTGGTTCAGGAAGCAGTCCCGTCACAAGCATCTTGTGTACTACGTACTGTCTTTGATTGGCTTCGATCTCACAAGCTTCCAGACTTTCTTTCCTTCGATTAACAGCTTCCTTCAATTCTTTCTTCAGTTTCACTCGTGCAAGAGTTGATGGAAGTTTAGAGATGGAAGAAGGAGATCGATAGTGTTTACCAACCATGGAGATTGGTTGACGAGGAGATAGAAGAGTTGTTGAACGAGATGATTTAGATGGAATTGAAGAAGATTGGAAAGGAATTCCAGGTTGAATACAAGGATTTCCTCCATAGGAAATAGTTGAAGATGAAGAAGATGGACGAGATGGTTCATGGAATGATCGATTGAGAGAATGATGAGAGAAGGAATCAATTCCATCTGATGGAACAAATGAAATATGATGAGATGTCGATGGTATTGACGATGAAGAGGAAATAATTCCACTTGAAGGAGGACAAATTGAACTTGTCATGTATATTGGAGCTGGTGATGGACGAGAGAATGAAGTAGATGATGATGATGATGGAATTATTGGACGAATGGAAGGGGATGAAGATGAAACTATTGGTCGAATTGAAGATGATGTGATAGGAGGAGGAATTTGAGGCAGCTTTCGTCTTCCCATTTCTGATTGAGATGAAGCTGCCAACCATTCGGAATCATCCTGAAAACAAATATATTAATTGATTATTTAATGTGAGAATAAATTATGGAATTGAACAGGAGAGGGATGAGCGAGTTAAATTGTCAATCTATTATGATTTTCAAAAAGGAAAAGGGAATATTGTAATAAAAATTCCCGCATTCCCATCATTTTGTAATAGTGATAAATCGCTTCGTTTTCTATGCGGAACGGGAAAGATTTGAACCTTTCGACAACGCGCGATTTGTTTTCTTTAAAAAGAGTTTCGCATAGGTTTGATATTACGAAATTCCGTAATTTGAATCTATCGTATCTATCTAATGATCTGAATCTAATGAATCGTGAATCTAATGTAATTTGAATATGATAATCTGAAGAATGAATTAATCGTTGCGTTATAATTTGCATATAGAATCTGTTCTATAGTAATTATTCCATCATAAATAATATAAATACTCCAAAAATAGAAAACCAAATTGTAATAATCTTTCGCTCTCTCTGGGAATAAATGTAATGAAAGAATGAGGATGAGATTGAATGTTATTGAGCATATTCAGAGTGTTTCTTCCATTTCTCCCCTCTTTCCTCCTATTGCATAGGAGTATACAAAGTGCATATCTCTCAGTCTTTCCACCTTCATTCTCTATTGGAGAGACAGAAGAAAGAGGATGGGGGATAGACGAAGAGACGTAGAGAAAATGGAGAGAAGAGGGACGAAAATCGAAGAATACTGAAAGAGAGAAAGGAAGAAGAATGCAAAGAGAGAGAGAGGAAAATATAGAAGAGAGACTAGTGAAGGACCAAGAGGAAGCAAGTGTCATCCTTTCCCAAAATGGAAGAGAAGAAACGAAAAGATTGAATCTTCACTTTACTTCTCTATCTCGTATCTCTCTTTTTCTCATTAGAAATGTGGATATGGAAAGGCGAAATAAAGATTGAGATGGAGGGTTCAGTGATCCTCTCACAGAATAATGAATAATTATGATGT
The DNA here is from genome assembly GCA_900490705.1 of Pristionchus arcanus. NCBI lineage: Eukaryota > Metazoa > Nematoda > Chromadorea > Rhabditida > Neodiplogasteridae > Pristionchus > Pristionchus arcanus. The sequence continues at coordinate 18,900 of LS488261.1, read as the reverse complement.
GAAATTAGAACGTTATTCAGATTAAAAGATTGAAATATGTCAAAATGATGAAAACTCCTCGCTCATCCCAAACCATATTACAATATGTACAAGTAAAACGTTAAATGAAAAATGAAATAAAAACGAACCGTTATGGAAGGAGGTCATTGTATGGGGGGACTCTACTCTCTTCTTACTACGAGTACTGAGAGAGGAAGAAGGAGGAGGGGAGAGCACTTCTCTCCCTCTTCTTCCCCCTCTTCCTCCCTCTCTTCCCCACCCCTTCTCTCTCTACAACTCATCGACTCTCTTCTTCTATGTCTAGTCAATGGAGCAACGAGAAAGATTCTCTCTTTCTCTCTTCAACAGAGTCCTCTTCTATCCCCTTCCATGATACCTCAATTTCCCATCCAAAACAGCTCTCTCTCTCTCTCTCTCTCTCTCTCTCTCTTCAATAGTTGGTGTGAATACTAAACTACAATGAGCTTCTTCCTTTCCAAATGGTTCGAAACGCCAAGATTGGCGAAATAAGGAAGGAGTACCTCTAACTGCTTAATCCAATTGTATTGGAAAGCCTTATCGGGGAAGAATGGAAGAGAATGAGACGAAGATGATGAAGTTGTGATTGGTTTAGAAGATGAAGGAGGAACAATCGAAGAAGTTGTAACTATCGATTCAATTGGAGAATGAATTGTTAACTGAAATGAAGCATGAATAGAAAGAGGAATGAACGACGAACGAAACCTTTTCATTCATTCTAGTATCCATTTCAGTTGATTCCGACTTTTTGACGACGGAAAGTGCGGTAACATCTGCAAAAGAGAGTATATGTAAATATATGCACTTATGCTAATTTTTCGTGTTATTCCTCCTTTAAGATTATAAAAAACTATACATATTTTTAGTACATGACTAACAGTATATTTTCATTGAGGCTTTTTTTTAGTAAATCCCATAATCAGGTTACTTTCAGCAAGTAGCAACTTTAGTTTCAGCAATCATAATTCCTCAATATTTCCTCATTTATTATGAAGTACTGTAACATGCCAATACTGTTAATTTGTTTCCCGCTATTTCAAATGCGATATG